>CM065747.1:27429491-27496991 GCA_033310375.1 Conus canariensis
TACAATGACGTCTAACGCCTGTACTGAACGACGCCGTCTAAATTTATACAATGCCGCGTGGCGGCCTGACGCCCTTATGTGTAACTTGACACGAACTAGCAAACAGTGCGGCGCTTCGACTCGGCTATTGTGCAGTTGAGTAAGCCGGGGCCAGACATGTCTGACCTAGATACTACATAAAGGCAGAAGGGAGTTGTCTCCCCGGAAAAGAATGTAACAATTAATTGTGAAAAAAAATCGTCATTAAGTCGTTCTAGGTTCTTATTCAAGTCGGCATCACGTTCTTATTCAAGTTCTTATTTAAGTTCTTAACAAGTTTTTATTCAAGTTCTTAACAAGTCAACATCAAGTTCTTAACAAGTCATCATCAAGTTCTTAACAAGTTCTTATTCAAGTACTTATTCAAGTACTTATTCAAGTTCTTAACAAGTCGTCATCAAGTCGTCATCAAGTCGTCATTAAGTTCTTATCAAGTTCTTATCAAGTTCTTATTTAAGTTTTATCAAGTCGTCATCAAGTCGTTATCAAGTTCTTATTCAAGTCACTTATAATTATTTATTAAGTTCTTGAAATATTATTCCATCTGAAATGGATCAAAATGATCTTTTGTTGTTGGCGGTTCTGGCATGCTTTTTTGTTTGGCTTCTGTATTTAGTGGTTGAGATTTTTTTGACTGCTTTGGTTTTTGCTGGCGTTGTTTATATATTTTATAACCGTAATAACCACCCCCAGCAGCAATGACGCCAAAAATGGCAACTGTTTTAAATTCAATATTCCATGACGACTTTGGTGTTGTAGGTCTTGAATCAACTTGTGTATTTACAGCTGGCATTGAAACAACTGTTGGCGTTGGCGGTGTTATGTTTTCATTATGAGTTATATTCTGTGATTGCAACATTAATTTTTTTTGTTTGTTCCACTCTGCTAATTTTTTTCCTGCTGCAACACGCCCAGGATGAGGAGGCTTTTTACTGGTCACTTTCTCCACCTGATTCAATGTTTTCTGATTCTGCTGATTTTCTGGCTCGGTCATTTTGAAGGGAAACAAAATCTATATGATTAAAAGTAATTAATCCCATGATTAATGGCGATAACAATGTTCCAAATCTGTAATACAGATCACATCCTAGAGACTCTAATGTCTTTGTTAAAACGGGATCCTGTGTTAAATCATACATAAAATCTTGTTCAGAATCAATGGGAGCAAATCTACTAACTAGTTTAGTGTACAAACTAAGAACCGTTTGCCCAACACTTTTTACCATTCTTGACCCCAGTTGCGCTTCATACCTGTTGTGATACTTTACAATGTCTTGTGGCGCCATTTGTTGAATCTGTTCTATGCTGAATTCATTTCCGAGGTACTGTTTTGTTTTTCCACATGCTGCCAAAGAATACAGCCTTTCCTTTTTGGGCATAATAGCTTGGTCATCAACTTGATCATTTGTAAGTTCAGGAAGTAAATCATCGCAGTTCATGTTTTATTAATGAATAAATATTATTTTATTTTTTAAAAATGAGCACTGAAAAAACTGTTACCAACCTCGTATACCATTCTGCTGTTATTGGAGGCCTAAGTGTAGGATACACGATGCTTGGTAAAAGCTTGTTAAGAATAAAACCAGCAGATCTTGGCAAACTAGACTTTGAAGACTCAGCAAAACTGATTGCTGTTATTACAGCTTCATTTGCTACGAAAGATTTTCTAGTTAAGCAAGGAATAATTCCAGACAGTATCAATATGTAAAATTAAAAAAAATACATTTATAAAAATGGCTTCACTCGTAATGATGATTGGTGGCGCTGTGGTTAATGCGCTTGCTTTTAGCGGAAGTAATTACGCATTTAGTAAACTACAAAATAACAATGAGAGAAAAAGACATAACAGAGCTATGGAGCAACTAGCTGCTGCACAAGACACCTATGAAAAGCAAAGAATGGAGCAGTTAGATTTTATTAACGACAGACTTAAACAACAGGGACATGCAGCTTACACATTTAAAGATGTTGACCAGGCAATAAAAGAATATTTTCTAGTAACAGGCAAACAAGTTGAAACATTGCGCCCACCAAAATTCAGCGATTACTATCAACCATCAGAAAAACAAAAGATGCAAGAAATATTGTTTATTGTCTTTGGCATGACCGCTGTGTATTTTGTTGCACAAAGTATTGGCTGAATAAAAATGTACAAAATCTATTATTCTCCAAAAGGATATTGGAAGGGAATAACAGCAATTAAAAAGCTTAGCCAAGCAGCGGGAGTCAGTGAACAAACAGCAAAAGAATGGTTATCTAAACAAGCGATTTGGCAAATTTATTTACCAGCGCCTAAACGAATACAAAGACCACACTTTGTCAACACAATACCAAACGACACCCATCAAATGGATCTTCTATATTTACCCCATGATACGATTAGACGAAAAAGATTTAAGTACGCACTTACAGTCATTGACATAGCTTCAAGATACAAAGATGCTGAACCATTAACACAAAAGAGTGCTTCTGCTGTTGCTGTCGCTTTACAACTGATATATCAACGAGGCCCGTTAACTTATCCTCGCATGATTCAAGTCGATGATGGAAAAGAATTTAAAGGACAAGTGAATCAATTATTGTTAAAACATAGAGTTACCATTAAAAGAGGCATTCCGGGTGTTCACAGATCACAGGGTTTGGTTGAAAACTTTAACAAACAGTTATCTGAAAGGCTTTTTTCCTACCAGTATCACAGAGAGCTGATTGACAATTCTCGCAACACAGAATGGGTTAGAAGGCTGCCCTCAGTTTTGCGCGCAATGAATAATGAAGAATTTAAAGGTCTAAAACCAGTACAAGCAATCAGAAAACAAACAATAAATGTTGTTGAAGGAGAGTCTTCATCAAGCAAACTATTACCATTTGGTTTGAAAGTGAGATACCTTTATTCGCCGGGAGAAGCGGAAGGGGACACTCGCATCAGGGCAACAGATCCAGTTTGGAGTGTTGATCCATATGAGATAAAAAAAAATTGTGAAAATGAATCCGCCCGTGTATTATTTACGAGAAACTGACACAACAAAACGACCAGCCCCCCGAAGATCTTTTGTGAAGGAAGAACTGCAGATAATCCCGCCAGACACAGTTCCAGTCGCTTAGTTAATCTACGCAAATACATTTGGGTTTAAAATGGAAGCTCAAAGGGAAATAGCAGAAATGGCAAAGGAAAAGTCTTTAAAATTAATGCAAGATTTATTTGAGTATCAGTATATCATTAAAGAAGTATTTGAGAAGATTGACAATCTCTGGCCAGACAATCGCTTTAAACCCCAAAGCTTTTATTTTGATTTATGGAAACATGAATATTGTGAAATGGCAAAAAAAATTAAAGCACATCTAGCATTAATAAATAATATTAATTTTGCTAAATTAGATGATGATATAATTGAACGTGCGATTGCTGAAACATATAAGCCCATATGATTATACTATTCTCCAATGGCCAATTGCATATGAAAACTCTGGATTAACAAATACTCTTTTTGTGTTAGTGCGGTCAAGAGACCGTTTTGTTACAACTGTTGTGTTAATCTCATGCAGATTAGATCGCAGCTTGTAATTGTCATGATGAAAAGTCTTATTGTCAAACAATGCTTCTTTATAGTTGTCATGGGATATGCTTGACTGCACAACACTACGAGATATTCCCTTTGCTTTTTTAACAACTTTTTTTTGGCTTGAAAGACTGTACATTTTCGACCTCAAACCAACAAACTCCTTGATCACCCCTCCAGATAATTCATCCTTCATCTTACCTAAAACCTTCTTATTAATATCTGAATGCAAAGGTGAATCTTTAGGATAATCAGATGTGTCGTACCATCCAGCATGCCCTTTAGCCACTTCTAATTCCATGTCTTTATAGATATCTTCAGTAGGGATGTCAATTACAAAGGAATCTGTATCTGTGTACAGAACTCTGGACTCAGGATACAAGGGCTTAAAGTAGTCATAAAGAAATTCTAACATCAAAAGCTTCGACAGCTCTAAAACAGTAAACCCAATAAAAACGGGCTTATCCAATTTGACTTTCTTTTTTTTCATCATTATGCCAAAAAGCTGATCATGAAATCTTCTGAAGTCCTGATAATTTGGTTTTGAAGTCAACTTAATTGCATCGTTCTCTCTGGTGACCAATCTGACATCTTTGCGCTTGTGGGATTTTCCATAGTCTTTCCAAAACAGCTGTTGTTCATCAACTTGAAAAAGTCTTTTTCTGAAGCATCTGCGGATTTAGTTCTGAGATCAGTGTTCTTCATTATGTATGGTTTCATGAACTGTTCTTGATCAAAAGCAATTATACGATGAACAGCTGTCAACTTCAAACCATGTCTTAAATAAAATTGTAGAAGCCTGTAATGGCAGACATAATTTTTTTTGCCTCGAAGATTAGGCACAAGTTTAGGTGGTTCTGTTTTTGCCATCTTTAGACTTTCTGCTGCTAATGGATAGTCATTATGGTAATCATGGAGTTCCTGAGGATATTCTAAGTCAACTTCTAGAATGTATCCACACTGTTGATCTGGCGTCAAACTGCCCAACCACTTTAATGCTTTTTGAATATTATTCGTATCTGTGTACATTTTAAAGTTGCGTAATGGAAGTGATTGCGCCATTGCCCATCCATACAGATTGTTTGCATCTAAATACATAAGATAGTTAGACCTTTTACTTGGATCATAGTCGTCCAAGTATTTGTTGTTTGCTTTACAGTAATGGTGCGACGCCATACTGATTCCCCCACGCAATCCGTTTTCAATCATCTGAAGCATTGGCAGGTCAGACAATAAATCAATTTGTACTCCAGTAAATTTTAAGAAAGCGTCCCAGCTCATCCCGGGCGCAGAAATGTAATGCGCGGGATCCAGGCTGTAATGTTTCATGCAGGTCTTCCTATAATTTTCAAAGACGTCCGCCAACAAACAGGTATCCGCCATTAAATAGGAATCATGATAGTCTCCCATCGTTTTACACTCTAACTTCTGCCACGCATCTTGAGCATGCTGGTAATCAGAATCACTGATGTCCTTTCCTCTGAGACTAGAAAAGAACGCGCCTTTAGGCGGAAGTGTATCTTCGTCAAACCTTTGCCAACTGTTCATGTACTCATAAGGGTAAACGCCCTTTCTAACAAGAGTTGGGTCAAAATATTCTTCTGTTATTGGGCAGGACTTTAAGGACATAGCCAGTGACTCTAATGAACCCATCATGTGTTGCATAGAGTCGTAGAAAGACATGTTATTTAAAGTGAAACACATGTACTTTTCTGATGACTGTGCAATGCATGACACCCTGAAGTCGCTGGTTACTGCTTGCATTATAAGGTGAGAGTCGTAACCTCGCAAGTTGTGAAAGAATATAGGCAGCTTCCATGTCTTTGGTTCAAACTTTAGTTGAAGATTGCATTTGTTATGTGCTGCTCCTCTAAACTTTCCACTAATGTGATCATGGTCTCTTACTGTTGGATTCTCTGCGGTGGCAACCAAGGCCGCCCCACAAATCCAACAGTGAGTGGCTGAGTCATACTGTTGTTGGTCTTCAGGCGTCATTATGATTTCAGATAAGTTTAGATTATTAGAACAGGCATTACGCACTTGCTGCATGCGTTTTAAGAAGTATTTTGCAGCATTTGGTCCTCTGTATAATTCTGGCTTTGAATGGGCGCCATCCGACCTAACAATGATGAAGGCAAATGAGCAAATCTGATGATTACTCATTAAGACTGTTTTAGGAAGTTTCTGTGGGGTTGGTCCTTCATAAGGAACAATGAGTGATTCGAAGTCTGCGTAAACAACATATGGACTAGTTTGCAACCGTTTCCAGTTCTTAAAACTAACTTTACTGCCTTCTCCGGGCGTAATTAGTTCTGTATCACAGTCAACTGGGCTAATACAATGTTTTACATGTTCGCTCGCTGCTTTAACAGATGGAATTCTTGTTAAACATTTTCTACAGAATTCTTGTTTGCTATGTTGTTTTGTAGTATGCACTAGTAATCTACTCATTGTGCGTATCAATGTGTAATGTGGTAGCCCTGTTGGTGAAAACATCAGTAGTAAGTCAACATGATTTTTGTCTGGTTCGCCAATCGTTGGACTGTTCTTGGACACTTTAATTGGCTGTAGATTTGTTTCCTCATCCCATATGTAGATATTAACAGTTATTGGTTTGTTTTGTTCTTCAAACTGATCAATCTGATTTACACTAACAGGAAAGGATATTCCTCTAAAGTTAAGATCATTGATGTAAGGTTCATAGTTAGACACTCTCTCTGCGTTTTTGCGGAATACATGCAGCCTAGCAAGAACGCACCACATAAAACATTTGTTGTCTGAATTCTTTATGTTTAGAACTGCTCGTTTTGCAACTAATGATGGAGGTAGTGGAATGTAAGCCTTGCCAACAATCGGCTCATACTTAGCCTGTTTTAATCTGATCTCTAAGACTTTACCCTCTGACCAGCCAGAGCCTCTCATTTTGGCTTCTTCAGCGGCCACATCAAACTGTGTAAGCAGCTGGTCTGCCCAACCAGGTGTTAAGTCATTAGAGGAAAGAATAGTCTGCTGTTTAGTTGAGACCCAGACTTCTAGATTTTCTTCATTTATTGTTATATAGTCGATTAAAACAACTAACCTTACTTTAACTGGAGGGTTTATTGTTAGTTTACTTGGAACTTGAGAAATAGCGTGTACAACGCTTTCCCGCACGTTTTTTGGATTAATAACTTCTAAATCAATCTCATTTAGTGCTCTTGACAAACGCTCTTCCTCGAGCATTGCTTCAAACAATTCATCTGAACCTTCATATATCTTATCCATGTTGAGCTTCTTTTCTAACTCAAAATATTTATTTAAATTAAAAAAAAAAATACTTAATCAGAATCAATATCAACGGTCTTTTTGTGCTTGGACTCATAAACTAAAGTATAAACGCCCTTTGGGGTTGTTAATGTGAGCTGTTTAGAACAGAGTTTAATGTTTCGTTTACTTTTTTTTAAACATTCCTTTTTTATCTGGTCGGTGTCTGGCTGTTGAGAAAAAGTTGCCCTTGCCTTTCTTTGAAGATCAAACTTTTGTCTTTTGTAGTCCTCAAAATCAGCCTGTAGGCGACTAAATTCTTCATCCGTGATGTTCGAGTCGGCAAGTGCTTTATTTATTGTCAGTTTGAAGGAACTAAGTTTAGCTGTTATTAGTTGAACTATAGCTGTGTGCTTTTGGAGTTTAGCTTTTATTTTTTTGCTGACAGCACTTACAGCCAATGAACACAGGCCAAGAGTTAAAGACAAACCACCTAGAGGTAAAGCTGCCGGTGCACCTACGCCTGTTGCTAAGAGACCTACACTTGTTCCTGCTGACAGAGCACTAGTGATCGATGCTCCAGTATTAACATATGTAACAGCATTAAAGACAGCAGAATACCTTCGTTTGGTTTTACTGTATTTTGAAAGGTCCTGCTCTAGTTGGGTTTGCATTTGTGTAATGTTGGTTAATCTGAAAGTTTTTATGTCTACAGAGTTCTCTTCTTTGGGCACTTTTGGATAAGTCGTAACAGACATGCTTTTTTAAAATAAAAATAATTTAGTATTGGATATCTTTTAATCTGTTATCTTGAATATTCAGCTGCGCATCATATATTAAAAACAAATGTACATTAAGTGGTTTATCACTCTCTTTTTCTTTATCAATTTGAATGTTTATTACGTCTTTAACTGTTCTCCCACTCCCATGCAACTGATTATCTTCTGTTGACCTTAGGTCAATCCATAAACCGTATTTCGTTGTTAAATATTCATCAAGTCTAACACTGTGAAGGTGTAGATCTTTAGACACAAGGTCTACTGTTGGACTTCTAGACCTCCCGCCTCCAAACAATTTTCTTATTTCATCAAAATGATGATAAGGTTTAAGCCCGCTACCGTAGACTTGGTTAGGACTACCCTCAATTGAACATTGTACTTCGTTATTTTAGGATTGATAAACTTTTCACTTTGTCTTTTGAATGGTTCTTCATCTTCACACAGCAATAAAATACCTTTAAGGGATCTTGCTGCGGCACTAAAACTAAAGTTCCATATTGTGTCTGCCCTGCTTTTAGGATATTTAGTATGATGAATCACTCTTTCGTAATATATTGCTAATTTTGACTGATATTGTTGCTCAATCAGCCTTGCTAAGTTAGGGTTGCTAACAATGTCAAACTCTAACGAGATGTCGAAAATGCTGTACTTGGAATCAGTGTCTGTAGATTTAATGACACGTTTGTATTCATTAAAAGTTAGTTCATATGACAATCTGTCTTTTAATGCTCCTTGAAAGTATGGCGCATGCGCTTTTAACAACTCAAAATCTAAGGGTATGGAAAAGCGATTTCCATAAGCAAAACTTACAGCTTCATACTTGTTACCGTCTTTAGCATCTTCGGCGTCTATTCTGTGTTTTAGTGCTTCGTTATTTTCGATTCCTTGAAACGCAAGATCGGCCCTTTCATTATCGGTTAGCCATAGATCAGAATAGATTAGAAATATGTCTGCATTGTGTAAAGAAAATATTTCTTGCCCCTCAAGTTTTATAGAAATTTTCTTAACGATTGCCCGTCCCAGATTCTGGACTACTGTCCTGTTTTCGTCTGTTGCTGATTCGAGTTCTATTTTGAAAGTAAGCCGTGCAGATCCCGGCACAATCACTTCATCTGCTCCTAGGTCTGGAAATTTAACAGTAAGAATTTGATCTGAATCAATAGTAGATGGATTATTTGGAACAATAATATTCTGTTTATTTCCCTTCACGCCAAAGGGCTCTTTCAGTCTTCTATGCGGGTCAAGAATTGAGCCATATGCTTGTGACATTTTTTTTTATAAAACAAAATAAAAAGTTAATTATTTAAAAACATGGCAGAAGAAGATTATGATGTTTTTGATCCTGGAGACAACATGAGTGAAATGACTCCTTTGACACATCCATTACAATCATTGCGGCGTGAATTAACAGAAAGTAAGGTCAAATCATTTTATCAAAGTTTAGGCCAAGAACCTCCCGAATTTATAGACCCTAATGATTTTGAAACAAAAGATGACCATTTGTTTGTGAAAAACGAGCAAGGACAACTTGTTCAGCTTACAACTAAACCAGACCCATCAAAGTTTTTAGCAAAGACTACAATTAGACAAAGGCTCAGTGTGAGCGATCAAAATCGCCTTGGCATTGCTAAACCGCGAAGATTAGACAGTGAGGCAGTTGCTAAACTTCAAAACACACTAAAAGAACTCCCAACAGATAACCAAATTCAAAACATACCCCTTAAAGATTTAAGCCCAACAGCAGACGAAATAATAGAAACCAGTTTTTCAGAAGAAACAGTATTAAAAACTATGCACGATCCGCCGCTACCTATGAGAGAAATAACGGCCCTTGATCATGCTTTGAAAAGCATCAGAGGTGAATTAACAAACAATTTAGCAAAACTGGGTGAACTAGATGAGCATATAAAAAGAGAAAAAGAAAAACTAGTTGAGGCTGATGACCACAACTTAGGACCTGGTGTTAAAGAAAGAATAACACAAAGACTAAAAGATCTTGAACAAGAGAGATCAGCAAGACTAGAAGTGTTGTCTAATAACCGAGAACAATTACGAACTCAAGTGAGCAGAATAAGAGAAACTATCCAAAGAATTTTATATGAAGACACAACGTTAGCAGAACGAATAAAAACACTGTTTAGAGAGCAAGGTGTCACATTAGCAAGTGTTATAACAGCCTTAGGATTTGCAATAAGTACACTGGTGTTGGCTATTACAGGCGGCGGTGGTGGGGGGGTAGTGCCTCCGCCACCATCTCCTCCACCTGATAAATCATGGGTAAAAAAACAACTTGATCATCTTGCAAGTTTATTAAAAAAATTAGCCAGTAAGGCAATAGATTCTTTGCCTGGTATAATAGGGGGTATCGTTAGCTGGCTTTTGTCTACTGCAAGCAAAGTAGTTGGCTTTATGGCCGAGCACTTATGGTCATTAGTTGTCTTAATAGTTGGGTTACTTTATAGTAAGATAAAGACCAAGTAATCCTAGGGCAGTTAATCCAATAACAAGTGCCGTCTTTTCATATTCATGGTCATCACGCGCGTCTTCAATGGCCTTTGGGCTTTGGGCCTTGGGGATTGGATGGGGTTTTGAGGGGACTTCTTTTTTTATTGCTATTGCTGGCTTAGAATTTATGTCGTTTTTTCCGACCTTCTCTTCATTGCCAGCCACAAGGATTTCATTATTATAGTTTATTATTGTTCCTATCTGAAGTCTGAGGTCAGAAGGCAGCATGTATAAACCAGTGCCAACAGCAAAGTCTACTTTCGATCTTGCGTATTGCAAAACATTTTGGTACCTTTTAATACTTGAAGGCAATTCAATTGCAGAATTAATAGAATCCTCTAAATTTGCTAAATACTGTTTTTGGGCGTCAAAGCCAGTAGAAGGATCAATTATGTTTGATCTCGTTTGTGCTTGCGAACCTAGCAAACACCAAACATAAGTACGAATGGAGTCGTTTATTCGTTCTATTCCCGCTTTTGTTAGGCCCTTAGAAGTATCCAAAATAAATGTAGTCCATGCTGTTTTATGCTCTTGCTCTATGGACCCGAGGTGAACAGTTGTGCCTGAAGAGAAAGATGTGTAAGGAGGATTCCAATCATAGTTATACTTTCTGTGCACGCCCCAAAAATAAAGGGTGCCTAAACCATGATTAAGATCCAACTTTTGTCTAAAGTCTGTCTTTGGGTCAATATCAAATTCGTTACAGATCCTTTCAAAAGCCTTGTAATCTATTCTGTTGCTGAATGGATTAAACGTTTTGTCATTTGGTAATGGCGCTTGCAGTTCAGATAAAATACGTCTGAAGGTGTAATAAAAATGAAATCTATACACTGACCTCACCAAAGGATCAGGATGATTTAAATGATCAGCATACGACACTCCACACCCAGTTGAAGCACAAAACACAGCAAAGTTTAACTGGTTCTGATAAAACTGCAACGGATGACTGAACCACACTTTCGGGATGTAGTCGTTTTTGATAGGAGGGTTAAGATAACGATCCAATGGAGTACTAACCTTTACTTGAAAGGCGTCAGACTGAGTCACAGAAATGTCAAGGGTGTCAGTTGTTATATTTTTAAGATTGTAGTGCGGCCCGACAGAATATTTTGCATTAGTATATTTGAATGCACTCATTTTTAAATTTGTTTTAAAAATGTTTGTAACAATAACAACTCAAGACAGTCCTTCGTTTTTAGAATATGCTATTGATAATAACTGCGGAACCCAAAGGGTCGCACTCCATGAAATTTTTTACAAAGTCGTATGGTTTAATATAACTGAATCCAAGGAGAATAATAAGATTAAAAAATTTGATAATAGAGGAAACTTAGTTAGCCAGTTAACCATACCTGATGGTTATTACGGGTTTTGCTCGCTAAAAGAAGCAATGAGTAACTTCGACATTACTCTCAAACTTAACAATGCAAATTTGAAAATAATGTTGACATTCAAACCTGAAGAAGAAGTAGACCATTACCTTTTTGATGTAGAGCTAGCTAAAATGTTAGGCTTTGCAACTGACAATCATGGTTTTAGAGTTACATCAGACAAAACTACTTATGAGGGAGAAAACCCGCTCGATCTTGCATTACATTCATTACTCTATGTTCATTTGGACGAGCTGAGCACTGATGAAAACTTATATGATGGAAGGCCCTCAACTGTTTTAAGAGCTCTTCCATCAGGGAAAGCTGCATATTGCGATTATGAAATTATACAATTCCCTAATTTACAGTTTAAAAGATTAGCTTGTGGGAGGGTCAGATCATTTAATATAAAGATCACAGATAAAACAGGGAAAGTCGTGAAATGTGATAACCTGCACATTGTTTTAGAAATAAAATAATACGTTGTTTTAAAAAATGTCACGTGGACCAGACGATTCGGGGGTCACATTAGCGCCTGAGAGGTGTGTAACTTTAGAATTAAAAGACCTTGCAGACGTTGAGGACTTTGAACAAAACGGTGAGATAGGCACTTTATATGGTTTTGAGTACACTAAAGATGGTTATTATAAGCGCAAAGAGGTTGACGACAACAAAAGGTTTCCTAAACTAGAACAACTACGCAATCTAGAAGCAAATAATGCGGGTCAGTATAAATATAAAATAGTTCGAAAAACTGACAACAAATGGCACTTAGAACCATATTTAGAATGGGACATAAAATTTGAATTCGTAAGCCCATTTACATTTTTTGACCGTCAAAAAAGTTTCAGAAAAGCATTGAACTCTGGCCCTTTACATGTAAGTCTTATGCCAGAGGACAACAGTCGAAAAGAGATCGAAATAAAGAAGTTTGGGAGCAAACAGTACATCCTCCACAGAAGAGAATCAGTTTTGAAGGAAGCTACTACAAAAGTACAGTTCTTTCCACGCACGTTATTAGGAGACACGTTCACAATGATATTTGAAATTTCTGTCTTAAAAGATGTGGGGAGGAATGGAGCTGTGGGTGTCAGTGACAACCTTATGGAAGGAATTCTTATTAGCTGGCAAAACTTAGACGTTGACAATCTTAAAGTTACTGTTGTGGTTCGTCACGATGGTGAAAATTTTAAGGTCGTAACAACAAGCAACAAAATCAATGTTAGTCTTAATAGAAACAATCTGACAAAACTGAGTTGGATTAATCTGACACATTTAGACCTTATAAGATTTTATTGTACTGATCAAATTTTGACGGATAGTATGATAAAAACAATAACTGGATTAGATTAAATTCTGTTTTAAAACTATGGAGCAGACAACTTTGGTGTCAATGCCGATGTTAAACTTTATGACAAAAACCCCTCATTGTTCATTGATTTGTGGACAGACTGGTTGTGGAAAAACAATATTTGTCCTCGACCTATTACAAACAGTTTATCGTTATAATTTTGATCATATAGTAATTTTCTGCCCAACACTTAAATGGAACAAAGCATATCACGACAGAAGGTTTATATGGACAGATGATGAAATCTATTTAGTTGACCCTAGCAATAAACTGAGTGAGTGTTTAGAACATTTTTTTAAACTGTTTGAGGGAACGCAGACATTATTTATTACAGATGATTGTTCGGCAGAAAAGGATATAGTCAAAAAAAGAAACACTTTATCAAAACTAGCTTTCAGTGGAAGACATGCTGGGATAAGTGTGTGGATTTTATGTCAAAAATATAACTCAGTTTTAAAAGACTTTAGAGAACAATTAAAGACAGTGGTTTTATTCCACATGAAAGACAGAGACGCATTTGATGAATGTATGCGTGAAAATGATGTTATTGAAAACGATCAAGAAAAACGAAGGATTAAGCAAAAACTTAAGTCTCAAAAGTTTTCTAAATTAGTGTTAAAAACAGATAATCCTACACATTATGTATGTTTGTAAAGTGTTTACTATTAGAGAACTATAAAATAGGCACTCTGGGTAAGCCGGCGGAGCAACAGCGAAACCGGCTTCAGCCGGTTGGAGCTGGCGGAGGTGGGTGAGCCAGAATGCCTATTTTATAGTTCTCTACAGTCGTTATTACGATTAAGCCTTCAAAACCGAAGCAGTAAATGACAGGTCAAAGTGCAACCAGTGTGTGTACAACATCAAACGCCAACATCATGTTCAGTTGATCTAACATAAAATTTAAAAAAAAAAAAAAAAAAAAAAAAACCGCCATGTGAGTTGTGACAAAACCGATGCCGGAAAAAAAAGAAGGGGAGGGGGATGCGCGCGCGAGAGAGAGAAAGAGAGAGAGAGAGAGAGAGAGAGAGGGGTGCGGAGGGGGCGGAGGAATGTGGGGAAGGGAAGGAGTAGGGGAGTGGTGTAGGGTGAAGGTGGGTAGAGGTTAAAATGGTGGAGGAGGAGGATAAAAACTGGTCGGAAACAATGAGGGAGGGGCTCTGGAGGGGAGGGGAGGACGGCAGAGGTGAGGGTGGGGATGGGGGCAAATGGGGAGGAAGCATTGTGTGTGTGTGTGTGTGTGGTGTGTGTGTGTGTGTGTGTGTGTGTGTGTGGAGAGAGAGACAGAGAGACCCCCGCTTATTTCTCTCTCTCTCTCTCTCTCTTTTCCCTTTTGGTTTTGTGATCAGGCCTGCTTCACCCCATGAAAGAAATATCCCCCGGGCAGTTTGTGCCGGATTTCCACCACCGGTACCTTTCGGAGGACGTCCCTTTCGGCCTGACGGTGGTCAAGGGCGTGGCCCAGATCGCCGGAGTGGACACCCCCTGCACTGACCAGGTCCTGACCTGGGCCCAAGGTCACGTGGGCAAGGAGTTCCTGGTGGGGTCAGAGTTGAAGGGCAAGGATGTCAAGGACACGAGAGCCCCGCAAGCGTTTGGGATTAACAGCATGGAGGATTTGCTGGCTCGGATGTGAATGTGCGCACGCACGCGCGCGCGCGCGCGCGCGCGTGTGTGTGTGTGTGTGTGTAAAAGTATGTGTCTGTGTGTGTGTGTGTGTGTCTGTGTGTGCGTGCGTGTGTGTGTGTGCGTGCGTGCGTGTGTGCGTGTGTGCATACGCGCTAGTTGCATTCGTGTGTGTGTGTGTGTGTGTGTGTGTGTGTGATGACAAATAATTAGTGTACAGCAACGGCAGAGAAATGAGAACGTTGAAAGGGACGGAAATCCTGTAGTTCAGAGGCAATGGCATTGTGGTCGAAGACAAAAGAATTGTCTCCCTTCTAGTACAACATTAAGGGGTTAAAAAAAAAGAAAAAGAAAAAGGTGAGAAATGTTTTCTCCCCAGCATTTTTTCAGTCGTACATCTCCAGGCCTGAATATAGAATCCATTGCATACTAGGCAAAAACAAACAAACAATCAAACAACTCCATAAAAACAAAAATGCTATGAGCCACATCAGATATGCACCATAAACAGGAAAAAAAAAAAAAAATTCCACGTGAACTTCCACGGAAACATTTCAATTTTTACAAGCATTAAAATGAGTGAGCAATGTGTATGTACTGCAGAATGTGTGGAGGAAGTAAGGATATTGAGTGAACGATATTGGACGATATTGACTCTATGACACGGGAAATGACTGAATGAAGCGCCAGCTGGCAGCTCTTCAGTCGGCACTACCCAGGTAGGCAGCCCGTTGTGTAAACGAGTGTGGATTGTAAAGCGCTTAGAGCTTGGTCTCTAGCTGAGAATAGGCGCTATATAAGTATTCATTATTATTATTATTTCTCAGTAGCTGAGCATTTGATATCCTTGTCCTAGAGGGCTGAAGACGTAACCAGTGACTGTCAGGTGTAACATGACCGGTTCATCTAATTCAGTTCAAACAGCAGACAAGCTGATTTGGGAATCTGTGCTGCTCGTGAAAGACGGCGAGACATCTCCAACAACAGTGCACAGGAGTGTTTGGTTGCTGTTACATCAACAAGCGTGTCGTGTCAGCAAAGAAAGCTTTGCACCTCGAAGAATCCTTGGAGAAGCTGAATGAGGTAGTGGCACTGGAGTGTGAGAAATCGGAAGAGGGTTTGGTGGGAACTGTTGATCTGTGCACTGCCACCTACACAGACAGACAGACAGACAGACAGACACACACACACACACACACACACACACAGATTCAAGTGCTTTCACTTTTTTGCTTTCTTTTTTTGGTGCATGATATCTGATGTCGCCCTGAACGAGTTGTGCCAAGGATGACCCCACAAACAACTTTAGGAAAAGGAAGAACACCACTCTAATGTTTTCCACAAAGCTTGCACACACACACACACACACACACACACACACACACAGAGGTGTGTGTGTTCTTGCAGTTTCCATAAACATGTAGCAATATTGGAGAGGGGACAGAGGGCAGGATGATGCAGAATAAGTAATTCAGAATCTGAACAAGTCTGTGGAGGACTTCAAGATCAAAATGCGTTGTTCTGACTGTTCATGCCTTTTTCAACCAGATCGTTGGTAGTCCAGTGACACCGCTTTCATTCTCTTCAAACTTAAACAAAACAAAACAAAGAAAAGAAAAGAAAAAAACAAAAAAAACAAAAAAGAAGAAAGAAAACGAAGCACTGTTTAACAGCTGAACTGTGAGTTGAAGAGAAAAAGGTTTTTTGTCACGTTCCTTTTACGCATGTGGTGGATTGAATATAACACACGTGTCGTGCAGGTGTTGCCTCACTTGTAATTTAACCTACGTCACTCAGTGTCACTTGGTAACTTAACCTACATCACTCAGTGTCACTTGGTAACTTAACCTACATCACTCAGTGTCGCTTGGTAACTTAACCTACAACACTCAGTGTCACTTGGTAGAGTCACATATCATGGAGTTCTTTAGGATGTTAAGTAAATAACGAGTTTGAACTATGTTTAACCTGTGAAGATATAAAAGATTCTCTGTTTGTTTGTTGTTGTTTGCTCATGGTTCCCCCCCCCCCCTCCCCCTTTTCTTTCTAAATTTTGGGTGAAGTGTATAAACAGGAGTTTTATAACCATGTTGATTTTGGTTCCCATCAATAATGTTTATGAACAGTACAACTTTTATGCATATAAAAGTTTTTTGAAGAAATGTTTCTGATGTAATATTTGAGGACATATACATGCGCGTTTGCATGTGTGTTGTGTGTGTGTGTGTGTGTGTGTGTGTGTGTGTGTGTGTGTGTGTGTGTGTGTGTGTGTGTGTAATCCAGCTTTTTGTCCCTGTTGTTGATCAAATGATTGCATGATGTCTCAACTGGCTTGAAAGTGTTAATCTTGGGATTGAAAAGTTATAAACAGTTTACATGAAGCAATATTTTCTTACTAAAAAGGCCCTGGTGGTCAGGCTTGGAACAACATGGGTTAAATCAATCGAATAACACATTCGTTCTGATTTTCCAAAGAGTCTAAGCATGCTTTTTAACTCATAATCAATGGTACATTACATTGTCCATGCTCTGTGTGTGTGTGTGTGTGTGTGTGTGTGTGTGTGTGTGTGTGTGTGTGACAGTCAGAATGTCTGTGTGTGCAAGTGTATATATGTGTGAGAGAGAGAGACAAAGAGAGGAAGAGGGAGAGAGAGAGAGAAAATGCTGAACATTTTTAATGTTATCAGCTATACAACCTTGAGGACATGGGGGGCGGTGGGGGTGGGGTGTGCAAAACAAAAAGCAAATAAGTAAACCGCAAATCCACAAAACAAGAATTAAAACAATGCTACTATTCTAAGCACCATCGGGCTGAGAGAGAGAGAGAGGGAGGTGATTATAGCCCATTAACTATTATATACTTTACATATTGATCCACCCGCTGATTGTATATAGAAATATCTTGGTGCAACTTACAAACATTCACTTACAGGCAAGCACACCCACATACTCAATTCTATAATTTGAATTACATTGTGAACGTTCTGCAGCGAGTGATGTTTCATCTTGCTGTTATAAAATGTAAACATCAAGCAGTGGGACAAGCACTGGTCTGTATGTAGTGGAGTTGTTTTGTATTGAACATCTGTATGTAGTGGAGTTGTTTTGTATTGAATGTCTGTATGTAGTGGAGTTGTTTTGTATTGAATGTCTGTATGTAGTGGAGTTGTTTTGTATTGAATGTCTGTATGTAGTGGAGTTGTTTTGTGTTGTACGTCTGTATGTAGTAGTTGTTTTGTGCTGTATGTCTGTATGTAGTGTAGTTTTGTGTTGTACTTCTGTATGTAGAGTAGTTGTTTTGTGTTGTACGTCTGTATGTAGTAGTAGTTTTGTGCTGTATGTCTGTATGTAGTGTAGTTTTGTGTTGTACTTCTGTATGTAGTGTAGTTGTTTTGTGTTGTACGTCTGTATGTAGTAGTTGTTTTGTGCTGTATGTCTGTATGTAGTGTAGTTGTTTTGTGTTGTACGTCTGTATGTAGTGGTTGTTTTGTGCTGTGTCTGTATGTAGTGTAGTTGTTTCGTGTTGTACGTCTGTATGTAGTAGTTGTTTTGTGTTGTATGTCTGTATGTAGTGTAGTAGTTTTGTGCTGTACGTCTGTATGTAGTGTAGTTGTTATGTGCTGTACGTCTGTATGTAGTGTAGTTGTTTTGTGTTGTACGTCTGTATGTAGTGTAGTTGTTATGTGCTGTACGTCTGTATGTAGTGTAGTTGTTTTGTTTTGTACGTCTGTATGTAGTAGTTTGTTTTGTGCTGTATGTCTGTATGTAGTGTAGTTTTGTGTTGTACTTCTGTATGTAGTGTAGTTGTTTTGTGTTGTACATCTGTATGTAGTGTAGTTGTTATGTGCTGTATGTCTGTATGTAGTGTAGTTGTTTTGTTTTGTACGTCTGTATGTAGTAGTTGTTTTGTGCTGTATGTCTGTATGTAGTGTAGTTTTGTGTTGTACTTCTGTATGTAGCGTAGTTTTGTGTTGTACGTCTGCATGTAGTGTAGTTGTTTTGTGTTGTACAGCTCCATCATCACTATAGATTTCTCCATGTGAATCTCAGGCTGGTCTACCAATGCCCAGCACATACTGACAGAACAGTGCCATCCAGTTTTCTTCTCTTTTATTCCATGCTTCCACAGAACTGTGCCAGGGCAACTCCCTGGTTGCCATAGGTTTTTCACTTGCTTGATTAAAGAGCATGTAAAGAGCATGTAAAGAGCATGTAAAGAGCATGTAAAGAGCATGTAAAGAGCATGTAAAGAGCATGTAAAGAGCATGCCGCATACATGAAAAAGGTGGAAAAATCCCCTGTGCCAGGTAAGAACCATGGATGCAGGATTCTCTCATTTCTAAGGCAAAAAAATCCCCTGTGCCAGATAAGAACCATGGATGCAGGATTCTCTCATTTCTAAGGCAAAAAAATCCCCTGTGCCAGATAAGAACCATGGATGCAGGATTCTCTCATTTCTAAGGCAAAAAAATCCCCTGTGCCAGATAAGAACCATGGATGCAGGATTCTCTCATTTCTAAGGCAAAAAAATCCCCTGTGCCAGGTAAGAACCATGGATGCAGGATTCTCTCATTTCTAAGGCAAAAATGTGACATCCAGAGAGATCTTGGAACGTAAGATGTGAGCAGTTCTTGCCGTCAAGGTGACGGCAGTCTGGAAGACTCACACACCCTCCCCAAAACAGTTTACAGAACAAGAGGCATGAGAAGTAATCTCTCTCCAGTGAGTGCTCTCAATATTTCAGCATTCTCCAAAGGGGAGCTAAAGCAGGACCAGCAAGAGTCTGCCGTTTTGTTCAGTGAAGAAGTCATCAGGTTTGCTACCGGATCCTGGCTGCCTGCTGGTGAGAAACACTTCTATACATATAATAATAATAATGTATAATACTTATATAGCGCATTTCTTGTTGTACAACTCAATGCGCTTACATCCACCATTTGCACTTATTCATACAATATTCATGCACACAGCAAAAAGAAAATACACAATGGCAGACGCACCTACATGCATAAACTGTCTCACCGAACTAGTTGTGGAGGAATTTAAGAGAGATCTAGTCATCTACAGAAGAGAATAGGCTTTTTTGAAGAGGTAAGTTTTGAGCTGAGATTTAAAAGAAGAAAGAGTAGGCTGATTACGAAGGTCTTCAGGGAGGGAGTTCCAAATAGAAGGTGCTCTAAAACTGAAGGCTCTTTCGCCAACAGATTTCAGAGAACGCTTAGGGATTTTCAAAAGTTTTTGTGAAGAAGAGCGAAGGGTACGAGAGCTTTGGTAGGTGCAGAGAGAAGAAGAGAGATAGTGAGGAAGAGATTCATTGAAGTGGCGGAAAGCAAGAACTGCCAGTTTAAATTGCCACCGATACTGTATGGGAAGCCAGTGCAGTTCGATCAGCATGGGAGTGATGTGCTCACACCTCCTCCTCTTCAAAACAAGTCGTGCAGCGCTATTTTGGACTCTCTGCAGCCGAGCAATCTGTTCTGCGGGAAGCCCAGCATAAACAGAGTTGCAGTAGTCCAATCTTGACATCACCGTGGCACAGACTAGCCTGACAGCTACTTCCCTGGACATAAAGCGTCGGATGGAAGCAATACGTCTCAGCTCTAAAAAGGATGAGCGACAGACTACAGATATTTGATTCTGCATGGTCAGACACTGATCAATGGTAACACCAAGGTATTTGACAGAGTTACTGAAAGGCAATTCAGTACCATCAACAACCATTGACTCTGACTCAACGAGTTTGAGGCAGGAGGAGGTTCCAACGGGCATGACACAAAGGAAGCTGTTCAAGATCAAGTAGATCCTCCTGCCCACATGAAAAGTGTTTCCAAGGCACAAACAAGGGCAATTAGTGAAATACTCTGTCTACCACCTTTTAGGGCAGATGAACATGATTGTGTGTGCATGGTTTGTTAAGTGCTCCAGACCTTGAGTGATGTGACCTTGTGTGAACATGAGATTAGATTGATGAACTAGAAGGAATCTTTGGACGATGTAGACCACTACCAAGGTCAGATGGATCTTTGATCTGTCCTGTGATCCATATCTACACCATAGATCCACACTGAAATTGAATAGATGCTTCCTTACACCACATTCCAACTTTCCTCTAAGTTTCATTAAAATCCGTTCATTAGTTTTTGTGCCGTCTTGCTGACAGAAAAGTTGACTAATAGATTTAAGACAAAATGTAAACATCTGGACGGACTTAAAAAATGTATGTACATGTATAGACATACACACCCACACACACCCCCACACACACACACAAAAGCCAGACTCATAGGGAAGAAAACTCTTTACTAAAAATGCACCACACATTAATGAACATCCCCCCCCCCCCTACCCACCCTCAAAAATTCTGTCAAGGGAAGCATTCAAATTACACACCTCAAAAGTGATCAATAAATACAACCAGGTCTGAGATACACTAGCAAGCCAAAAGCTCAGAGGAGACCAAAAAAAAAAACAATAAACAAATAAATAAATAAAGAAGAAAAAGCAAAAAGGAAGAGAAAGAGACCATCTTCAATTTACAAAGCACATCTCATCCTTTTTTTTTTTGTGCTACTGAAAATAATTTTGTGCTCTGCTCATTAACCACGAAAACGTGCTCTTCCACAGAAGGAGAGAAAGATCACATCCCTTAAATTCTGCGTATGCATCATTCCATCTTCTTTACTTGCAGCTCTTATGCAGCTTCTGTGGTGGGTAGGGCTTTAAGCATCTTGAACAGCAAGAAATGAAAAGAAATAGGAGTATATCACATGACTTATGTATTATCATTACATTCAAAATATGCTAAGTTTTTGTTTATGCTTAAATGAGATGGTCTAATTTTTCTTTAGAAAAAAAAAAAAGTAAAAAAAAATGAAATCCTATTTCAAGTAAGTTTTGTTTGTGCTTGAAAGAGATGGTCTGTTTTTCTTCAGAAAAACTAAAAATCCTATTTCATTCAGGGCAGGAGGGAGAGGAGGGCAAGAGATGGGAGAAGGGATGTGGTTATCAGTAAAAATCATCACTGCAGGCAAATGCCAAAGTGAAGCATGCAACAACATTCACGTAAATGATATGGGAGACAAGCATTCCCACAGAAGATTGCTGTCAGCTGTGTCACATCAATCAAATGCTGCTGCAGTGGTGCAGTGAAACTTGGAAGGCAGGCACACTTCCTGAAATGCATGTTTTGTGAAATGCGCAAGTTTTTTTGTTATTGTTATTTTATTTCAACAAAGAGGAATTCATACCCTGACTTCCATTCTAAAGATAGAAAAAGAACACAAAATAAAACAAACTAAATTAACAAAACACAGCAAAGCACACCCACATAAATTAAACCAATATGCTGAAACTAAAAATCAGCAGCCTTAGTCCTCTTAGTAGAAAAAAGATCTGTGGTATTTAGACAGTTTTGCTGGGGTTTTTTTGATAGTTTAGTGTGGGAAACAATATTGTAGACTGTAACTTTCAGTTCCAGACCAATCTACCATTTCTACTACTACTTTGTAATTAGAACAAAATCAATACTTTCTCTCTTTGGTTTTATCAATAAAACTTGGTGTACAAGTTCCACATACTGTGTGAAGCAAAACAAAACAAAACATATATACATCAACTTCAATCACCAGTTTGTATCTGATTGCGGCTCACATATAAATAAAACTGACAATGATATGTACACAACTGGATTTTCTATATGTTCCAATACTTTTGCAACTGACTATTCAACTATGACTAAAAGCACACCCGACTATTTTCATTTCACAAAAAAAAAAAAAAAAAAAAAATTTAAACACGACCAACAACAATGATAACACTAAGGATGAGTTGCACTCTCTCTCTCTCTCTCTCTCTCTCTCACACACACACACACACACACACACAAAAGGATTGTTTAACGACTTCACTCTGCATAGCTGTGGGTCAGTGGTTGCAGAGCCCTCACAGGAAGTAAGTAGATTCCAGAAAGTCCAGACTCCCTCTGCCTCGATGGTATGGGAGCTAGTCTTTCAGGGGACATGGTAAACGGTGACCCCTTTTCCAATTGCTTGTCCAGTTACTGACCATACATGACTGCTGTGTTCAGTTAATGAAGTCAACTTGGTACAGATATCCAACATGAAGGGACGTCAGTTAATGTTGTCGACTTGGTATCAGTTTCCTACATGAAGGGACATCAGTTAATGTTGTCGACTTGGATTCAATATCCAACATGAAGGAATTCCATTTAAGGATGTCGACTTTGGTATCAGTATCCAACATGAAGAGATGTCAGTTAATGATGTCGACTTTGGTATCAGTATCCAACATGAAGGGACGTCAGTTACTGATATCATCCTGGTATCAATATCCCAAATGAAGGGATGTCATAAGCTGTCTAATTCATTTACTGACATAGACTTGGCTCAGTCTCTAACATGAACAAAGTTTAAATGTAATTAATAGTGAACCGCCAAGAAAACGTAGACAAACGAATCACAAGACAAAACATGACGTGTTTTGACCTCTTAGGTCTTCTTCAGGCAAGATACAAAATACAAAGGACAACGAAAATGAACAAGCAATCACTTCATTCACTTCAGTGCAAGACGGGTGTTCAGCGCCCATCTTGTGTTGAAGTGAATGAAGATAAATGATCGCTCGTTCATTTTCGTTGTCCTGAGTGTTTTGTATCTTGCCTGAAGAAGACTAAGAGGTCAAAACACATCGTGTTTTGTCTTGTGATTCGTTTGTCTACATTTTCTTGGCGGTTCACTATTAATCACATTTAAAATTTGTTCAGATTTCCGCTTGCAGTCGCCTCACTTTGCAACTAGCTCTAACATGAAGCCATGTTACACCTTGTCTTGTTCAGTTACTGAGAAGCAATGTCATCTGGCTGTCTTTGTCGATTACTGTCATTCATCAAATATGAACATCGAAGGGGAAGTTATTGAAAAAAAATGACAGATGCTGAATGAGCAACTAGTCCAAGAGGAAGCCAAGTCCCAGGACCATCTGCTTCAGCTGCTGACACTGATTAGGAATCGATGTCCAGGAGGAAACAATGTCATAGCACCATCTCATTTAACCATCAACACTGACAAAATATCAACACCAAGAGAGAGGGATGTCAGCCACTTCTGATGTTGATAAAGTGTGAATATCCAAGAGAACGGGATGTCAAAAACTATTGTCGCTGACAAAAATAACAACATTCATGGGTATGGGCTGTCAAAAACTATTGTCGTTGACAAAATATTAATATCCAAGAGGATGGGATGTCAAAAACTATTGTTCTTGATAAAAGTATTAATATCCAAGAGGATCTGGATGTCAAAAACTGTTGTCATTGACAAAATATCAACACCCAAGGGCATTAGATGTCAAAAACTATTGTCGACGAAATATCAACATTTAAGGGCATAGGATGTCAAGAACTATTGTTGTTAACAAAATATCAACACCCAAGGGCATAGGATGTCAAAATCTATTGTCACTGACAAAATACCAACATCCATGCGGAAGGGATGCCCACAATTAGGGATGCTGACAAAATATCAAGATCAGAGAGGAAACAATGTCACCGGACTTCCTTCAATTTCTGACATATGCTCAGATGTACCGTCACACACATGAAACCAAAGCAACCGAGAACAACAATAAAAAGTTGTGGGGTAAGATAACCCTGTATAGTGTTCTGCTGAATAGGTGGCCCGCAGTCGTATGAAACATTAACTGTATGATGCCTGCCTTCAGACCGCCGTAATCCACTGATGTAGTCAGCCACAAGCAAGACAAACTGTACTGTGTGGTCATGTGTATAACTGCCCTTTATCTTGCTCTATGAGCATGCACTCTCTCATGAAGGCACGAATGCATTCCATTTGAAGAAAGAGCGTAAAGTCATTGCGGTATCATTACAGAGTAGCAGCAGCCAGATGTAAGAAAAACAATAATACTTTAATGCTGATATACCTGCTACCAAACTTTGGTGACTGACGCCCTGATACACATGTACCATCATCAATCATATGGCCGAGTCCTCCCAAACAGGCTCATGCTTTGACAAAACCAGTTTTTCCACATTTTACACTTGACTGATTGTATATTGTTAGACTCAGTTCTGCTTTATGAGTGAAATTCCTAGTTTTCACTTCCTTGTGGTTTTGAACTTATGAATACCCTGTATAACGAATTTCTTCTTGAATCAGAATCAGCGTCAACTGTCTCCATTTAGGAATGGAGAATAAGCCACACATGGGTTATCTCCTCCTGACCTCAGAAAGTGATTCTCTTCGGACAGTGTGAACAACACTGACAGGGAAAGATAATCCAAACAGATCACGGTTCTAACCACCCACTTGCCTTCTCCAGCTTGGGGAGAGACATGATCAATGCATGAAACCGGCTCTCCCGAACCATCAAGCCCAGCACCCTGCTACAGCTGTGGACTTCAATAGCTTCACATGTAGTTCACATGTAATCATGGTGTGCATCTGAGTGGGCATGGAAGTGATGACAAATGTTTTCACACTACACAAAGACAGAAACAGGTTCCCAGCTTAAAGACGTAAGATAAGAAGGAAAAAGCCAATGAGAGCAATG
This sequence comes from Conus canariensis, assembly GCA_033310375.1. NCBI lineage: Eukaryota > Metazoa > Mollusca > Gastropoda > Neogastropoda > Conidae > Conus > Conus canariensis. The sequence continues at coordinate 27,454,546 of CM065747.1, forward strand.
CATCGCAGCTGCATTCCATTGTCCTTCAAACATTTTTACAATAAAATATGCAGGTAAATGAAAAGGCTGTTGCAATTATAACATTCTTCAAATGAAATAGACAATACTACATGTACAAGGCTGTAAACAAACCTGCGCAAAGGCGAAACCAGAACTGGCAGAATGAAACATTTACACAGAAACCACCTGAACATAAAGACAAGCGCAAAAAAATGTTTTAGTCTGCTTGTTTGTTTGTTTTTTTTAACCCTTGCTCTGTTTGTTCATTTGTTTGTTATATCGTTGTTTACACTCCCATGAGAGGAAGCTGGACAGGGACTGGGTGAAGGTGGGAGAGGAGAGGAAGGAGGGGGGGGGGGTTGGAGTTAGGGTGGGGTTAATATATACAATCATCAACTTTTACTCATACCACAACGCATCCACATAGGCCAACAGACATACCACAACGCATCCACATAGGCCAACAGACAAGGTACGAGCACCAAAAGGATGGAACACAACAAAGTATCCATTGATATTGTAAACACAACTGTAACCTCTTAAGTAAAAACGCTTTATCACAAACTGAATGCAGAGACGCTGAGCATGTCATGTATATGTGAACTCAAAACGAACAACAACAACACACAAACACACAGAAAGAAAAAAACAACAGAAATCCTTTGACAGAACTGATAAAAACATTTTCACTATGGTACACATGAGTATGTTTTGTAAGCTAACCGTCATCTACCCGTAAACTGCTACAGGAATCAGTCTGGATTAATACTTCATGGATACCCTCAACAAAAGGGCACAACCAAACACGAATAAACAATAATCATTCGGTTATGTACAGCCATCAATTTTCTGCTAAAAACAAAACCAAACAAAACCAAACAAAACAATACAAAGAACCAACTATTGCGGTCATTTGGCTGGTTTTGTATAGATCATGAAAGAGAAGTTTCAAAGGTGACATATATCATGGTTCCTTTTTCTTCTAACTTTGCCTGGTATTTTTCTCATTTTGTTGTTTTTGCTTTTTTAACTGTGGCATTATAAATCCAGATACTATATACATATGCGCACACACATGCACATGCATAGGCCATATTAGCTAGAGCCCTTTAACAGAAAATAATCTATCAACAGAACTAAGCAGAAAAGCTTCTTTCCATCATAGATCATCTTCTCTTTTGAGGCTACATATTTATATAGCCATGGACACACACACACGCACACACACACACATGCGCACGCGCACACACACACACACACACACTGAGCCTTGTGTCATTCATCAGATCATTTTCAATCAAATATACACAAAAATAGCACACACACACACACACACACACACACACACACACACACACACACACACAACACAGCTAGTAACACACACACACTGACCAAAGTGTTAATTTTTTTTACAATAAACCATGGACTAAATTCTTGAAATTCATGGCACATTCTTATGTCAAGTCTAGCCAGTCAAGTTCCTTTTAATGCTACTCTCTACACCCTGGACAGCACAGACATGGAAGAACTTCTTTGTTGTTGTTTTTTTTGTTGGTGTTTTTGGCTTAAAAAATGTGATAAATCATCGAAATGGTCAAGTTTACATAACCAAAATGAACCTTTTCATCACATCCAGTAACTGAATACTGACTGTACACTTCCAACAAAAGACAGAAAGCAGACAATCAAAAAAAAACAACCCAAAACTGCAAAATAACTTCAACAAACTACCAAATTCCACCAACAGGAAAGAAAAAAAAACCTCAATGCTTATATTTTTGAAGAGTCCATATGTCAAATAAGTACTTATGCAGGATTTGAATCAAAGCAACCCAAAACAAGCCCAAGTCCAACTAACAGAGCTGATGACAAAACCGCCACCCCACCCCACCCCACCCCACCCTCCCCCCAAACTCTCCAGCGTGCACAGTGCTCAAAGAACCCCACTCCTTTCACCACTCAAAAACACCGGCCACACACCTCAAACACTCATGACGTTGAAAAACTCTCCTGGATATCCAGCCTTGCCGAGCACCATGGGACGACTTACATCATTTGGGACAATGGAACAGGCCCTGACAGATATGTTGAGACATCTGCAAGAGCTCTCTAAAAGGAAACAATCAGTTGTTTTTTGGGTTTTTTTGTTTGAAAAATTGATCTTACAGTTCAACTGACCACACAGAACTGTTTCAGGACCGCCACTGCACAGGGAAAAGAAACTGTGGCCTGTGGGAAATAACGATCAACAACTAGGTACACATTAGACACATTACGCTCACAACACGATAACTGATCCACTGACATTGTTAACTCTTTCATTCCTACTTTTATATGAACCATTACTTCCTCTTGTTCCTAGATTCTTATAATACGAGTGTTCCCTTCATTCCTGGATTTAGAGAGAAAAAAAAAGAGAAGTGTAAAGTGAGAACTGCCACGTATGCAGTAGCAAACCGGCCAGAAGAGAGCAGCGACCACTTTCCCATGCTGTAGGGGCCGTCTGGCATCCATTCCATTCATAAACACTGCCGTGTGAGCGACCCGGTCATGACATGTACCGATGACGCGCCTCGCGTGAAGTTCAAAGCGCTTACCACGAGAACCGATTTTCTGGGCTGCAGGAAGGAAAGGAGGGATTTTGTGCTGCCCGGTTTTCCGGGCTGCAGGAAGGAAGGGTAGGATTTCTGCAAACTGGAAAACCGGGCTGTAGGGATGAAAGAGTTAAGGCAGACAAGACTCGGCCATGCTGAGGACGTCAGGCATTCCCTTTCATTTACTGGCCTCAAAATTAAACAAGAAAAAAAAAGTGGGAAAAAAAAAAATTAAAGAAAAAAAGTAAGAACAGAAAGTGAAAAATGAATGACAAACACAGCACACTGTAAAAAACATGACACGGTGTACAGGGCAGACAGACACAGCAGAAAGGGCAGCTAGTGTCAGGTGTGTACAGTGTGTACACCTTCAATGAACCTAGTTGCCAGATCACAACAAAAAAGCTGACATCAATTGTACGTGAGAAAAAAAAAGTGAAAAGATTTCCCAGACCAAAAACGAGTGAACAGGCCACTAAGGCAGACAGGTGATGCACAGTAACACAAACACAAAACAGAAGTCAAAGAGATGGCAAAAAAAAAGAGGAGGTGTGGAGGGAACGACAAGAACAGAATGTCCACCAAGGGAGGCTGTACTTTAAACAGAACATGCCCCTGGCATCCCCACAGAGATTCCCTGTCAGCCGGTCAGAACATTTCCACACATCACGGGAAACACACCTTCTAAAACCGGGAATTCCAGAGATTGGGAATGATGAGGAAAGACAGAGAAATCCAGTCTGTGACTGAAAGCACCCTCCCTCCTTCACCCCTACCTGTCACCTTGACATGTCAGCAACCAATGCCTGGATGCTGGTCGACATTCCCTTCATTACATCCACGCTGACAACCCCCACAGCTCTCCTGTCTGAGAGCCCAGATCTTCATTCCCTGTCCCTGGGCCCAGACCTAAACCTATGATCTTCATTCCCTGTCCCTGGGCCCAGACCTACACCTATGATCTTCATTCCCTATCCCCTGTGGCCCAGACCTAAACACTATGAATCTTCATTCCCTATCCCTGGGCCAGACCTAAACCTATGATCTCATTCCTTCTGGCCCAACCTAAACCTATGATCTTCATTCCCTATCCCTGGGCCCAGACCTAAACCTATGATCTTCATTCCCTGTCCCTGGGCCCAGACCTAAACCTATGATCTTCATTCCCTGTCCCTGGGCCCAGACCTACACCTATGATCTTCATTCCCTATCCCTGGGCCCAGACCTAAACCTATGATCTTCATTCCCTATCCCTGGGCCCAGACCTACACCTATGATCTTCATTCCCTATCCCTGGGCCCAGACCTAAACCTATGATCTTCATTCCCTATCCCTGGGCCCAGACCTAAACCTATGATCTTCATTCCCTATCCCTGGGCCCAGACCTAAACCTATGATCTTCATTCCCTATCCCTGGGCCCAGACCTAAACCTATGCTCTTCACATGCATGTTGACCGACAGTCCGCAGTGTTGGAAGAAAACAGCAACAACATGGGCAGGTATTTCGATTCCAAACGCTTCTGTCACTCTGTTCACACTTGTTATTAACTTTCCCTTACGCCGGTACACTGACACAGTGTCTGGATTTACACGCTGGACTCAAGCCCTGAATGGATCAAAGCACTGAGATTGCACTCCAGGATCACACCGTAGGACTGACACACATAATTCATCATGCAATATGATCGTCGGTATAAATCAACACCACAGGATCACTTCATGTAGTCCCCAGCCGTCCTTTCCCTCCCTCCCTTCCCTCTACATTAACACACAAAAGCCGCAGTAATGAGGATCTACACGTTCAGCAGCTGGGTGAAGATCTGCGCACCTGCCAACAACAATTAACTCCAATGGACCTAACCCCTACGATAGAGATGTAGACGCCAGACAGCGAAGGGTGTCCGTCCCAGAGACATCCCCATGATGATTCAGATCTTGTCCCCCTCCTGTTCCACCTCTTTGAGCGTGGCCAGCTCCACGTCAGTGGAATACATCTCCACCGTGTGCTTGGCCAGGATGCGCAGCAGGGGACGCAACTTCAGCCACCACTGCTGCAGGGGAAGGCGGTTTCTGTAAACAGCAATCAGGTAATCCTGCTGACACCAATCCTGCTATACATTGATATGATTCCTGTGAACAACAATCAGGTAATCCTGCTGACACCAATCCTATTATACATTAATGTCATTTCTGTAAACAACAATCAGGCAATCCTGCTGACACCAATCCTACTATACACTGATGTGATTCCTGTAAACAACAATCAGGCAATCCTGCTGACACCAGTCCTACTATACACTGATGTGATTCCTGTAAACAACAATCAGGCAATCCTGCTGACACCAATCCTACTATACACTGATGTGATTCCTGTAAACAACAATCAGGCAATCCTGCTGACACCAATCCTACTATACACTGATGTGATTCCTGTAAACAACAATCAGGCAATCCTGCTGACACCAATCCTACTATACACTGATGTGATTCCTGTAAACAACAATCAGGCAATCCTGCTGACACCAATCCTGCTATACATTAATGTAATTCCTCCTGCTGACACCAATCCTATTACACATAAATGTGATTCGTTTAAACAAAGAGGCTAGCAACAATCCTACAATGAAGGAATGCGATTCCTGTCAACAACAATCAGATACCCATGCTGACAACACTACTGCTCTGATGCAATGCGATTCTAGAAAATAATGATACTAGCAACACTGTATAGGAATTTCGTGTCATTAGTATTAGTACCTGATGGTTTACAAGAATCACATCCCTTTATGATGAGGTAACATCCCAACAACACAGCTGTTGTGAAGGTATGTGATTCCTAAACAGAATAGAGTAATATGCTGACCACTGTATTGGTTGAACGGTGACATAAAACAAAATGTGAATAAAGCCAACATCATCTATGTGGATCACTCATGTTAACAAAACTGACATATTTTGAAGGACTCTCTAATGTTGAACAAACTCAGAATCTGTGTGACTCAGCAAAGTTAATAAAGCCTAAATGTTCTGTGTGGCTCACTAATATTAATAATGTTACGGCTAATAAAGCTATTATTTTTTTGCTCGCTATCTGCTGTATACAGATCTTTTCTATGTTTTCTTGAGATTTTCACACATGCACACACACACACACACGTTATACACACACACACCTCCTTCACACACACACACACACACACACACACACACGCATACATACACACACATACACACACACACACACATACAACACACACACATTACTACTACCCACACACACACACACACACACACACACACACACACACACACACACACACAAAACACACACACACACAAAACACACACGCAAACACACTCTCTCTCTTCTAATATCACATAACTTTTTGTAAAAAGATGTTACAATGAAATACTACTAAAGTACTACAAAACACACACACACACACACACACACACACACACACAGAGGCAGCACTCACACAAAGTCGGTGTCAATGACCAGGTCATCCACAGGGGTGAACTCCAGGCGGCGCCGCTGCATGCCCAGCAAGGCACACGACTCCGGAGAGGTCACCAGCACCCGCCCTGCGGCCACCACATGGTCAACACAGGTCAGCTAATGTCAAGTTGCCTATAGCCCAGCCGACCGCAAAGGGCCATATCAGGGCTGTCACTGTGCTGAAGCCAACTGACAGGTCATTATGACAGGAAAAAAACCCCACCTAAATCACACAACCCTTTAAAACACACCTTCTACACACACCTGAAATTTTGCTAAAAAAAAATCTTTCCTCCATAATATCTTAGATCAGATGGAAAAAGTTGATCTCTTTCAGAAATTCAAAGATCACATCAGGTGGAACATCTCTGGACAAGGTTTTCACGGAGTCTGCTGTAAAGTGTTTATGTCTCACATCATGCAATTCCGAACACTCTAAAAGAATATGTTTTACTGTGTGTGGTGCATGACATGGAATGCACCACGGAGCTTCTTCACCTTTTAAAAGATAAGAGTGGGTGTAAAAGGAGTGGCCTGCTTGCAAACGGCACAAAGCTGTTTCTTCCTTACAGCGGCCTTGGGAACATGGTAAAAACTCTTTCAGGTTTGGACGAATTTTAAACAGTTTGTTATCCATCTACAAGTTCCATTTCTCTTGCCAGAGGTCTTCGACATAAACCTGGGTTTTGGGTTTCAGATCAGAGTGAGGGTTAAGGTATGGATCTTAGACACATACGAACAAACTCACACACATATATACATACTCACACACACACATGTATAACGCATACACACACTTGCATTCACCCACCAGCCCCACTCCTTACCTCCCCATGTTCACACATCCACTACCGCTTCTATGTGACAGGACATGAAAAAGTCAATTACATGCACACGCACACCTAAATGTCATTACGTACTATGACAGCGTTGAGAAGAAGCTCGTTAAGTCTTTAAAGTCTGTCATGAAATGAAGTCCAAGACAAAAACTGTTCACAGCACAGCCAGTCACTTCATCAAATTTTCCTGATGTCACCATTTGACAATGGCTCCTATTTTCCCTGTAGTGAAATGTCTGTACACTGGACAGGCAAGAATCTGTGTACTGAATCTACCCAAGGGTTTACTTTTAGTACTACAGGCCAGCTGACCACACGACAGCGAAACTGCTGACCGCTTAGGAAAGATATAATTAGGATACACAAAGAATGATAGCCACTCCATTTAATTTTTTGCTCCCAATTTAAAAAAAAGAATTAATGAAAAAACAAATAGATTTAAAAAATGTGCAGAGCGCCAGACCAGCAAACAGACACAGCAGAGTCCACTGTGGGCCCTGCGTGCATTGTCTCCATACCTGGTTACCAGATTAGTGAAGACAAGACAGTGGTATGTTATACATTAAGACCACAGGCGGGGAAAAGGGAAAAAGGGAAAGAATTTGTGGAAAAAAAAGCTAAGAGAATGGACTGCAAAAGGCAGAAGAAAACAAAAATCAGAAAACACAAAAATTGAAAAAGAAATCAAAGAGAGCGACAGAAAAATGGCAGTTACCAGCAGAAAACTTCCAGAAGAAGAGCATATCATTTGTAATAACATCTCCGCAGGGACGCTTTAACAGTTTCCTCAATCAGATTGAAAAGGACAAGGCAGCAATGACTGTCAGCCTTCTTCACTGACAGCCACAGGTCCTGACCTAAAGGCCTTGTGAGGACTGTCTTCAGTACTGAATGGGTCTTTCCTGCCTCCGCTTCTTTCATCACCATTTCTTCACCAGTCACCGTGCTGCAGCGGTCGTCATTATGGTCTGGCAGTTAGGACAAGGCAGCTCCATCAGAAACAGGTCACTGCAGAATATTTCAGGGTCAGGCTGACTCTTATGTGAGTTGAGTGTACTTGAAAGTGAGCCTGGTTCCCACATAAGCCGAGTATTCCAAGCTTGGGCTCAAATGCTTTGGAGGGCAACCCCCAACACTGACACCAGCCCATTTTTTTGTGAGTGTGTTTTCAGTGTTCTTCACACTTCCTGAGCAGCACTGCAGGTACCTGTATCCCCTGGGCCTGATTGACGCTGCACACCTGGGTTCCCCAAATTGTGTTTGTTTCCCCCCTTTTTTTTTTATTCAAGGACTTTCCCAGGACATTACTTACACATTTCAAAGACTGTGAACAGAGGAACATTTCCATGTGTACCTTTGATGTCAACAGAAAATGGTATCACTGATGCGAAAATTACCACACGTTACGAGTCAAAGCGTTATCCCAGGTTCATGATGAAGGAATCTCTTTCACACTCTAGGCAGCTTGCCCTGTGCTTTGGGCCATCTGTGGAAGGAGCCAACCAGTCTCTGCAGTGTTTGTTTTGTAGCCAGCCATCATTGTCAACATGTGCACATGTGGCAAATATAAACAATTCAAGCCGCAAGCAAGCAGTGTCGTGCCATCCTGTTTGCTGGGTGGTCAACAACAAACGCTTACACTTTTTTTGTTCTTTTCCTACCTCTGTCTCTCCCTTCGTCTTCTAGTACACTGTCTGGAAGTTTGCTGACTTGAAAGCAAGATTACAGCAGGCAGATTTCTTTTAAAAATCTTACATTTTTTTCCCCCCGAGGTTTTTCCCCCCATTATATTTGTTTCAACAATTTCTAATCCTGGAAAAGGTTCTTTCACACACACACATGTATGCATGCACGCACACACACACCCACCCATGTACACACACACACACACACACACTAACACACACACACACACAGCATACACACACACACCCTAAGATCTACAGCCACATCACACAGTGACCTACCATCTTTGATGTTCGACTCCACCATCTCCTTGAACCAGTTCACGCACTTGGCGGCCATCTTGGTGCCATAGTTACGGTCAAAAGGGGAAGGCACTCCACCCTGCTGCATGTGACCCAGCACGTTCATGCGGACGGAGAAGACCCCTTTGCCCTCCTCCGAAAAGAGCTGGTTGATGAACTCGGTGGTGTAGTTGGGATTGGCACATTCGTTCCTGAAGAGCACGACCATTACACATTACAGGGGTGCAAAGGGCTAGGCAGAACAAGGTGAGGTACCAGATAAAACTTAAAGGAGATACACAATCACACAAGACTTACACCGCTCTGAAGGAAATGGTTAGCACATGGAAGCACAGGATAGATGAATGATGACACTCCATGCAAAAGACAGTTGATGACACTCGAAGCATAAGATTATGACAAAAAAAAGACTACGATACACTCTAAGCAAAAGACAGATTACGACACTTTAAGCAACACTTTAAGCAAAACAAAATGGATCTATAACACGCTGAGCAAAAGACAGGTTATGTCCCTTTAAGCAAATACATTATGACGTTCAAAGCAACACAAAACGTATGACATGCTGATCAGACAGAAGATGGATGCGACACATTAAGCAAATGACATATCATGAGACACACTAAGCGAATGGCAGATTATGACACTCTGAGTAAAAGACAAATGATGGCACTCTAAGCAAAACAAAACAGATTATGACTCTCCAAGCGAAAGAACAGAGCAAAAGACAGGTTATGACACTCTACGCAAAACATAGCAGATCATGATATTCTAAGCCAAAGCGACACTATGACACTTCAAGCCAAAGACAGATTACGGCATTCTAAGGAAAAGATGACATTACTTGAAGCATAAGACAAGACCACGATGACGCATGAAGCAAAAGACAGTTTATGGCACCTTCAGGAAAACAAAACACATTATGACACTCTAAGCACAACACTGAACATGACACTTTCAGCAAAAGACAGATTATAATGTTCTAAGCAAAACAAGACAGATTATGTCACAGTGAGCAAAAGACAGATTATGACGTTCTAAGCAAAACAAGACAGACTATGACATAGTAGGGAAATGGCAGATTATGACACTTTCAGCAAAAGACAGATTATGACACTCTTATCAAAAGGCAGATTATGACACTCTTATCAAAAGGCAGATTATGACACTCTTAACAAAAGACAGATTATGACACTCTTAACAAAAGACAGATTATGACACTCTTAACAAAGGCAGATTATGACACTCTTAACAAAAGACAGATTATGACAGTCTTAACAAAAGGCAGATTATGACACTGTTAACAAAAGGCAGATTATGACACTGTTAACAAAAGGCAGATTATGACACTGTTAACAAAAGGCAGATTATGACAGTCTTAACAAAAGGCAGATTATGACACTGTTAACAAAAGGCAGATTATGACACTGTTAACAAAAGGCAGATTATGACACTGTTAACAAAAGACAGATTATGACACTCTTAACAAAAGGCAGATTATGACACTGTTAACAAAAGCAGATTATGACACTGTTAACAAAAGGCAGATTATGACACTGTTAACAAAAGGCAGATTATGACATCTTAACAAAAGGCAGATTATGACACTGCTTAACAAAAGGCAGATTATGACACTGTTAACAAAAGGCAGATTATGACACTGTTAACAAAAGGCAGATTATGACACTCTTAACAAAAGGCAGATTATGACACTGTTAACAAAAGGCAGATTATGACACTCTTAACAAAAGGCAGATTATGACATGTTTAACAAAAGGCAGATTATGACACTCTTAACAAAAGGCAGATTATGACAGTCTTAACAAAAGGCAGATTATGACAGTCTAACAAAAGGACAGATTATGACACTGTTAACAAAAGGCAGATTATGACAGTCTTAACAAAAGGCAGATTATGACACTTTAACAAAAGGCAGATTATGACATCTTAACAAAAGGCAGATTATGACATCTTAACAAAAGACAGATTATGACACTGTTAACAAAAGGCAGATTATGACAGTCTTAACAAAAGGCAGATTATGACACTGTTAACAAAAGGACAGATTATGACATCTTAACAAAAGGCAGATTATGACAGTCTTTAACAAAAGGCAGATTATGACACTGTTAACAAAAGGCAGATTATGACAGTCTTAACAAAAGGCAGATTATGACAGTCTTAACAAAACAAAACAAACTATGACAGTCGATGAAAAAGCATCTTCTTGTGTTGCAGATCTCTCAGCTGAGCGTGATCCCAGTTCTATGCCCCTCATTACCATAGCAACAGGCAGGGCTGTAGGTGGCCAGACAACACTTACAGGATTGAAACGAGTGCCACGTTGGGGATTTTTTTTTTCCTTTTTTTTTTTTTTTTTGTCCACTGAAAACTTTAATCACGAAGTCATAAACTGACTTGATAAACGTTTTGCTGACTTTCATACTGATGGAACATTAGCGGTGCAGTACAAGCACAAATATTCCAAGCTCTAGCGGACTGCACTGAAGTTATGGGAGGAAGGAACATGAAATCCATACAGTTTCATTGGTCTCCTTGCAACCAGAGCCAGTACAATTCCTGTACTGCCCACCTCACTGTGTTTACATCTGGATTTCCATCATTCCCCACGGCTGATGGGATTAACAAAGAGAGCCACTCATGGAAGACACTTGTAGAAAGACTGCAGAACATACATCTCAGAAATGTAACAATACAAAACATTCAGCCTCTTTTGATTGTGTGTGTGTGTGTGGGGGGGGGGGGGGGGGGGGGGCGTGCGTTGTGTGCGAGTGAGTGAGCGAGCGAGTGACAGAGACAGAGAGAGAGAGAAAGAGAGAGAGAGTGTGTGTGTGTGTGTGTGTGTGTGTGTGTGTGTGTTCTGTGTGTGTGTGCTCTGTGTGTATGTGTGTGTGCGTGTGTGTGTGTGTGTGTGTGTGTGTGTGTGTGTGTGTGTGTGTGTGTGGTTGTGTGTGCGTGTGTGCTGTGAGTGAGCGTGCGTGCATGCGTGCGTGCGTGTGTGCATGCATATGGTGTGTGTGTGTGTGTGTGCATTTGTACGCATGTGTGTATATATATGTGTGTGTGTGTGTGTGTGTGTGTGAGAGGAGAGAGAGAGAGAGAGAGAGAGAGAGAGAGAAAAGAGAGAGAGAGAGAGAGAGAAGGAGAGAGAGAGTTATACAAGCAAAAATCATGTAAATAAAAGGAAATCTGCGTGCGTGCTTGCATGTGTGTGTGTGTGCGTGTGTGTATATACATGTGTGTGTGTGTGTGTGTGAGAGAGAGAGAGAGAGAGGGGAGAGAGAGAGAGAGAGTTATACTTTTTAAAGCAAAAATCATGTAAATAAAAAGAAAACCATGTCTATGTGTTTATGTGCATACACCTGTGTGTGTGTGTGTGTGTGTGTGTGTTTTGACTGTGAGTGTGTGTGTGTGTGTGTGTGTGTTGTGTCTGTGTGTGTCTGTGTGCGTGTGCGCATGTGCATGTGAGTTTGTATAAGTGTATGTGGTGTGTGTGTGTGTGTGTGGTGTGTGTGTGTGTGTGTGTGTGTGCGTGTGTGAGAGAGAGAGAGAGAGAGAGGTGTGTGTGTGTGTGTGTGTGTGTGTGAGAGAGAGAGAGAGAGGGGGGAGAGATTTTTACATTTCAAAGCAAAAATCATGTAAATAATAAGAAATCTGTGTGTAAGTATGCAAGTGTGTGCATGCGCGCGCGTCTGTGTGTGTGCGTTCGTGCGTGCATGCGTGCGTGCGTGCGTGCGTGCGTGCGTGTGTGTGTGTGTGTGTGTGTGTGTGTGTGTGTGGTGTTGCGCACAGTGTGTGTGTGTGTGTGTGTGTGTGTGTGTGTGTGTGTGTGTGTGAATGTTCTTGTGTATGCACATTTGCATGCAAATTTATGTGTGTATGTACGGGTGGGTGGGAGGAAGTGCACATGTATGTGCACGTGATGCAAACCTGTAATTATATACAAATCCATGCACATTCATGAGAATGGTGCCGTCTTCAAAAGAATTCTAAAGATAATTAACATTGACATGCACACACACAACAAATACTGAGCATAGCAAATGCAAACATAACATGTTAGAACACACATGCTTTCACCATGAAGTTTCAAATTCAGATTAAAAAAAAAGAAAGACTGAAAAACATCCAAATGGCATGAACAAAGCCATAAGGGCAAATATACATTGCAGACTGGACAGCTAAAGTCCTCTCCAGAAAAAAAAAATGTACAATTTACACACCTCATCACCAGATTACGATAACAACAACAATAAACGGTCATAAACTGTGACAAGAAATTACTGTCAAAGAATTTCTAGAACAGAGAAAAAAAAAAGAAGAAAAAAAAAAGAAAAACAGCAGACGGGCAGAAAAGATTTTTTTTTTTTTTTTTTTTTGGAAAGAAAGGCACAGTCAAAGATAGTGTTAAGAACAGAGGAAGTTAAAGAGAAGCTAACTGCACTGAGCGGTACATAAAGAAAGTATCAAGGTTTATCACACTGCCTAAAATCAAGTCCACCACGCAGATTCTAACAGGGCGGTCAGCTAGTGACCCTCAAAATTCTGCGCAGATTGCAAAATGACCGGCTGCCATTCCAAAGCGCACAGAGTGGGGACATGGCGACACTGATGAACTGGAAGAGACCACATTCACACTAGTCACAAGTGTTTTTTTTTTTCTGTTGTTTCATTCAATAACACTTCAGGACCCTCGAAGTACGGCAGCTTTAGTGATGGAAGGTGGTGGAGGGCGAGATCATTTTAACAGCCCTTGTATGTTTCTGTGGCAAGATAAACGCCCAGAGTTACTATCTATCGAACATGGTCTATGCCTAAACATGAAATTGTACATTGACATGAAGAAGAAGGAAAAAATCTCTGAAAAAACACATATGCGATAACAAGCGCAAGCACCTCTTTTAAATGAACAGAGAGAAAGGCAGAGTGGCATTATCATTAAGAAAAAAAACAAACCAATGCAGAAGAAGAGAAAGACATCACCTTCTCCATACCCTCTACCTCTTCTTCTGTTCTTCCACCCTCCCCATCCGTTCCTCCCCCCATCAAAGCATACAACTAAAAACGAACAAACAACTGAAACGTTAAAACATAAATACCAACAGAAGTCCATTCCAATAAAACACAAAGAAATCCATTCCTATGTCAAGCCTGTGAAATTCCTCCATCACAGAACATCCACAATGCACTGGGGGAAAAATCATTTCATGGAACCAGTAACATCTCCACAGACCATAGTGCCATGACTGTCCAACCCACAAAGCATGAGAGTGACGCCACACTGACATCCTGCAGGTCTCAAGGCTTACAGTCCACAAAGGCTTCATCCCAACCTCCCTCACTCATGGGGTACAGAGTGTTCAGTACAAATCCCACCCCACCCCACCCCCTCTCCTGTCCCAATTTTCCTCCCCCTTCCACAAAAGACAAGGGCTTGGGTGATATGAAAGAAGCAAACTGGGTAGGGAGGAGGAAAGACAGAAAGAAATGGCAAATAAATGCACTTCTCTTTTTGGTAAAGAAGGAAACCGCCCTGGCTTAAGGCTGTGTCAGGCCAACTGACATAGGCTAGAACACCAAGGCTACATCAAAATCTTGTTATGCTCTGCATAGTTATGCGAGGATTGTCTTCCGTCATGACAAGCTCCTAGCCTAACACCGTCAGTCTCCACAATCCCTTGCAGTCGGAGCATGGCTGCTCACGTGGCGGGCTAGTCAAAAATGGTCACACACGTAATGTTCTCAAACATTGCTGATGCATTTGTACCATTGTGTTCAAGTACTTCGGCTGTTCAGATGATCCCTGGAGTCTTTTAGCCAGGGTACGACAACAACAACAACAACAAAGAAGGAAAAAATATGCACAAAAGACCTTTTTTTTATGTACTTGGTGGATAATATGAATTCCCAGAGTCTGAATGGTAACCACATATTATATCCACTGGAAAAGAAAGCTGTCAGACCCTTCTTTTGGCCAAGCCTGCTCCGAGACAAGTGCTGTCAAAAGCCAAGACAACGTTTTGGCAGACAGCAAGAAAGAGAAAAATAAAATGCAAGAGAGAGATAAAAAAAAAGACTGACAGGCAGAGACACAGAGAGAGAGACAGAGACAGAGAGAGAGAGAGACAGAGGGAGGGAGAGAGAGAGAAAAATAATTTGTTCAGGAACAAATGGCAGCTATGAAGAAAAGGCATGCCCACCCAAAACAGGATCAAGGCTTTAGTCACTCTAGAATGACTTATTATGCCTGAGAATAAAGTCAGTGGCCCATTGCGTGTGAAACAAGAGATGGGTGCATCTACAGGGGGGGGGGGGGGGGGGGGGCACTGAAGTGTGCTTTGTGGACTGGACTGTCATGCTTAACGCCAAAATGGAAAAAAAAGCCTGTCACCACCTCTTCTTGAATGCATCTGCTCTGTGCAGGAACAAATGAAAAAGCACAAAGAAAGCAAGCAGGAAGTGAAATAACAATGTGGTACATCACTCTGTTGGCTGGCTTTCACGCACACACACACTGACTTCAGTCTAACACGTACCCATAAAAATATGATCGCACACAAATGCTCAGATTTTCTGTTCTGATCAAGTGCTTGACAAGCATTCTATGCTATCACCTTCACTTTTGTTATTATTGTTACGTACACAGACACAAAACAACATGTGCCCACACACCTTCAGTCATGCATGCATACATACATACAAACAAAATACCATGTACACAACTCATAAACACTGATACATTTTCAACCAGAAACAAATAAGTGAATCAATAAATAAGAGTAAATGATCCTAACAGTTTATTTTTCTGTACTGTGTGCAGTTTTACATGACATTGTCTGAGTGGATTTGTGACTGAGTAACAGACAGTGAGAGAGAGAGAGAGAGAGAGAGAGAGAGAGAGAGAGTGTGTGTGTGTGTGTGTGTGTGTGTGCAATGACAGTAACAGCTTTAACCCATTCAGTGCCTATAAACCATCAACAGACAGTGCACTAAAAGTCTTCCACAGTGTCTATAAGCTGTCCACTGACAGCACACAATTTGTCCCATTTTTCGTGCATCCATGTTTGGTTCAGTGGACACAAAGAGATGTTCAACAGTGAACTTGATGTGTCTGCAGTGTAAAAATAGCATAGAAATCAGTATGCATCAGGCGGAAGACCACTTTACTCTCAATGGTGGTTTAGTAACCGGACCACGTGGTAAAGGGTTTTGCAAGAATGGCGGCGCAACCTTTGTCAAGCAAATCACAGTAGTCACAATCCCAGTCTTCAAACTTACACAACTTTCCAGGCTGTGTAAATGATCAGGATGATGGAGATGGTCTTCTTTCCAAGGATTCGTTGGAACATGAAGATGAGGAAGACAGCGACGAGCCAGACAGTGACATTCGACGCTTGTTGAATCAAGCTGTACAGCCTGTCACAGCAGACAACGGTCAGTGTGCAGATTCAGTCAACACTGTTGAACGCGTTGAAGCTGATACCACTTCAGACTTTGTACCCAGTGGTAATGACAGTGATAGTGAGGGGCCCGGTGAGTGCCAGTGGTGCAGCCAGAGGGAGAGGGAGGGTGCAGACAAGAAGTGGAACTTCAGTTCAAATGGGTGGAAGGGGACATGGCCGTGGAGGTCAGAGAAATGTTGCTTTCACAGGGGGAATTTACTGCCTCCAAACAGAAAGCAGCCCCAAATACCTCCATGTACAGGAAACCCCTGGTTTGAAAGCACAAAGAGCAGGAGATACATGTTGTGATATGATCTGACTTGTTAGAGTTAGAAATAAACCGTTATGCTCAATAAACAATTCAATCAGCCGACTTGAAGCCTGAAGGGACAAAACATAGTACTCACCTTCACGAATATGGATGAGCACACACGCTGAAGAGATGGAAAAAAAATTCGTCAGGCTAATGTTGTTGATGGGAACTGTTAAGAAACAAACCCATACTGCAATCCTACTGGTCAAAAAATCCTCTGTTTTCCTCTGCAGTCTTTCAACACATCATGCCTCGCAATCGTGTTCAGCAGCTGCTTAGCAGTGTTTTTTGTTTTATATTGGTTGGATGTTGATCTACTGCGGCAGAAACAGGTTTTGTGTGTGTGTATGATTTTTTTCTACTTTGAAATGCTTGAACAGTTCTTTGTGACCAATATCATTAAAAAATAAGCCCAGAGTCAGAATCTGCATTCATTTTCCTTACAAAAACATACCACTTTCTTCACTGTATCTCTTACAGTTTGCGCGCTAGAATTTCTTGTTGTTTATTACCCCGGATCCCTCAAAATTCCCTGGGGAAGCACATACCTAAAATATTCTCTGCCAGGGAAAGGGTTAAATATTGGAAGGAAAGAAATGGGAGAAATTTTTTTTAAGACAGCCGTCACAATATGATGGCATGCTTGATGGGAACTGCCGCCTTGAACACTGTGAAGAAGCTAATGGTCAACTTCATGGTTCTAGAATATGTTGCACTATTAACACAGACACTGACAACTGGCCTGCACTTCTGTCTGTATTGGTTCTGTATGGGACAGGCTATCAGCGCGTGGCTGTTTGGCACTAAGAGCTCTATCATGAGTACACATGCTGACCTGAGGACGAGGCCTCTCTGGACACCAGCAGTTGAGGATCTTGTCCTTCAGGTGGTACACGTCATCCTGCAACACCCACATAGTCACACCTGACTCAGTCCTGCAAATGTACTGATCATGGTTTTTTTTCTTTATCTCTTTTTCCTCAGATCAATGAATCCACACACCAAGAGCTGAGACCACACAATAAATGGACTGGTTTACACAACCACATTGTGCAGTCATGACTGACACTATACCACTCACCTCAAATCCCTGTACTGAACATGTTTATGTAAAACAGGTGTGCCACTGTAATCTGTGTCAACTTTAACAATGTGTGTTCAACGTAATCTTGTGTGATGATATTTCAACACATGGTTGCCACTGGTAAATTCTGTGTCATGATCATTTAAAACAATGGTGTGGTTGCCACCGTAAATTCTCTGTGTGATGATCATTTCAAACAATCATACGGTTGCCACTGGTAAATTCTCTGTGTAATGATCATTTAAAACAATGGTGTGGTTGCCACCGGTTGATTCTCTGTGTGATGATCATTTCAAACAATGGTGTGGTTGCCACCAGTAGATTCTCTGTGTGATGATCATTTCAAACAATCATGTGGTTGCACCGGTAGATTCTCTGTGTGATGATCATTTTAAACAATCATACAGTTGCCACCGGTAGATTCTCTGTGTGATGATTATTTAAAACAATCATACGGTTGCCACTGGTAGATTCTCTGTGTGATAAATATTTAAAACAATTGTATGGTTGCCACAGGTAGATTCTCTGTGTGATGATCATTTCAAACAATCGTGCGGTTGCCACCAGTAGATTCTCTGTAAGATGAATATTTAAAACAATCGTACGGTTGCCACTGGTAGATTCTCTGTGTGATGATCATTTAAAACTATCGTATGGTTGCCACCGGTAGATTCTCTGTGTGATGATCATTTAAAACAATCGTATGGTTGCCACAGGCAAATTCTCTGAACCCCTCCAAGCCAGTTGGGTGGGGGTATGTGCTGAGGCTTCCTATGACAAGGCCTGCAAACCCAGCCACCAGAGGGGATGCTGACAGGCCAGTGAAAGAGGCGGTGGCCTCAGACATGCTGGCCGCACAGTGCAGAGAACCTGCCGCTGGTCAACGTAAGTCAGAGCGACATCAGCAGACCTGTTTTATCCCAAATTTTGACTTAAGAGTATTCCAAGTCCAAAATAAGAGTATCTTCCACAAAATAGGAGTACTCCACCGAGAAAGTTGCAACCACACTGTGGCAAACATGCATTGTTTGTATCACTGCTGTGGAATACTACATTACCAGTAACTACGTTGAAAGTATCAGTATCATCTGTTTACGTTAACACAGACCTAATTACCCTAAAAACTACTTTTGGTGTACTTTTTTTCACGAAAATGCGCGTATTTTCTACACAGAGTGTAAACAAAATTCCAAATTTCTGTGAAAGCAGGAGGTAGAGGGGACAGTCCTGCATTTTGTTTTCACCTGCCATCACATTGCAGACACTTCTTGCCAGTAGTCACCACCACCTGATCTTGCACTGACTACAGTAAACACGTTCTTTCTGATACAAATTACTTTAAAACCCTATTCATCGGCATACTCTGGCTCAAGCTCATACTCTCTCACCAGTTTTTCCACATTTCAGGGCATGTTGTCAAGAAACCGACACTGCAAAACGTGATTTCGCGCACTGTAGTTAGCAAGAGTCGTCACTCTTTGGTCAAAACCTCCATCGCAGTTACCTTCTGCAAGTTCCATCACCGCTCCAGAACTTTGCCTCCACAATTTTTTTTCAACGTATTTCTTTATAGTTCGTTGTATTTGTTGTATTTTTGCCGAACAAATGTACAAACTGTGGCAAAATCCTATGGGTAAACATGTCTGCATCAGGAGACCGGCTGAGGATTCAGCACAGTACAGCATACTGACCCCTCATGGGTCACACGGCACCAGAAAAAGCAAGTGTAAGTTACAAGCGAGGTGATTTTACTCACCTGTCCTCACACCAACACAGTGCAATGTAGACCACCTTATGGGTCACACCTGTCCTCACCAACACAGTGCAATGCAGACCACCTTATGGGTCACACCTGTCCTCACACAACACAGTGCAATGCAGACCACTTATGGGTCACACCTGTCCTCACACAACACAGTGCAATGCAGACCACCTTATGGGTCACACCTGTCCTCACACCAACACAGTGCAATGCAGACCACCTTATGGGTCACACCTGTCCTCACACCAACACAGTGCAATGCAGACCACCTTATGGGTCACACCTGTCCTCACACCAACACAGTGCAATGCAGACCACCTTATGGGTCACACCTGTCCTCACCAACACAGTGCAATGCAGACACCTTATGGTCACCCTGTCCTCACCCAACACAGTGCAATGCAGACCACCTTATGGGTCACACCTGTCCTCACACCAACACAGTGCAATGCAGACCACCTTATGGGTCACACCTGTCCTCACACCAACAGTCAATGAGACCACCTTATGGTCACACCTGTCCTCACACACACAGTGCAATGTACTGACACTTATGGTCACTGTCCTCACACAACACAGTGCAAGTAGACCACTTAGGGTTCACACCACCATGTCGCCCTATTCACACCGCTAACCAACACAGTGCAATGTAGACCACCTTATGGGTCACACCTGTCCTCACACCAACACAGTGCAATGCAGACCACCTTATGGGTCACACCTGTCCTCACACCAACACAGTGCAATGACGACCACCTTATGGGTCACACCTGTCCTCACACCAACACAGTGCAATGTATGACCACCTTATGGGTCACACCTGTCCTCACACCAACACAGTGCAATGTAGACCACCTTATGGGTCACACCTGTCCTCACACCAACACAGTGCAATGCAGACCACCTTATGGTCACACTGTCCTCACACAACACAGTGCAATCAGACACCTATGGGTCACACCTGTCCTCACACCAACACAGTGCAATGAGACCACCTTATGGGTCACACTGTCCTCACACCACACAGTGCAATGAGACCCCCTATGGTCACACCTGTCCTCACACCAACACAGTGCATGCAATATGGTCACCTGACCACCTCTTATGGGTCACACCTGTCCTCACACCAACACAGTGCAATGTACTGACCACCTTATGGGTCACACCTGTCCTCACACCAACACAGTGCAATGTATGACCACCTTATGGGTCACACCTGTCCTCACACCAACACAGTGCAATGTAGACCACCTTATGGGTCACACCTGTCCTCACACCAACACAGTGCAATGCAGACCACCTTATGGGTCACACCTGTCCTCACACCAACACAGTGCAATGCAGACCACCTTATGGGTCACACCTGTCCTCACACCAACACAGTGCAATGCAGACCACCTTATGGGTCACACCTGTCCTCACACCAACACAGTGCAATGTAGACCACCTTATGGGTCACACGTCACAACACCAGTGCAATGTAGACCACCTTAATGGTCACACCTGTCCTCACACCAACACAGTGCAATGTACGACCACCTCATGGGTCACACCTGTCCTCACAACCAACAATGCAGTTGCAATGTCATGACCACCTTTGGTCACACTGTCTCACACCAACACAGTGCAATGTACTGACCACCTTATGGGTCACACCTGTCCTCAACAAACCATACCCAGGCACATGTTCACACCAAAACAATGAGACCACCTTATGGTCCATTTCACCACCATGTCCTTCACATCCCCCAACACAGTGCAATGCAGACCACCTTATGGGTCACACTGTCCTCACACAACAAGTGTCAATGCAGACCACCCTTATGGTCACACCTGTCCTACACCAACACAGTGCATGTACTGACCACCTCATGGGTTAACACATCATCCGAAAAGCAAGTGTAGTTACAGCGAGATGATCTTACCCAGCTCTCTCACACCACACATGCACTGTACTGACCACCTCATGGCTCAACGGCTCAGAAAAAACACTTTCACCCCCTCTTTTCACACAACACAGTGCACTGACTGACCACCTCATGACACATAGTGTCGAAAAAACATTTTTACCCAGCTCTTTTCACACCAACACAGTGCATTTACTGACCGCCTCATGGGTCACATAGTATCGGAAAAAACATTTTTACCCAGCTCTTTTCACACCAAAAAGACTGAAGTCAGCTCGTCCAGTTTGCCTCCAGTTTCTCAGCATGTTTACATAAAACACAGCAGCTTCATTTTTAGAATATTTACAACAATGGCAGGGTTGGTTGGTTGTTTTTTTTTACCCCTTTCCAACCTCACTGCGCTGCTTTCCATGATTGGTTTAGGAAATCTATGTTGGCTCACTGAATAAACTATACTCATTCGTCTCTACACACACACACACACACACACACACATGTGCGCTTACACACACATTTTGCTCCAACACATGACGGTGGTGTCCAAAAGTTTGAGTTGACTGTACAGCTTCCTGTGCAGACAGCAATGGCTTCAGAACATCCATCGCTAACATCAAAACAAACTGCAGTCTCCATTGATGGGCAAACCAAATTACTGACCCCAATGACGGTGATCAGTAAAGTAAAGTATAAAGCAGAATGATGTGCAGGATGTGAACTGCACATGAAAATCTACCATGCTTAGCCTTACAAGCATAAGGTCAGATATACACATTTAACATCCTGCCACCACGCAGGCCTTCGGTGGGTTATGGACACACAACACAACCCAAGTGCACACGAACAAGATCAGATATACATATTTAACACACTGCCATCACGTAAGTCTTCGGTGGGTTATGGACACACAACACTACCCAAAGTGCACACGAACAAGATCAGATATACATATTTAACATCCTGCCACCACACAGGCCTTCGGTAGGTTATGGACACACAACACAACCCAAGTGCACACGAACAATATCAGATATACATATTCAACACATGACATCACGCAGGCCTTTGGTGGGTTTTGGACGCACAACACTACCCAAAGTGCACCAGGAATCTTGGAGAGGACATGAGCATCTGCATGCATTCCCCCACCATGCAATGCAATGCTGCCATCAACAGCTCCCACTCACATGACTCTCGCAGCACATAGCACCTTAAGGCCACAGGATGATGTGACAGATTCTTCTGATTGCTCTCATTTCTTTTCACAGATCCATTTCTTCACTCTGTCAGCAGACAGTCAGCAAAACCAAGCTTCAGTGAATTCAGATTGTTGGGAGGTGTTTTCATTTTTGTTTTGTTTTTTTTTCTAATTTTCCTGAGTATTCTGATCTGGGTGTGCCTAACTTATTTATAAAAGAAGCATAGGGCAGAGTGGTTATCTTTAATCAGTGTTTTGTTCACTCAAAGCACATGCAGAGCAGGAAAGACCTCACACCCTCAGGTTTTACGTGATGACCCTTTTCAAATGAGCTGTCTTCTGAGCAGCTGCCAACACCTGTGTGACATACACAGGATGATTTATTTGCTTTGTACTTGGGTCAGCCTGTTTTCCGGGCTTCAGATCTCTCCAGGTTAACACCATCTCTTCAGGAAGTACAGACCCTGTTGTCCAAACCCAACAAATACTCGGACAAGCCTTTTTTCTTTTTTGTTTTTTTGGTTGATAAGAGGTCAGCCTATCTGGAACATGAAACACATCTTCAGGTGTGAAAAAGAAAATCAGTCCTATTTCACTTTTCCTCTGGTCCACCAACTTGCATGCTACTGAATATCTGGATAAACAGGGCTAGCACACTGGTCAGTGCTTGCAAAGAGTGTGAGATGATGCTACTGAATATCTGGATAAACAGGGCTAGCACACTGGTCAGTGCTTGCAAAGAGTGTGAGATGATGCTACTGAATATCTGGATAAACAGGGCTAGCACACTGGTCAGTGCTTGCAAAGAGTGTGAGATGATGCTACTGAATATCTGGATAAACAGGGCTAGCACACTGGTCAGTGCTTGCACAGAGTGTGAGATGATGCTACTGAATATCTGGATAAACAGGGCTAGCACACTGGTCAGTGCTTGCACAGAGTGTGAGATGATGCTACTGAATATCTGGATAAACAGGGCTAGCACACTGGTCAGTGCCTGCACAGAGTGTGAGATGATGCTACTGAATATCTGGATAAACAGGGCTAGCACACTGGTCAGTGCTTGCACAGTGTGAGATGATGCTACTGAATATCTGGATAAACAGGGCTAGCAAACTGGTCAGTGCTTGCAAAGAATGTGAGATGATGCTCAGATCATGCTTATTTACAGTGCAGAAATACCACTCTGCCCATTGTCCATGCTTGATTTCTATTTGGGGATGGAGAAAAATAAAAAAAGCCCGTGATGGCAACACATGTGTTGTCAGTAGTGAGGCCATGTTTACCTACCGACAGGTGTATCTGCCTTGTGGGCAGTCAGCAGGTTAACCTTTTAACTGCTGCTCCACCCTCCAGGGGCCATGTTTACCCATGGACAGGTGTATCTGCCTTGTGGGCAGTCAGCAGGTTAACCTTTTAACTGCTGCTCCACCCTCCACTGCCCATCTTCCTCTCCCAGATACCTTCCATTCCACCTCACACCACCCCTTAGGGTTACCCTCTGCTTTGCCCGGGGATCATTGAGTGTTACACCGTGTTTAAAGGACAGCTGTTTCTGCTGAAGTGGCTGGAATTTGCACAGGCCTTCAGCTCCACTCTTAACGAATGACAGTGATAAGCCACTGTCCCTTCAACACAACTGTACAGGGCTTCAGCTCCACTCCTAACGAATGACAGTGATAACCCACTGTCCAACTGTGGACAATTTAGCAGCCAGGGGCATCACGGAGTTGGCTCAGAAATCGACACAGACAGTATGAGTGAGCCACACTGGATCGAAACGTCAATGGCAGCGTGTAAGACAAGCAAGAAGTAGACAGTCAGCACTGAAATATGGATTCCTGAGTTTCTGTAATAAGTGACCAGAATGGTGAGATTTAAACATCTACAATGCAGAAAGAAACACACACACACCAAAAGAATCGACTGATTTTTGTATAAAATCAGATCTGATTTACATCAAATCTGGGGGAAGAGAGGATTCAAAGAAGAAAAAAAAAAGGAATCAAGTTTCAAAAGCACAGTTTTCAGTTTGTCTGGCACTTCAAAAAAAAAACCCGAATCAAGGTTACTTAAAAAAAAAAAGCTTAGTACTTAATGGGTTAATCTTTACTTTCTTTCTTGATACTGCCAGCAGACAAAGAAAGATCTCACACCTTCAGGTTGGAAATGGTGATTTTCTCTTCAAAGATGTAGGCAGCGTCAGCTCCTGAGGCCAGACCGCTCATGGTGGCCAGGTATCCACAGTATCCTCCCATTGTCTCCACCACGAAGACACGGCGCTTGGTGCCTGTCGCTGACTGCTTGATGCGGTCACATATCTGGATAAAAAGGACCATAAATCATAATGTTTAACAATTCACACAAGATACTGAATAAGAAAGACGAGAAATCTTAGGTAAATCATGTGAAGAATTAGGGCTACAGAAAATTCAGTATTATTTGAATCACAGTAGTATCAAGGAGAAGCAAAAACGAAGATGGCTCAAGCAGCACCCAGACTTCAACAAGAAGGATGCATACTACCTGCTGCCCAGATAGACAGACTGAGACATCATACGTTCACAAAATTCCACATTTGCGAGTCTTTAGGGTGCCCATGCGGTACAGCCCCAGTGACTGTGGAACACTTCCTGCAGGACTGTCCCGCACATGAAAAGCTTAGAGCAGAGACCTGGCCTGCCAACACACCGATGAGGGAAAAGTTTTATGGATCATCGGAGGGCCTCTTTCATAAGCAGCCTTTGTCAGTGCCTCTGGGGTTCCTGTCTGAGTGTACAAAGAAAAAGAAGAAGAAAAAGAATTTGAATCACAACTGACAATTTACACCTGCACATCACCAACAGCAATGTGGTGATCCAGAATACCAGTCTGGTGTTGTGATCTGGCAGTGCCAACACCAGTTACAATCCATCTCTGAGTAATAAAATCACTTGCAATGGAATGAATATTCATACACACAGCCGAAGACAAAAAAAAAATCCCTAAATCTTACATCAGTCCTGAGCTAAATTGCGATGCATTTGTTTTACACACATGTATGATTGTTTCACCATCAATTATGAAGGCAGGATCAAAGGGTTAACAGCCATCAATGGAGTACAGCTATTATACTCTTCTACAGTACAAAACAGCTCTCTTTTTTTTTTTTATAATAGTATACAACTTTGAAGTGATAAGCACCAACTGACGATAAAATGAATCGGTGACATCAGATTGTGTACTTACTGTCTTACCATTATAAGGTGCAAGACATGATTTGTTCATTAAAAAATTTTCATACATTAAAATGGCAGAAAGGAAGTGAAAACCCAGTTTCCATCTTTCAAGCCTTCAGTTTTCAAGGATCTTCTCCCACATCCATTACCCTCACTATGTTTGACACACTCTGTCTGTAACAGCATCAAGCCAGAACCCGTCACTATGTTTGACACACCTCTGTCTGTAACAGCATCAAGCCAGACCCATCACTATGTTTGACACACCTCTGTCTGTAACAGCATCACCAGAACCCGTCACTATGTTTGACACACCTCTGTCTGTAACAGCATCAAGCCCGAACCCATCACTATGTTTGACACACCTCTGTCTGTAACAGCATCAAGCCAGAACCCGTCACTATGTTTGACACACCTCTGTCTGTAACAGCATCAAGCCAGAACCCGTCACTATGTTTGACACACCTCTGTCTGTAACAGCATCAAGCCAGAACCCATCACTATGTTTGACACACCTCTGTCTGTAACAGCATCAAGCCAGAACCCGTCACTATGTTTGACACACCTCTGTCTGTAACAGCATCAAGCCAGAACCCATCACTATGTTTGACACACCTCTGTCTGTAACAGCATCAAGCCAGAACCCATCACTATGTTTGACACACCTCTGTCTGTAACAGCATCAAGCCAGAACCCATCACTATGTTTGACACACCTCTGTCTGTAACAGCATCAAGCCAGAACCCGTCACTATGTTTGACACACCTCTGTCTGTAACAGCATCAAGCCAGAACCCATCACTATGTTTGACACACCTCTGTCTGTAACAGCATCAAGCCAGAACCCATCACTATGTTTGACACACCTCTGTCTGTAACAGCATCAAGCCAGAACCCGTCACTATGTTTGACACACCTCTGTCTGTAACAGCATCAAGCCAGAACCCGTCACTATGTTTGACACACCTCTGTCTGTAACAGCATCAAGCCAGAACCCGTCACTATGTTTGACACACCTCTGTCTGTAACAGCATCAGCCAGAACGATGACATCACCTACCACTGGTGTATGAATACAGGACCAAGGAGAGGAAAAGATGTCAACAACAAAAATCCACTTGAGTTTCTTGTGTCTTGTCAAGTGGCAGGCAAAAGATGCAGGCATTACCAGAGGATGGGGAGACATATCACATAGCATTTTCACTTCCCTGCATGCAGGACTTTAAGCGCATGCATGCGTGCGTGCGTGTGAGTGTTTGTGTGTGTTTGTGTATGTGCGTGTGAGAGACAGACAGAGAGAGAGAGAGAGAGAGAGTGTGTGTGTGTGTGTGTGTGTGTGTAGATGTGACTGTGTGTATATACACTGAAGAGAGATACAAAAGAACAATGGAATGGATGTGTAAATGTAAGCATAGAGCAACGATAACAAAATTGCCTTTCATAACATTTTCTTTATTTTAACTAAGCATATAGATTTCAAAAACAAAACAAAAGAAAACAACAACGAAAGAAGAACCACTGACATCACTGATTTCGTTGAGCGCAGTGTCGGCACCCAGGGAGAAGTTGGTGCCTGGCACGTTGTTGCTGATGGTGCAGGGCACCACACACATAGGGATGCAGAAGCTGGGGTACTGCTTGCGTGCTTCCAACAGCTGGTGGGCACTGTGGAAGGCCTGCGACAACCACATCCCATCAATGTCCGCAGGATCCAATCACACCATCACAGTGCGCAGGATCGCAGCAAAGTCACTCACACACCCTGTCAGCCTTTCATCTGGAAACTCCACAGCTCAGGACACCTGTCCTAGCTCAAGGAGAATCATCAGGACATTTTGGAAATCTATGGAACATGGCATCGCAACTGGTTTTAAAGTGAGGTGACTGTAGGCGGTGACTGAAACAAGACTGAAAACTAGATTTACTGTGCTGCCAAGAGAATTACTGTGCCGCCAAGAGAATTACTGTGCCGCCAAGAGAATTACTGTGCCACCCAGAGAATTACTGTGCCGCCAAGAGAATTACTGTGCCGCCAAGAGAATTACTGTGCCGCCAAGAGAATTACTGTGCCACCAAGAGAATTACTGTGCCACCAAGAGAATTACTGTGCCACCAAGAGAATTACTGTGCCGCCAAGAGAATTACTGTGACGCCAAGTGAATTACTGTGACACCCAGAGAATTACTGTGACACCCAGAGAATTACTGTGACACCCAGAGAATTACTGTGACACCAAGAGAATTACTGTGACACCCAGAGAATTAATGTGACACCCAGAGAATTACTGTGCCACCAAGAGAATTACTGTGCCACCAAGAGAATTACTGTGACACCCAGAGAATTACTGTGACACCCAGAGAATTACTGTGCCACCAAGAGAATTACTGTGACACCCAGAGAATTACTGTGACACCCAGAGAATTACTGTGCCACCCAGAGAATTACTGTGCCACCAAGAGAATTACTGTGACACCCAGAGAATTACTGTAACACCAAGAGAATTAATGTGACACCCAGAGAATTAATGTGACACCAAGAGAATTACTGTGACACCAAGAGAATTACTGTGACACCCAGAGAATTACTGTGCCACCAAGAGAATTACTGTGCCACCAAGAGAATTAATGTGACACCCAGAGAATTACTGTGACACCCAGAGAATTACTGTGCCACCAAGAGAATTAATGTGCCACCCAGAGAATTAATGTGACACCAAGAGAATTACTGTGACACCAAGAGAATTACTGTGCCACCCAGAGAATTACTGTGACACCAAGAGAATTAATGTGACACCCAGAGAATTACTGTGACACCCAGAGAATTACTGTGACACCAAGAGAATTACTGTGACACCAAGAGAATTACTGTGACACCCAGAGAATTACTGTGCCACCAAGAGAATTAATGTGCCACCCAGAGAATTAATGTGACACCCAGAGAATTACTGTGACACCCAGAGAATTACTGTGCCACCAAGAGAATTACTGTGACACCAAGAGAATTACTGTGACACCAAGAGAATTACTGTGCCACCCAGAGAATTACTGTGACACCAAGAGAATTACTGTGACACCAAGAGAATTACTGTGACACCCAGAGAATTAATGTGACACCAAGAGAATTAATGTGACACCCAGAGAATTAATGTGCTGCAAAATTTGTGTATTTCTTTTATTTGGCGGTGCAATAATTCTTTTCTTTTTTTTTTTTTTAATCAAAGCGTCACAATGCTTTGGGAAAAATACTATTTAGCTACCTTTACATTTGGGGGAAAAAGGTTTTCAAGTTATACAAAACTGAAATGAATTAAAACACATTTTCAGTGATGTCTTGTAACACAGAGAGTTAGATTTAAACTGAAAAGAATCTCATTTTATCAACTTTTTCAACTACTATGGACCAGACTTTACATCTGTGACCGCTGTGCATAGGCGACTCTTCTCTTTGACTTTGTGTGTGACCATAGAGAAGTCTTGGTTTACTGGACTTCCATTTGTCCTGAACAGTCAAAAACAGAAGGCCCTGCAAACCCCCCCCCCCCCCCCCCCCCTTCAAAACAAGGTTTGGGACAGTCCCTCAGAATAAGCTCCCTGGCATGGGAAGTTGCTTTCACAATGCCAATGTAAACACTGAGAGCATTAACTTGCATACACTTTGGCTGAAAATCATTTCAGTGGTGTTTGTATGTTGATAAAAGCTGAGATAACTGGAAGCAGCTTGGTCATAAAGACAGACTGACTGGGCAAAACATTTGTTAGGATGAAGGGCCGAATCGACCGAAAACATTTTGGTTGTTTTCAAGAGCAGTTGTTCCCCCTGTGCCAATCTGAAGCTCAGATGAATTCCAGCTATGATGACGGCAAGACTCGAGTCAAACACATACACACTTGAGTCAAACACATACACACACGTACACTCACACACCTCGTTCTCTGCAACATCTTCCTCGCTTCTCCATCCATTCAGACACCGTACCAACACAGTTCCCTCCCTTTCTACCCAACACTCAAAGCTGGCAGTGTAGCTCAACAGAATGCGTGTTGAAAACAGGTCTGTTTTCTGGCTTCACTTGGGCCAAGGTGAATTGTTGCACACACACACACACACACACACACACACACACACACACACACACACACACTCACTGTACAGTAGCAATTTGCAAACATGTGATGCACAGAAACTAAAGCAGAATCAGAATAAGATGAGCCGCATCCTCTCAGCTTCAGATATGTCATTACTTTTATCCTCCTCATCACTATCATCAGTGTCATCATCATAATCCAAATAAGGATGAAAGCACTTGAGGCAGAGTACACACGGTATGCTGGCTGCAGTTGGTGAGTACTGAGAAACATTGAACGGCTTACGGACAACTAGTATACTGAGTGAAAACAATTTTGATTTCATGGCTCTGCAATCAAGGTTAAACTCTGGCACACCACCCCCGCACTCTGATATGCCCAAGTTATGATTTGGGCAGAAAGCAGGTTTTTGTTTCTTTGCTTTTTCTTTTTTGCATATGTGCAAAGAAGTTTCATTCCAAGGGAAATTACGCAGGACACCAGCTTGGTCATTTACATATTTCCCATCCATCTAAAAACAGTGTAGTTTTTTATTTTCTTTGATGTGTTTTTTGTTTGTTTGTTTATTTTGTTTTGTTACTTTGTCTTCAAACAAAATGGCAAAACGAACATTATGTGCCATTTCAGAGAGACCTGAACTCCTGACAAGTGAAGGATCTGATACTGACCATGTTAATATGACTAAGGGAACATTACTTTGATATGAAAATCATCTAACTCTTCACGGCACATTAACTGCTGCACTGTATACACTTTGTAAGGTAAGCACCCATATCTCTCAGACTTTTACCCTAGTAGAAGTTAGTGACATAATTTACAACAAAGCGGAAATTTACAAGTGGCACTCATGAATAATCTGTTTAGAAGTTTTAAAACTAAATAAAGAAAAAAACATTTTAACCAAGATTATCCTACCTCTTTTTTTGTCAGTTTATATAAGTCTGTTGAATTTCTAAAACATGGCCACAACACATGCGACAACAAGCACCATTGTTTCAGTATGTCGCCATCAAATTAATGATAAAAACCACTACAGCCACCTACCACTTTCACCCCCACTTTCTACCCATCTCTCTTCTCCCAGATCTTCTCTCCTGCTTCCTCCCTCTCTCTCTCTCTCTCCTCTTTCCTTCTCTCACTCTCAACCACATCTTTCTCCCCCCTCCCTCCTCTCCAATCCATCTCCCTTGCCCGTTGTTCCCCCTACCTCCCCAAACATTATCCCTCCACCCCCTTGTCTCCAAGACAAAATGGATTCCATGACGCAGTTCTTTGCCCCCTGACCTCAAATCCTCCGATGATGAGCAGTCCATCCACTTTAAACTCGCAGAGCTTCTCCGCAATGCGTCCCAATCCCACGTCCGACGCCAACTGCCTGCACAGACAGACATCACGTCTTGTGAATCTGTTTACCGCTCTCTTTTCAAACACATGTCTGTTTACTGTTCTCACTCCAAACACAGATAATAATGAGGCACAGCCACAAAGCTGTAGCAAGCACTGTAATGTCTGTCTACCGCTCTCTCTCCAAACACAGATAATACAGAGGTACAGCCACAAAGCTGTGGCCTGCATTGTCAAGTATTTTCACCATTCACAAACCAAACACGACAGGCCACAATAAAGAGGTATACCTGCAAAGCCATGGCAGAACACACACAGTGTCTTTACCACACATGTACAGTCTCTTTACTGATTTCACTCAAAGATGGGCAAATAGAAGAAGACACCGCCACAAAGGTGGAGTTATGTCTCCTATGATGCCCACTTGTTTATCAATCATGGAAGGGCTGTAAAATGACTGCGACCAGCTCAAATCACAGTGACACTGGACATGAAAATGACAAAAACAGAAATAAAAAGTCAGTTTAAAAACGAGGAGACTGAGGGCGGAAAATGAAGTGAAATTTAAAAAGAAAAGGTAGCAGTACCACCACAGGACACATACCAACAGATTACAGGACAAGACACAATGCCATTTTCAAACAGTCAACTGTACATGGATTGCCCAAACCTCTACTGCACATGTACAGGAAGTCACAAGAACAATCCACTCCAGAGTATGCTGAGAGTGACAACTGACAAAAGAAGGCTTACACACGATGGAACGCTCTTTCCAAGCTTGACTACAACAAAACTGGTCCGGAAGGCTTTTGAAAAAGATACCTTGCCATTGAAAACATGATTTTCAATGGTTTTGAAGAAAAATAATGGCAGTGTCCATCACGAAAGTGGAGTATGATTCATTGCTTGAATGAAGTGCTAATATTGTAAAAGGCATGCACCCTTTTCCTCTTTTTCTTTTCTTCATCCCATGAACAATTATTTCACAATATATCAACTGTTACAAAAAACAAAAACAAAAAAATATACCCACTCCAACATTAATGTCTTCAATCGACAACATGAAAAAGGAAGCAAAGTTTTTTTTATATCATCACATGTCAAAGGCTATGCAACGTTCTCAAAGATCATCACAATCTCTTCTATTTGGCAAGAATGATTCCAACCAGAGTGTGTGTGTGTGTGTGTGTGTGTGTTTGTGTGTGTGTGTGTGAGAGAGAGTTTGTGTGCTTGTGTGTGTGTGTGTGTGCGCTCACGCTCACATGTGTGTGTGTGTGTGTGTGTGTGTGTGTGTGTGTGTGTGTGTGTGTGTGTGTGTGTGTGTGTGTGTGTCTGCATGCACACGTGCGTCTGTGTGACGGTGTATGCCAGTGTGTGTGTGTGTGTGTGTGTGTGTGTGTGTGTGTGTGTGTGTGTGTGAGTCACTGTGTGTTTATACTTCAGTTTAATGTCTTGTCACCTGAAGTGATAGGAGACCCCCAAAAAAGTATGTTTGCATCCGTGTGCGCCTGTGTGTGTGTGTGCGCTCACATGTACGTATATGTATGTGCGTGTTGGTGTGCATGCATGTGTGCATGTGTGTGAGCATGCATGCACGTAGATGTGTTCCCATGTATATGTGTATACGAGTGCGTGCATTATGCATGCATGCATGTATATCTGTGTGCACGTATGTATACATATGTATGTGTTTGCTTGCATGCCTGCATGCGTGTGTCTGTGTGTGCGCCTGCATTACTGCCTGTGTGCAGACTCAATGCTTGTGTGTCTGGCAGCGTGTATGGCAGTGTGTCTGTCTGTGTGTCTGGCGGCGTGTCTGGCAGTGTGTCTGTCTGTGTGTCTGGCAGTGTGTCTGGCTGTGTGTCTGGCAGTGTGTCTGGCAGTGTGTCTGGCAGTGTGTCTGTCTGTGTGTCTGGCAGTGTGTCTGGCAGTGTGTCTGGCAGTGTGTCTGGTGGTGTGTCTGGCAGTGTGTCTGTCTGTGTGTCTGGCAGAGTGTCTGGCAGTGTGTCTGGCTGCGTGTCTGGCAGCGTGTCTGGCAGAGTGTCTGGCAGAACGTCTGGCAGTGTGTCTGGCGTGTCTGGCAGTATGTCTGGCAGCGTGTCTAGCAGTGTGTCTGGCAGTGTGTCTAGCAGCGTGTCTGGCTCTGTATCTTGCTGTGTGTCTGGCAGTGTGTCTGGCAATGTGTCTGGCAGTGTGTCTGGCAGTGTGTCTGGCAGCGTGTCTGGCAGTGTGTCTGGCAGTGTTGTGTCTGGCAGAGTGTTGGCAGGTTCTGGCAGTGTGTCTGGCTGTGTGTCTGGCAGTGTGTCTGGCAGTGTGTCTGGCAATGTGTCTGGCAATGTGTCTGGCAGTGTGTCTGGCAGTGTGTCTGGCAATGTGTCTGGCAGTGTGTCTGGCAGTGTGTCTGGCAGTGTGTCTGGCAATGTGTCTGGCAGTGTGTCTGGCAGTGTGTCTGGCAGTGTGTCCGGCAGTGTGTCCGGCAGTGTGTCTGGCAATGTGTCTGGCAGTGTGTCTGGCAGTGTGTCTGGCAGTGTGTCTGGCAGTGTGTCTGGCAATGTGTCTGGCAGTGTGTCTGGCAGTGTGTCTGGCAGTGTGTCTGGCTGTGTGTCTGGCAGCGTGTCTGGCAGCGTGTCTGGCAGCGTGTCTGGCAGCGTGTCTGGCAGCGTGTCTGGCAGTGTCTCAGGTCGGCAGCGTGTCTGGCAGCGTGTCTGGCTGTGTGTCTGGCAGTGTGTCTGGCAGTGTGTCTGGCAGTGTGTCTGGCAGTGTGTCTGGCAGTGTGTGTCTGGCAGTGTGTCTGGCAGTGTGTCTGGCAATGTGTCTGGCAGTGTGTCTGGCAGTGTGTCTGGCAGTGTGTCTGGCAATGTGTCTGGCAATGTGTCTGGCAGTGTGTCTGGCAGTGTGTGTCTGGCAATGTGTCTGGCAGTGTGTCTGGCAGCGTGTCTGGCAGTGTGTGTCTGGCAATGTGTCTGGCAGTGTGTCTGGCAGCGTGTCTGGCAGTGTGTGTCTGGCAATGTGTCTGGCAGTGTGTCTGGCAGCGTGTCTGGCAGTGTGTCTGGCAATGTGTCTGGCAGTGTGTCTGGCAGCGTGTCTGGCAGCGTGTCTGGCAGTGTGTCTGGCAGTGTGTCTGGCAGTGTGTCTGGCAGCGTGTCTGGCAGTGTGTCTGGCAGCGTGTCTGGCAGTGTGTCTGGCAGTGTGTGTCTGGCAGTGAGTCTAGCGGCGCGTCCTCCCTCACTTTTTGGTGCCCAGCAAGGAGCCTCCCCGGCCAGCCCAGCCTTGAACCTGGGTCCAGCCAATGGGCATCACCTGGGGACAGGATACACACTGGTCACCCTCACTGACCATGCACATTACATGGCAGGCTGATAGAGAGGGAGAGGGAGGGAGGGAGGGAGAGGGAAACAAGACAGACAGACTACAGAGCCAGAGAGAAACAGGCACAGAGACATAGAGAGAGAGAGAGGCAGAGAGACAGACAGAGAAAGGGAGAGAGAGGCACACAGACAGGTAGATAGACAAGAGACAGAGCCCGAGTCAGAGAGAGAAAGAGAGACAGAGGGAGAGAGAGAGAAAGAGAGAGAAAGAGACAGACAGACTGACAGACAAACAGACAGACAGAAAGACACAGACAGATAAGCAGACAGAAAGAGAGACTGAGGGATAGAGACAGAACTCATAAAACACACACACACACACACACACACACACACACACACACACACACACACACTCACACACAAACACATACACACACACACACACACACATACACACTGTCAGACTGAAACCAATCATCAGATTAACATCAAGCTGCACTAACACACAAACATGGATATGAACACACACACACACACACACACACACACACACACACATACACACACACACTCACACACAACACACACACACACACACACACACACACACACACACACACACACACACATGTATACAGTCACACAGTCCTACCTTTCCGGTGGCCAGGCCGTCAAAGCTGTCCTGAACACACGCATACACACACACACACACACACACACACACACACACACACACACACACACACACGTACACAGTCACACAGTCCTACCTTTCCAGCGGCCAGGCCGTCAAAGCTGTCCTGCATGCCAGCACACACACACACACACACACACACACACACACACACACACACAGAGAAATCCCCAGTCCCACCTTTCCAGTGGCCAGGCCGTCAAAGCTGTCCTGCACGCCCAGCACGCGGTAACCCTGGGTCAGGCCCAGGCGCACAAAGGCACGCACTGCCGCATTCATCCCGCAGGCTGGCGCTCCCACGTTCATCACCGCCAGGTTTCGGTGAGTCTGACAGGAAACAGAAAGAGACAGAAGCTCTTTAAAAAAAGAAAAAAAAAGAAAAAAAAAGAAAAAAAAATGCCCATTCTGATCGTGAACAGTTTGAGTTTCCTCACACACTTTCAATTTTATGTCCTTCGGACTTACCTTTTTTTTTTTTTTTTACTTTTTTTAATTTTTGGTTGTTGTAAATAGTCATCTCTTCTATGTCCCCCCCCCCCCCCCCCCCCCAATATGCTGCTGATTCTAGCTCCCAATGCAAAGCCACACCTAGGTTTGTATTGTCACAGCTTCATCAACGGCAGCCCTCATAGAGCAGTCAGTATCAAGTTGTCATAAGGCAGTCCTCTCCTGCACAGTCACTTTGGGCAGAGTTCAGTGTGGCCTGTTCTGATCCAACATATGCAGATCCACCCAATGATCTCCCACATGATGCAGTAATTGCCCAGTCGTCGTGAAGCCTGTGTGATTGGCCTTTACAGATGGCGCCACCACGTCCATGTAAAAACAGTCCTCATGAACGTGCTCACACCCACTGCTGTGACATGAACTCATCATAATGAGAGTAATCTGACAACAAATGGGTAAATAAGCTGTCAACGCTGAATATTGTTCAGTATATTTTACTTCAGGCAAAATAAGTCATCCACCACAGCTGAAGAAAAAGGTTCATAACACGGCAATCATCAAGGATTCTGCTGGCAAAAGACTCTCTGTTTCTCACTGTATGGTTTGAAACACTTCTAGTTTGTTACTAAAAACAAAGGCAGATAATCATCTGTGGAACTAGACAGACTGTATTTTCCCATCCACTGCTTTTGTCAAGCAGAGAAATTAGAACTGCAGTTAACAAACGTGTTCACTCACAATTTTCTCAAAAGAGGATTAACGATCATCACAATAGCTAGCAAGATTTATTGACAACAAATTCCTTGGGTGTAGTATGTGTTTTGCAGGAAAACCAACAATTATGAAGGCTTTGCAACTGTCTTCATCAAACTGAAATTAGTCATAAACATGCATACAAAACATTCATTAATACGTGTCTTCAAACTATAAATCAGTTATTCAAAATACAGTTACAACTGTCCAACTTCACTATATTGAAAAAACCCCACGAAAGTCCTGTATGACACTCACCAAATGTTCACATCATTCACCAATGAACAGCAAATCTCAAAGAACCAAATTTTCTGATATATTCAGGACATCTTCTTACATGCAATGCCAAGTCAGGACTAATCTGACAAACATGAACATTTGAAGCAGTTTTTTGAAGCAAACTTTCTGTGGATGAAATATAGAAAACATTTGCAGACGTCAACGTGGAAGAGAAGAAGGACACATTTCCAGATATATCATCAAACAAAATGGCAGCCATGACATTCTCCGGTCCTTGCCTGTCTAGATACAGGTAAATAGTTCCCATGTAAACATCACAAATCTTGGTGCACTTTGATCAAAAAGATTGCATATCTTGAAGCACTTTCATCAAATCTCAAGAAGTTAGCAGTGAGAGCTGGAAAGACAAGCAAACAATGAGAAAGACGAAATGCTACATCCAGTTTCACCTTGGTCTGAACCATTTTGCATTAAAGTGATGCAATATGAAACTGATAGCACCTCAAAAAAAGTATGTTATGATGTTCAATACCACTTTCTTAAATATATCAATACTTCTCTGATGAATTTTGTCTTCTTGAATTCAGCAATACTATGGAGACAGTGAGAATAGTGTAGAAGTTTTATGATGTGCACAAACACATCAACTTGCATTTTCATGCCTTGAACGGGTGAATTTCTGATTTTTCTCAAAGCTATGGTTTGCACATCCATTCATACATGTTAAACATACTCTTCCACAGTCACTCACAAAGACATATTAACACATCACACATGCCTCCTTTCCATGCGTTCATGGTGTGTGTGTGTGTGTGTGTGTGTGTGTGTGTGTGTGTGTGTGTGTCTGTGTGTGTGTGTGTGTGTGTGTGTGTGTGTGTGTGTGTGTGTGTGTGTGTGTGTGTGTGCATGCGTGCGTGCGTGTGTGCATGCATGCATGCGTGTGGGGGTGCAAGCTTGCACATGTGTATGTGTACATGCATGCTCATTCATGTATACATGTTTATGCATGTGTCTGTGCATTTGTGTGTCTGTTGTAAATACATTTTACACAAAAACAAAAATCAAAGAACAAATAGTTGACTTTTCTGCACAATATTTTCAATTATTCTCTGGAATCTGATAACTGGACACTGTGCAACTGAAAAAATAACAATATTTCAGCACAAAGAATATCTGTCAATGAAATACCTGAATATTTCTGAATAAGAACATCTGCTGATGACAAACATGAACATTTCTGCGAAGGATATCTACCAATGAGAAACATGAACATTTCTGTACAAAAGCATCAGCCAATGAGAAACATGACCATTTTTGGACAAGAACATCTACCAATGAAAACAATGTGTATTTATAGACATAATTATCAACCAGTAAGAAATATGAACATTTCTGGGTGACAACATCTACCAGTGAGGCACATAAACATTCCTGTCAAGCATACATAACAACATACACCTAAGTATAAAGCAATGCCGATTCACACAGACACCACAGAGAATAAAGTGGTAAACGTCAATCAGCTTTAACTTTCAAATCAAACTGTATAACAATAATACAACAGTATGCAGAATTACAACAAAATTGTATACGAGTGCATGCAACATCAAGTGAGGATGAAACGATTCAAAATGGTTGACATGAAACATGTAACCCATATATGATTAATCAAAGTGCAAAAAAAAAAAAAAAAATTTGAATGTGAAAAATTGAAAAAAGAGACAAACATGTATTAGGTAGAACAGTCAAGCAAATGAACACTAATATACAGTAGAAGCTCTGTATTAGTTGCTGGAGGTTAGATTTTGTGTGTTTGTTTCAAAGGATCGTGAAGATTTTACTCAAAAGTAAACCATGCAGTACCAGAAATAAAAGAAAAATACCAACTGAGTCCTGCCACTAAACATATCCTCAGAGTCCCTGTAAACCAGCGTCCACATTTACTAGAATTTTCGAGAATTTTACTGGTTAAGAGGATGAAATTCTTACAAAGGTATGTTGCTCAGTGGTGCTGCGTTTGATTTGGGGTTGGCCAGATGCTGGCAATGGAAAACTCAAGTGAGCTTGTAGCACTTTGAATTTTTTTTCTTCTTGGCTGTCCCATTTTCTGTTTCACCTCAGCGGCATTGCACTCATGCTGCTCATTCCCACAGCCCTGTCCACAGCCACAGCCCTGTCCACAGCCACAGCCTGGCCCGGCCCGGCCCGCTACAGCCCCAGCACCGCCAATCCACAGGCAGTAGTCAATGTCAAGCCATCAAGAGGCAACCCACCAGAGGAGACACTGCACTGCCACTGAGTCACTTCAGTGGTGTTCAGTGGTGCCTGTTCTGATCCAACATATGCAGAACACCACCTACTAAGCCCCCCTGCTGACGACAATAATTGCTAAGTTGCAGAGCCAGCGTGAGTGCCATCACGTCCGTCCAATGACAGCTCCCATGAAGTTGCCGATACCGTTGACCCCGAAGGAATCAAACCAAGACCATAACTGCGGAGAGGACATCAAAACTGAGGTCACCATGAGGGCAGAGTATGAAGGGCCACAGACTTTGATACTTTTTTTTATGCTGATCAATGAGAATGAGGATGATGAAGATGATGCTACGGATTTCCATTCCAGTCTGAGACTGCATGACAGGGCTGTACTCTACGCTTCCTTTCATAATATATCCTGGTGTCAACCAGGCCCGAGAGATACAGACACCTGCAGTGTTGGTCAGGAAGTTTGAGCAACACTCTCAGAGATGTATCCATTAAGTGGATGAAACTCGACTATGGGGTCCCATTCTTCCCAGCTGAGCCTGTAGAACACTCAATTCTGAGTAGGAGCCGGTCAGGGCAGAAAAATCCCACATGGCTCTGATGGGAATCGAACCCACGACCTCCCAGCCGGGAGTCTGTGACACTAACCACTTCACCATGGTGGCTGGTCACTTTGAATTTTATCCACTGCTATGACTATGCTGTTGGTTTTGTTTCACACGTTGGCCTTTGCCAAGTTTGCCCAGTTGGCCATACTGGTTTTCAGAACAACACTGTAATCACTGTTATGAATTGAAACCAAATGAGGCTTGTGACAATGTGTAGGTCAAGTGCTATTGCAAAAGAGAGAGAGAGAGAGAGAGAGAGAGAGAGAGAGAGAGATAGAGAGAGAGAGAGAGAGAACGAAAGTGAAAATAAAAATGAGAATGAAGTTGAATGCAAAAAAACAGATGAATGTGTTTCATCCAAGTATTCCAGCATGCTCAACGCTTCCACTGTGCAGGTAATAGTAACTGTAACAAACCCTGAAAACCAGCCAACAAGGAACACAGTCCCTACAGTTCCACAGGACCACTAGCACACTATTTGTTCATGAAACAACATCAACAATTTCCATCTCTAATGTCCATACTGTTGTAGAAGAACAATCACCATGTTTGAAATTTCAAGCAAACTATGTCAATCACAGACTCAGTATTAAGACTTTCACCAACAGGACAAGGCTGGGAAGAGTAAAGAGGAGAAGAATCTGGACGTGTGGAAGAGGTCGGACTGGAGAGATCTTATTTCAGTGCGAAGTGAGAAATTAAACTACCCACCACGAGATCATTGTTAATGCAGGAATGTCATTGTGTGTGAAAAGGAACATCATAGGAACCACACACACACAAAAAGAAGGGAAAACGTGACTTTATCTAGCATAAACGTAAGATAGGAAAAGGGTTCTTATTTCAATGAAACATGATAGTCAAACCCATCATTTGCACACACACTTGCTGACCATTAATTCAGAAGTGTTACTCATCACGTGTGAAAAGAGACGTTACGAAACTAAAGAGCTGGGGGCGGAGTGGACTTGGTGTGGAAGAAGGAAATTAAGAACAGGGGTCTTGATTCAGTGAAACGTGACAATTCAGGAAACCAGTGCGCATCAATGATCACACGATAACAAGCTGACAGAAAGTGTCACAGTGTGTGGAAAAGTGATGTGATGGAGAACACAAAAACTCTGAAAGACAACAACCACTTCCATGCAGACAGTACCAGTGGCAGTGGCAGGAAAGCCAGACTGTCTTATTCGATGCTTTTGTTTTCATTTTTCCTATAATTCTCTTTTTTTTTAAATTATAATACAAACAGAAAAAGTTACTGACAATGGCAGCACTGATGAAGTAAATGAACACTTTTCTGTCAATGAATATCCACAAAATCGTTTTTATTAAAAACAGTCTATCTCCCCTCTCCCTCCTCCCAAAATCATTTAAAAAAAAATAAATAAATAAAAACCTCTCCATCCCCCCCCCTCCCCCCCCCCCCCCCCCCTCCTCCTCCTCCAGTCTCCTTCACCCCCTAAGAAACAAAGCAGTTTACTGATTGTGGGACTTTGATTGGCAGGTGAATTCAACAACTGACTCTGCACACAGCCCTGCAGTAATAGTACTGCTACTACTACTACTGCTTATAACACAATGACAAAAACACCAAACTTTCGAAGCACAACAACAATCATACAGTACTGGAAAAAATTTAAAAAACTACCCAATGCAACATTTACAGTAAGGCAGCAAATACCCTTCCAAGCTATCATTTCATCAGTCTTGATTGAAAGTTGATTTGTGTTGGTTCATTTCTCCAGTTGCTGTTGCTGTGTTGATGCGTCAGGTACAGGGTATATGGGCAAGCTTGGAACATCCTTTTTGGGGGACATCTCCTTGTCTGCTCTGTGTACTCTCTCCTGCCATTTCTGCTAGCTGACTGGGTGTTGTAAGCAGCATTCGTTTTTGAGTTATGGGCGTATAATTCATTTTCTTCGAGAGAGCAAGAGTTACCCCTCTTGTTCTTTCATTGCTGTCTACTGTTCCCTGCCTCCTTTCAGACTTTGTCATCATTTCATCATCGTCATCACATCATCCTATCACCTGCCTCCTTTCAGACTTTGTCATCATTTCATCATCGTCATCACATCATCCTATCACCTGCCTCCTTTCAGACTTTGTCATCATTTCATCATCGTCATCACATCATCCTATCACTAAACATACACATTTCACCATCATCATCACATCATCTTCTCGTTAACTGAACTCCTTCATCACTGTCACATCATCCTACAGCTAACTGAACACATTTCCTCCTCATCATAACACCCTGTACCCAACTGGTTGCAGGACTGTAGCAACAGTACCGCTCTTTCCAATGCTGTCTCTTTCCTTTCTTTTTTTTTTTTTTTTTTTTGGATAAAGAAAAGGAAGTAAACGACTCTATT
The DNA here is from genome assembly GCA_033310375.1 of Conus canariensis. NCBI lineage: Eukaryota > Metazoa > Mollusca > Gastropoda > Neogastropoda > Conidae > Conus > Conus canariensis. Next base: position 27,496,535 of record CM065747.1, read on the forward strand.
TCCTTTTACCACAGCTCTTCTATTTATTTCAGTCCTTGATCTGAAAACGACTGCTATAGTAAGAGCGAATAAAAGGGCCAATCAACTTCTTCACATTCAGCAGGAGAGAATTTCCAATATTTCCAAGAAAGTCAAAACACCGTCCTCGTCTTCCTAGTCGTTTACAGAACTTATTCAAAATCTTTCTAAACAGCCACCATCTACACCCACCCTTTCGCCTATCCCAGCCCCCTTCCCTATAAAGTCTGTCTTTTCACCAGCCCCCTTCCCTATACAGTCTGTCTTTTCACCAGCCCCCTTCCCTAAAGTCTGTCTTTTTGCCCAGCCCTCTTCCCAAAAATTCTGTCTTTTTCACCAGCACTCCTCTCACTGTTTTAAGACTTTCAGGTGTGTTTTTTCTCTACTGCCATATCCTGGGTACTGCCTGCATGCGGCAAAGTGAAAGATGAAAACACCA
>CM065747.1:27499491-27514491 GCA_033310375.1 Conus canariensis
CAAAAATGATTAGCAGAGCCTGCTGAGCTGTGTAAATATGTTGATTTGGTCGCTGCGCTTGTCGAAGGTTGCGCCACCATCTTTGCAAGCGAGATGAAGTGCTGGCTGGTCATCCAGTCAGTGATGAGAATAAATGGGCTTTCCCCTCACGTGTGGTCATTTGCATATCATTTTAATACTACAGACATATAAGGCTTACTACGCACACTGTATTTGAGTCCGTTGATAGAAATAGTAACGAATGAAAATTCAAGAAAAATGCATGACGTCAGTGGACGGCCCATAGGCACTGGGCAAGCATTTTTACTGCGGCGTCAGCTGACAGCTTAAAGGCACTCTACGGGTTAACAGTTTCTATCATCCTTTTTTTCCCACCAACCAACTGAAAAAAGAACTACCTTTCTCTACAGAAATGCAGTCCAGTGTTCACTCACATGTGTACATTTCTATGAAACTGACATAACAGCCAAATGGCACTTTCTACAGAAAAACAAAACAAACCAAAAAGAAACAAACCAAAAATCCAACAGGTACATTGCAAGCAAGCAAGGGTGTAGTGTATATGGACAAGTCCGCAACAGCAGCGACACCCCCCTCCTTGGATGCAACTGAAACTGAAAACTGAACGAGTTCAGTATCATCCTCTCCCCTTACCCAGTCTTTCCTTTCTTGCACGTACAGATAGACCATCTTGAGTGTCCTCCCCACCCCTCACCCCCCACTCCCCACTTGAAGAATCCTTGCCCATTTGCCATGCCTCCTTAGAAAGACACAGGCTATGTCCATGCCAACAAAAAAACAAGACACAAAGTGTGTCCATGGCAACAAAAACGGTGCTCTGAACCTCATCCTTTACCTCGCCAACACTCCAGTCTAGGCCACACCTCAAACCCAAACTCTTGCTGCTTTCCTACAGAAACAAAAGTCCATCATGCATGGCTGAGGAAACTTAGCAAAAAAAAAAAAAAAAGAAAAAAGGCATGGCCTCAACAGGCAAATCAAACAAAAATCCAACCCCAAACAAACTAATACCCAATAAACACACAAACTAAAACAACCACACTCTTTTGCCTCCACTACCCACTCTCCTCATCTCTCCCTCCCCCCCCCCCCTTGCCTCCTCCCCCCCCCCCCTTGCCTCCTCCCCCCCCCCTTCCCTTCCCCCCAAACAGCCTCCCTTAATCTTAAAACAGAAAAGCCAAAATCCTCAACAGAAAGCATAGCCATTGCCATTATATCAATGGTGTTTATTTTTGTAATTTTTTCTCACCATTCCCATAAAAATGCCTCAGAATCATAAAGAAAAAAATCATACTGTTCTGCTGCATTAAAAGGAAAACAAATTCAAGGTGCATTTATCCAAATGATATGTTTTGATCAGTTTTTTGAAAGTTTCACAGCCAGGGTTTCTTTTTCCATTCCTACCATACTACCCGACCACTGCAGCTGTCAACACTGCGCACAATCTTCTCGTCCAACATGAACGCTCCTGTAGTTCACCTACAATGTGATTAAGTTAAATTCAGAAAAGAGACAGGCAATGACTGCACAAGCCAAGCCATGCCAACCCCCCCCCCCCACCCTCCCTCCCCCAGCCACCTTTCTTTTCCTTCCCTTTGAACTGGCAAGATAAAGTGTATTATGCTCTTTTTGGCTTTGTTAGATTTACACTGACACGTTTTTGTAGCTCTTCATATTTCTTCATTAAAAAAAAAAAAGTTACCATCCCACATAAATCAGGAAGTTTGTTTTCACTTCATGTGAAAGTCTGAATTTTGCAGAGGTTAGTGATTACTATTTCTGTGCAGTATACAATTCTGTTGACCCACTGTTTGTAAGGTAAGGGATTACCATTAATGTGCAGTATACAATTCTGTTGACCCACTGTTTGTAAGGTAAGGGATTACCATTAATGTGCAGTATACAATTCTGTTGACCCACTGTTTGTAAGGTAAGGGATTACCATTAATGTGCAGTATACATTTCTGCAGATCTACAATTTTTAAGGTGAGGGATTACTATTTCTGCCCAGTATACATTTCTGTTGACCCACGATTTGTAAGGTGAGGGATTACCATTAATGTGCAGTAAACATTTCTTTTGACCCACAATTTGTAAGATAAGGGATTACCGTTAATATGTAGTAAACATTTCTTTTGACCCACAATTTGTAAGATAAGGGATTACCGTTAATATGTAGTAAACATTTCTTTTGACCCACGATTTGTAAGATAAGGGATTACCATTAATGTGCAGTATACATTTCTGTTGACCCACGATTTGCAAGGTGAGGGATTACCATTAATGTGCAGTATACATTTCTGTTGACCCACGATTTGCAAGGTGAGGGATTACCGTTAATGTGCAGTATACATTTCTGTTGACCCACAATTTGTAAGATAAGGGATTACCGTTAATGTGCAGTATACATTTCTGTTGACCCACGATTTACAAGGTGAGGGATTACCATTAATGTGCAGTATACATTTCTGTTGACCCACGATTTGCAAGGTGAGGGATTACCATTTCTGAGCAGTGCACATTATCATGATTATTTCACTGATTTTACCCAAAAAAAGACGTTACTCAAGTCCTCATCTGGTTCTTGTCTGCAGCTTGGGCTATGTCGTGTTCACTATTAATTATTGCTGGGAATGGTTTGAAGTGTTTGTGATTATATGATTTCCAGCATTTTTCCTTTGGTGTAAACTGTCATTCAGATCTTTCATTTTGTTCCTTACTTCAGTGTGACATTCATTTTCCTAACACTATTATTCTTACTCACATACTTTGTTCAAGGTCCTTTACTAGATCTAGGGGGGAAAAAATACTTTCTCACCACCAGGCACACATTTCTCTCTAGAACATAATAAAACTCCATTGATTCACTTATGATTTCAATGAGATCTGCTTTGTGTACCTTCCCATCCCTCACTTATCTCCCTCACCCCTTCAAAGACACACACAAGCGTACGTATGAATGTATTGTGTGCATGTGAGCATGCGTATGTGTTTGTGAGTGTGAGTGTGAGTGTGTGCGAGTGTGTATGTGTATGTGTGTGTGTGTGTGTGTGTGTGTGTGTGTGTGTGTGTGTGTGTGTGTGTGTAGGAGAGTGTGTGTGAGTGTGTGTGTGTGTGTGTGTGTGTGGGGGTGTGTAGGAGAGTGTGTGTGATGTTTGTGTGTGTGTGTGTGTGTGTGTGTGTGTGTGTGTGTTGTGTGTGTGTGTGTGTGTGAGCACGTGTGTGTGAGCATGTGTGTGTGTGTGTGTGTTCATGCATAAGTAACAGCACGTACAGCCACATGATGTAAACATGCATTCGGCCCCCCTCCCACACAAAATCAACTGTAAAAACACTGAAACAAAATCACATTTTTTCTTCACTGAAACAGAATCACATTTCTTGTTCAAACAAATTTTTCTTTTCTAAAAGGAAAAACCAAGCGAAGAACAAAAATTAAAACGGAATGGAAAACCAACAAAAGCAAACCAAACCAAACAAAAAAACAAGGCACAGGACCAATTCCAGTAAAACTGTCCATGTGTGCATCGTAATGGATTATTATTCAGCTGAGAGAACTGCAGACAGTATGCTACCCTCCATCAATGGAAGTTCAAGGACAGACTGTGCACTGAACCAATGGGCATGTGACTGTGTGAGCACGTATGTCTCCACAGTGTCAAAGAGAGAGACAGACAGACACTGACAGATAAAGAATGACTGTGTGTATGAATGAGAGAGTGACAGAGAGAGAAGAGAGAGAGAGAGAGAGAGAGAGAGACAGAGACAGAGAGAGAGTATGAGTGTTTGTGTGAGTGTGCCTCTCAGTCTGTCTGTCTGCAAATGTGTATCAAAATGTTTGTATTTTTCTGTTTGTGTGCTTATGTGTATATTATGTCTTCATGCACAAGGTCAATTGTAAATGGGAATATATCACAACAAATGAAATATAAATGTGTGCGTGTGTGTGTGTGTGTGTGTGTGTGTGTGTGTGTGTGTTGTGGTGTGTGTGTGTGTGTGTGTATGTATGTATGTGTGTGTGCATGCGTGCGCTTGCGCATGCACACCAGCATGTGTGTAGGTACTTGCCTGCATGTGTCTGTGTGTGTCAGTGGCTTTGTGTGTATGTATATCAATGAAAAGGCTCCTTTGCACAAAAGGTAAATAATCAGCTAATTGGAAAAAACAACTACATAAAGAGTGTAAGTGTGTAAATGTGATGTGCGTGTGTGTATGTGTAGAGTGTGTGTGTGAGTGTGTGTGTGTGTGTGTGTGTGTGTTATGTGTGTGTGTGTGTGTGTGTGTGTTATGTGTGTGTGTGTGTGTGTGTGTGTGTGTGTGTGTGTGTGTGTGAGAGAGAGAGACAGAGAGAGAGAGAGAGAGAAAACGTTTGTGCGCATGTGTGTTTGTGTGTATCAGAGAGAGAGAGAGAGAGAGAGAGAGAGAGAGAGAGAGAGAGAGAGAGAGAGAGACTTTGATCTTTTACTGTCATTACCAAAAAAGTCTTTTATCAAGTGGGGGGCTAAGCGGACGATAACCTTTTCCTCCTTCTTTCATCAGGAGCAAATATGACACAGTTCAATCCAGTGTAAATCAAATCAAAAGCTAACAAAACTCATAAAACCAGGACATCCCCGGATATCCCCGCACACACTTGTTCTGTAGTAACATCAGAAAGAACAACAAACAAAGCGAAATTGTAAGATTACAGATTAACTCGACCATCCACCCAGTCAAATGATGCTGTTACATCTTATTAATATCCTCTGCATGTATTAAATGGAATCATTCATTAATATATCTCTTAAAACACATTAATATGATTGTGACTGTCCTTCGTCTGTCTAATTTTCTGTGCTTCTGCAATAAATTTCACAACTGATTTAATTATAACTTCGTCATCAGAAGATAACACAAAAGCAGTATCTTGTCTTTGAGCTATGTTTAAGTGGAAGAATGGCAGAGACAGAGAGAGAGACAGAGGCAAACATGTATGCAAATAAATCATTGCTCTGTGTGTGTGTGTGTGTGTGTGTGTGTGTGTGCGTGCACGTGCGCGCACTTGCGTGTGAGTGTGCGCACCTGCGCAAGCATGCATGCAAAAGGTCAGATAACAGTAGTAAATAAGAATGTAAAAAATTCCCCATCCCATCATACCTGTAGTAAAGCCTTTGGAAGAAAAAAAAAGTGAGAGTGAGACAGGGGGAAAAAAAAACAACAGAAAAACAAAACGGGTATCATTACCGAAGACAAATAATCTGAACATAATCCTAAACACATACAAACACACGCACACTCAGAAACAAAGAAAAAAAAAACAAGAGAAATATTCTGTCCCTTTTGCATGGCATAGAAGAAGGGAACTCTAGAGACACTGTCGCCTACAGACTTCCCTTCTTGCAGACTAAACATGCCAAAGGAATCATCATCAAGCTGCCATTCGTCCGACAGGCTTGTCTCTGAACAGAGTGATTTATAAGAAGCAGGATCTAGTTGCAAAGTGAGGTGACTGCTGGCAGAAATCTTAACAAATTTTTAAAAGTATTTATAAGGCTCCACCAAAAAATGTTGACAAATGAATCACAAGACAAAACATGACGCGTTTGGAGCTCTTAGGTCTTCTTCAGGCAAAATACACAATGGCAAAATACACAACGCTCAGGACGACGAAAATGAATGAGCGATTACTTATCTTCATCAGAATTCGGCACAAGATGGGCATTGGTTCTATGTGGATTTGTACACATTATTCTGTTCAGAGACAATACGCCCGTCTTGCACTGAATTTTGATGAAGATAAGTGATTGCTCGTTCATTTTCCTCATCCTCAGTGTTGTGTATCTTGCCTGAAGAAGACCTATGAGGTCAAAAAGCGTCGTGTTTCATCTTGTGATTCGTTTGTCAACATCAGCCTTATAAATACTTTTCAAAATTTATAAGAAGTAGTCAAATCAGATTCTTCTCACAACTGTCAGTCTACATCTTCACCTGGGCTCTCCTTAACATATGCACAGGTCTCTCACTTTCAATGGCAATTGGGAACGCACTTTGTTCATAAAACATAGGATCAAGCAGAACCCAGTATACTTCAGGGCTAGACAAGCTTTGTCCAGTCACACACAGAATATGTAACCATGCAGCAGATTCCTTGATCCAGTCAATGAAAATAATTTCCCTTCAAAACGAATCGCCAGCTGAAACATACAGCAATTTCAAGGCAAATGTGAAATGTGTAGGCACAGAATTCTCCCTTCTCTTTTGGGCTGATCCAACTTTTCGTATGTAACCGGTCCACCACGTTTGTCCTAATACGTTACGTTTTGTCATTTAATATCAAAATAGCCTTGCCATGATCACAAACTATTATAGCATTAGCTTTAAAATGAATGACTTTACTTCTAACAGCAAACATAAAGAGTACTATATGGGAGGTGGTAATGATTCACACTGAAAGGAGACCACTGGGAGTGGTATTCTCTGGCTTTATGTCTCCAGTGCAAGACCAATATAATTCACAGTAGCCCTGTGCAGCTAATGCATTCACTCTCCTCCAGGCTGTTACTGATGTCAGTAACTGCCAAGAAAACACCAATGCTGATGTTTGCCACTGGGATCACACACACACACACACACACACACACACACACACACACACACACACACACGCACACACACATCCTTGAACACACTAAGACAACCCTTTTCACAGGAACAAACCTTGTAACAACCATGTCAGGCAGAGGCCATTACCTGAGCCATCACGCAGGACTGGCAAGACACAAACGGCTTTGGTCCTGCTAAAGAACATCGGGACCTCAAATCAGCACAGACGCCAAAACAGAGAAATCAGGGCTGCCACCCAAACCAGGATTCTTCCATTCTTATGTCAAATCACTCATACTGTATGGGCTCTGAGATGCAGAGGAAGACCAAACCAGTTGAACAGAAGATGCAAACATTCGTTAACACCTGGCTGAGCATCTGTAACATCCAGTGGCCAGAAAGCTGGAGTGTACAAAGACACTCTTTCAGGCAGTTAGCGTCGGCCATCGACTAAGTCCTATTTAGTAAAACGCTGAAGAAACGATAGATCACACCACTCCCCGAGCACCCCCTAAAGATGTGGCCCCACCAAGAGGTCTTCCATCTAGTGTTCTCCTTCCTACACGCCCATAGGAAGTATGGCTATCTATGACTTCATGCCCCTGGTTGAGCCAGCCCCCCCCTCAAAGGAGGAACTGAGGGATCATGCCAAGCCACACCCTCAGGGGCAGCTGCCATACCTTCACTCAGGGCTTCTTCATCCTAGTGTTGCCCCTGAAGTCATAGGAGAACCTTCAGTTTGGCTCTCTATGGAATCAGGGAACCCTGGATCCAGCACAGCTCACCGCCCGACCCCAGGACCAGGACCTCCTTCTGACTAATGTCACCCCTGATGGGGCTCTCAGGTAAGCATCAGTATGGTTGTCGGTGACGTCCAGACACCCCAGCTTCAGGCAAGCTAGCACCTCCTCCCCCCAGTGTGTCATCAGCAATGGAATTGTAGCATGCTAAGCCAAAACCGTAGCATCTTGGCAGCTCTGCATGGGCACCTGGCTGTACAATGCAGACAGATCCCTTCACACACACTCTGTTGTACACTGCGCACACTTACAGTGATGGCTCTGCCGTCTTCCTGGCACAGGGTGGTGGGTGGTCGCAGCTTGCTCAACATGCGGTACGTCGTCAGGTTGTTCTGAAAGCTCCTGCCATGGGAAAAAAAAACCAGTGTAAGGTGATACCGTGCATGCATGTGGGTCTGTATGGGAGTGGGAATGGAGAGAGGCTAGGGTAGATGGACAAGTGTGTGTGTGTGTGAGTGTGTGTGTGTGTGTGTGTGTGTGTGTGCGTGTATGTGTGTGTGTGTGTGTGTGTGTGTGTGTGCGTGTGTGTGTGTGTGTGGGCATGTGTGTGTGTGTGCGTGTATGTGTGTGTGTGTGTGTGTGCGTGTGTGTGTCCATGTGTGTGTGTGTGTGTGTGTGTGTGTGTGTATGCCTGAGTGTGTCCATGTGTGTGTGTGTGTGTGTGTGTGTGTGTGTGTGTGTGTGTGTGTGTTGTATGCATGTGTGTGTCCGTGTGTGTGTGTATGTGTGTGTGTGTGTGTGTGTGTGTACATGCGTGCGTGTGTGCACACGCATGCACTTTTTGCATCATAGCCCATAGATTTTCTCATTCCTATTTGTTACAATCACAGTTTCTGCCCTTTTTCTGGAGGGGGGGGGGGGGGGTGGCCATTCAAAATAACTAAATCAAAGCTTGCATGATTACCGTAATCTCTCAAAATAACTAAATCAAAGCTTGCATGATTACCTTAATCTCTCAAAATAACTAAATCAAAGCTTGCATGATTACCTTAATCTCTCAAAATAACTAAATCAAAGCTTGCATGATGACCTTAATCTCTGCTTTCTTGACAAGACCACCTAAGTGACTTGTGACTGCTGATGACAGCATGCATGAAACCATAGCAGAACAGAGAGCAGCATGTGAAAAAAAAAAAGCCTGCATCTCTTGATGTCTCCGTTCCAGTCTTTTTTTTTTCTGTAGTTTCCACATTTAATCATTTCTGGATGGTAGAATTTTTAAGTCTGTATTTTTCGACTGACCCACCAGAACTTCAGCCTGGCTGCTGAACAATTTCTATTGCATGTGAACTGAAAATATAATGTGACTGGCCAGGGATAAGTTGCTGCTGTTCCACCCACCCCTCTCCCCACCTGCCACCACTCCACCTTCCCCAATGCTCTCCTTGTGATAAACTCCCAGTCCTTTCCCTGACTATAGTTTCCAGTCTAGTTCATGATAGGGGATAACTGAACTGAGACTCTCATACTGTCATCTAATATCACATGATTCTGTGAAAAGATGTCAAATGAAAGAACTACTACTATTACTTCTACTCTCATACCGAGCCACTGTGGTGCCAGTACTGCCCTCTTTTCCCCAGACACCAAAAATTTCTCTTCTTTGATCTAAATAACACACTTAAAAGTCCAAGTGAAGAGTTATTATGACAAATCTGTCAAATCCGCAGACAGGTCTGATTCACTCTCTTCCTCTTGTGATTGAAGTCGAAGGTGGCATCTCACCCCTATTTCCTCTGTCTCGCCCACATCCACCCTCCACTCAAGGTGCTTACCTTCCTCTAAGGCGCACGGCTTCTTCAAAGTTTGCAGCATCCATGGCTTTCTGAACATCTTTTGTCTGTAACAGAAACTGGTGAACTTAGTATCAAATTTATTCATAGGATTAATCACAGCCACACACACAATCATGTTTAATCACAGCCACACACGCAATCACACACACACACACACACACACATAAACGTCATGTTTACATACACACACACACGCATATGCACACACACAAACACGCACGCATATGCACACACACACACACACGCATGCATGCACACATGTACGCACGCATGCATGCACGCATACACACACACATACACACACACACGCACACGCACACACACACACACACTCTCCACCACCACCACCACCACCACTGTCACCACCACCACAAAAAAACAAAAAGCAACTGGCTTGTCTCCTATCTCTGAATCTCATCAGCAATTTAAACCAAAAAAAAGAAAAGAAAAAGGAAACCTGCACAATATGCGCAAGTTTCACATTGTTCACACACGAAAACAGAAACAATGTCTTGGTTTGTCCTACTACTAAACAAGAGATTACAATATGGAAAAAAAATTTTAGAAAACAAAAAAAAACCCCAACTAACCCTGTTGACGCATTCCATCAGCGGTACCCGCACCGTCTGGTTGCCTTCCAATGACACCACGCAGGCTGGGGTGTCAGGGGTCGCGTCCATCAAGGCCAGCACCGCCTCCGCCCCCATCCTTGACCCCTGTCAGCACATACCACTGCAGTAGACCTCGTCACTCCTCTTTTGGGCTGAGCAGCGCAGCCAACAAGGAAGGAATATAGCTGAGTTTTACGTCCTCACGGCAAAAGCTTTTAGGGACCAGTTTGTCACCGCAGCAAGCTGCAGCATGGAGTCATTTGTCTTGGCTGACTTGTATGCAGGCAGGGTTGGTCAGAATTAGTAACTGCGGCCGGGAGGAGGAACCCAGGGTAGACGGCCTCCTCAGACAGAAGCCTGAGTTAAATTCTTCTTGCATAGATGGTTGGTGTTTTCATTCTTTTATGGGAGGTCGTGATCAGCTAGGAAGGGTCCCTTCGCAATTTATCCACGGTGTGTGGACTGGGATACAGAAAAGGATTAGAAAGGAAGGAGGGGGAGGGGGAAGAAGGGGATGGGGCAAAGGGGATAGAGGATTGAGGGGTGAATCAGGTCTATATGTACAGATATTTGTTCAATGGGAAACATTCAACAGAGCGTTATACTTCTCATGAATATTGAGCAAGTAAATATTGCTCTCATAGTAGAACAGTTTAAGACATATAACTCCAAACCAACGAAGACTGAAGTACCATCCGTTCCCCTGGAATATGTGTAAGTACAGTTTTCATCATCATTGCTATTAGACTGTGGTTGCGATGACTACAGCTGCTATCTTCTGCTACTACTGTTATAATTATTCATTACCATTGATCTTAGAATCACCAGGGAGAGGGAGTCCTATCGATTGTATAAGCGGATGCTGGTGAATATGTGTGTTGTATGCATGTTTGTGCTGTGTGCATACCTGTCAGTATGTAAACAAGCTCTCCATATTTTTGGTGTAAACACTACACAGTTTGAATATGTGTGTGTGTGTGTGTGTGTGTGTGTGTGTGTGTGTGTGTGTGTGGTGTGCATATGTATGTAAATGTGTGTGTGTGTCTTAGTGTGTGCGCATACGTACGCATGTGTGTCTGCATCTTTGCTTATAAACTGTACATGCCAGCATGAACAAAACTGACGTGCTAAAAGGCCAAGAGTATATGATGATGAAAAATGAAAAACAAAACAAAACAAAAAAAGCCAACTGCCTCAACCAACATCTTGTAACCTCTTTCCCTAAAATTAAAAAAAAATCTTTTTTTTCAAAGAAACAAGAACGTCTAAAGTTTAAATCAATACCAAAAAAGAAAAAAAAGAAAAAAAGAAAGAAAGACAGACTGACAGAAAGTGGGCTTTCTATCCTCACCAATATCCTGTCGAAGGCAGAGGGGCTCCCTCCTCTCTGAACGTGGCCCAGCACAGTCACACGAGTATCATACTTCAGCTCTGTGGTCAGCAACTGTTTCACAAATTGCACAGTAATGCAGAACAAAACCATGAAATGCCTGAGTCAGTCTATCACTAACAGGATGTTAAGAATAACCAGCCTCTTCCTCACACACAAGTGATGACATGCAGATTTTGGACAACAAGTTTAATTGGCAGTACCTAGATGTCAGTACAGTATAACACAAACTTCATGGGACTAGAGAAATTTGCCTGTGTGAACCAACAGTCACATACAGTTTTCAGACATGTGTCAGATTTGGAACAAAGGAGCACGTGTATAGAAGTTGAACAGGCTAGACAATCCCAGCATGTATGACCTGACCCACTTTTCAACAGCTGTATCCATAATGCCACACAGCCAGCTTAAAAAGGCAGCTCATATGAAGTTCAAATCTTCCTCTTTACTTCCATTTCATTCTTACTTATTTTCTCTTTTTTTTCTCCCCCTAATAACGAATCTTAATCAAATAAGTTAAGAAATTACAGACGCCCCAATAGAAGACAGAGTGCAGAAACTTCAACTCATAAGTGACACGCATCTATAGAGCACAAACACGCATACACAAAGCATTCATTATAACTTAACAGCAATTTAAATGAAAAGGATGAAGAAAAATGTAAATGAAAAATAGCTGACATACAATGCAAATGATTAACATTTAGATAAGCTTAGACTGCAAAACACACAACATATCACTAGAACTAGAGATAATCTTGCGTTTGAGTTGTGTGGTTTTCTTTCATATACATACAACAGATGCATGCATCTCCCCTCTGGAAGGGGTTAGAAACACAGTTAATGAGAGTTCAACTACCGATAGTGCTTGGATTCATAAATATTTTTCTGCTTAGGACATGATTGAAGACTAAAGGCCATTTTCTGCTTAGAAAACTCTGGCATTACTTTTCTATACGTTAGTATCCAACTGGAAAAGTCACATGCAAAAAACATCATTGTCAATGCCACAATCAACACATCCAAGATCGGCAAATGTCATTCAACATCAAGTGGTTCTCTGCTAACTGGGAAATTATTTAAGGTTCTGTATTATTTCTTGGGTACATTTATCGAGACTACAATTTTAAACATAAGCTAGTTCGTCTGATCCCTTCATTTCGTTCTTACTTTGCTCCTTCACTATTCTCCAAAGGTCACCTAGCTTGTCTGAACCCTTCATTTCGTTCTTACTTTGCTCCTTCACTATTCTCCAAAGGTCACCTAGCTTGTCTGAACCCTTCATTTTGTTCTTACTTTGCTCCTTCACTATTCTCCAAAGGTCACCTAGCTTGTCTGAACCCTTCACTTCGTTCTTACTTTGCTCCTTCACTATTCTCCAAAGGTCACCTAGCTTGTCTGATCCCTTCATTGCATCTTACTTTGCTCCTTCACTATTCTCCAAAGGTCACCTAGCTTGTCTGAACCCTTCATTTTGTTCTTACTTTGCTCCTTCACTATTCTCCAAAGGTCACCTAGCTTGTCTGATCCCTTCATTGCATCTTACTTTGCTCCTTCACTATTCTCCAAAGGTCACCTAGCTTGTCTGAACCCTTCATTGCATCTTACTTTGCTCCTTCACTATTCTCCAAAGGTCACCTAGCTTGTCTGATCCCTTCATTGCATCTTACTTTGCTCCTTCACTATTCTCCAAAGGTCACCTAGCTTGTCTGATCCCTTCATTGCATCTTACTTTGCTCCTTCACTATTCTCCAAAGGTCACCTAGCTTGTCTGATCCCTTCATTGCATCTTACTTTGCTCCTTCACTATTCTCCAAAGGTCACCTAGCTTGTCTGATCCCTTCATTGCATCTTACTTTGCTCCTTCACTATTCTCCAAAGGTCACCTAGCTTGTTTGAACCCTTCATTTTGTTCTTACTTTGCTCCTTCACTATTCTCCAAAGGTCACCTAGCTTGTCTGATCCCTTCATTGCATCTTACTTTGCTCCTTCACTATTCTCCAAAGGTCACCTAGCTTGTCTGAACCCTTCATTTTGTTCTTACTTTGCTCCTTCACTATTCTCCAAAGGTCACCTAGCTTGTCTGAACCCTTCACTTCGTTCTTACTTTGCTCCTTCACTATTCTCCAAAGGTCACCTAGCTTGTCTGATCCCTTCATTGCATCTTACTTTGCTCCTTCACTATTCTCCAAAGGTCACCTAGCTTGTCTGAACCCTTCATTTTGTTCTTACTTTGCTCCTTCACTATTCTCCAAAGGTCACCTAGCTTGTCTGATCCCTTCATTGCATCTTACTTTGCTCCTTCACTGTTCTCCAAAGGTCACCTAGCTTGTCTGAACCCTTCATTGCATCTTACTTTGCTCCTTCACTATTCTCCAAAGGTCACCTAGCTTGTCTGATCCCTTCATTGCATCTTACTTTGCTCCTTCACTATTCTCCAAAGGTCACCTAGCTTGTCTGATCCCTTCATTGCATCTTACTTTGCTCCTTCACTATTCTCCAAAGGTCACCTAGCTTGTCTGATCCCTTCATTGCATCTTACTTTGCTCCTTCACTATTCTCCAAAGGTCACCTAGCTTGTCTGATCCCTTCATTGCATCTTACTTTGCTCCTTCACTATTCTCCAAAGGTCACCTAGCTTGTTTGAACCCTTCATTTTGTTCTTACTTTGCTCCTTCACTATTCTCCAAAGGTCACCTAGCTTGTCTGATCCCTTCATTGCATCTTACTTTGCTCCTTCACTATTCTCCAAAGGTCACCTAGCTTGTCTGAACCCTTCATTTTGTTCTTACTTTGCTCCTTCACTATTCTCCAAAGGTCACCTAGCTTGTCTGAACCCTTCATTTCGTTCTTACTTTGCTCCTTCACTATTCTCCAAAGGTCACCTAGCTTGTCTGAACCCTTCATTGCGTTCTTACTTTGCTCCTTCACTATTCTCCAAAGGTCACCTAGCTTGTCTGAACCCTTCATTGCATCTTACTTTGCTCCTTCACTATTCTCCAAAGGTCACCTAGCTTGTCCGAACCCTTCATTTTGTTCTTACTTTGCTCCTTCACTATTCTCCAAAGGTCACCTAGCTTGTCTGAACCCTTCACTTCGTTCTTACTTTGCTCCTTCACTATTCTCCAAAGGTCACCTAGCTTGTCCGAACCCTTCATTCCATTCTTACTTTGCTCCTTCACTATTCTCCAAAGTTCACCGCTGCTGTGATTTTTGCCTATGCAGCCATTGTTGATCCCACCATTAAGGTAGCCACACTCCGTTTTCAGGGATCATGTCCAAACATGACACCAGCCTGCATCTGATTTGTTTCGGCCTCTTCCATACCACAGGCACACGATAGCCTGTTGTTCTCTGCAAGGCACAAGAGGATTTGACACACATGCAAGAGTTTTCATGTATCTGTTCACTCACAGCACCTTGATTTAAACTCTCATCCCAAGGACTAGGAGGAGCCTGCGGTGCGTATGTATGTGTGTGTGTGTGTGTGTGTGGGGGGGGGGCAAGTATGACACAATTATATATGAACATATGTGCATAAGCATATAAGCACTGAAATGTGTTAATAAAACACATGGATATAACTGTTGAAGTGTTGGAGAAACCATGGGGAAGTGGACATGCTTGCATGTGCTTGATGTGAGAGTAAAAAAAAAAAAAAAAAAAAAAAAAGAGTACATACATTTTTGACACGCTCGGCGGTGATGGCAGTATTGTCCCGGTCGATGGCACCCTCCGCCACCAGAATGATGTTCAGGCGCTGCCCCAGCTTACGTTCCTGGACAGGGCATGGCAACCTT
>CM065747.1:27519491-27526991 GCA_033310375.1 Conus canariensis
CAGCCTGACATCTTATCCACTGCGCCAAAAGGACCCAGGAGGCAGCTTGATTTTTTTTTTCCTTTTAAATGATAGTTTTAAAACTAAAAGGTCACCTATGAGAGGGCAGACCTCCACTTAAGTCAGTGTGATTCTGACTCCCCCTTTAATCTGGATCTGCACCACTGATCCTCACCAAAATGTACTGGCTTCATCCTTGGGGCATATTCCGTCTTCCACCAAGTTTCAGAACAAATGTGTGACTGGTTTGAGTGTTATCATGATGACAGACAGACATACACAAAGACAAAGAGTCATGGGTGAACACATAACCTTCTTGGTGAAGGTACAGATCAGTGACAACAGTTTTACCTGTTTGAAATGTGAAGAATAAAAACTACTGGTTTCTGTGTCAAAGCAGTCCAGCTAGAACAATACATGGTAGTTCATCATCCTGCAATTATTCACGTTTTCACCTTGTAAAAGGAGTTGTTTGTCTCCCAATTATAGGTCCAGGCTGTAGCTTTCCAGTTATCTCCTCTTGTCTTCAACAGGTTGAATCATAGACTAAGAAGTTTTGTTTGAAGCAGTTAAATTTGAAAATGTTTCTGCTTGAACCATTACACACATTGCGAAAAAAAAACTTTTTGAAGTCAAATAATTAATTCTGTTTCCAAGACTGAGACAACCGTTTGTGTCTAACACTACAGTCTTTTGTCTACCATCACAGTCTTCTATCGTTGTAGCCTGGCGGATCCATAAAGCCTCCCCGACAAGAAAAAAAAACAACCAAACATCCACAAACAACAAACAACTGAGACCGATGTGATTATGAACAGACAAAAGTGATGACTGACATGATTTTAGTGTCATCTTTGACTCTGGTCGCTTCTTTACTTTTAGCAATGTACCTAAATGTCATGTCGGAAGGATAATTCTTGAATGAACAGAAAACAATAACTGCACAATAAGCGCATATTGTAATACATTATTTGAAAGAAAATGACTATTATTTCATACAAAATCATTTACAACCAGAAAGATCTGTGGTTGAATGATTTATCATTTTGCAAATCTTGAATATGTATGACGCCATATTTTTCATTGAATTTTTAAGATATCAACCAAGGGTTTTTTTTTTCTAGCTCACGAAAAACAAATTTCCTTCAATAACAGCTAAATCTTATGATGTAAATGATCCCATACAGTCAACTTCAGCTGAATTCATTGATACTTGAGGGGGGCAGGGGAAGGGTGGGGTGAGGGGGCAGAAAGCTGTCCCTAACTGCTGTGTCACCTCCAATCATTTCAATACAGTGGCAAAACTTGTGTTCAGGGACATCCATATCTTGTGTGTTGATTATAACAGTTCAAACACCTTTATCTTCCTCCCTCAGCTCAAGGTGACCTACCCTGTGTGAAAAACAGTCTTCAAGGTTATGACATGTTTACAACATATAAATCCTTTGTTTTTGCACATGAGCTTTGCATTTTTCCATTGAACAGCCACCATCATGACATTCAAACTATGACCCTGATCAAGCCTTGCTGACCTTCAACTTATCCTGAACTACACTCTCTTTGTCCGACCTCGGAATGTTATGCCACTGACAAGAAAAACAACAGGGCTAGATTTTGGATGAAGTTTCACAAGATGCACAGCAAAAGGCTGATCCACCGAACACAAGAGATGCAAAGAACATACAGAATAGGTGAGTCTCTTACACGAAATCAACTCCAGAACATTGTACTTGTAGGTGAACATACAAAACCACCATGAATCTCAAAGGTGAGTTTAAATGTGGCTTATTAAAAGAGAGAATCAGAGTAACTCCAAAACTCCAGTTCTAACTGTTGACTTGACTGTGAAACACGCCCTAACTGAGCTCTGCATCACCTCACCTCCTGCAACTAAATCCTCCAGCAGACTGGCCCATTCTTGACGGAACAGGTTGGCGCCAGTCAGGCTCCCGTCCCCGCCAATCACTACCAAGTTGGTGATGCCACGCTTGATCAGATTATGGGCCGCTTGCAGACGACCTTCTTTCTCTCGGAAGGACTTGCAGCGAGCACTCCCAATCACCGTGCCTCCCTGCAAGAAAGATCAGAGTTTCAGGTCATGTCTGTTTGAGATCTATCTTTTGATTGGTTGGTTTGTTGGGTGTTGATTCTCCCCATCCCAACACCCTTCCACATGTCCCCCCCCCCCCCATTTCTCCCTGGAACTTACAGCACGTACATGTAAACATACAGACCACATACCATGTACATGTAATGAATTATCTGTTTGTTTGAAGATGAAAAAGAGGAAGGCCAGTAACAACATTATGAAGGACTCTGAAAAATGAGGAATGCCACAGCCTGGAAAATGAGTTGGAAACAGTCAGAATGTTCTGGGGTGAGGGGAGAGATGAAGTGGTTGGCCAAAGATCTGTCCTGCTGGAGATCTGCAGAGAAGGCTCCATGTTCTTGTGGAAATATAGAGAACTACGAAGGAAGTGCCTGGATATAGAATTTTCTGTGACAGGCACCAGGCTTTTCCTTCCATGACAACAAAACACTTCCACTGATCAGATGCTTTAGTGTAGTGGTTAGCCTTGCGGGCTTACAAGCTGGGAAACCATGGGTTCGATTCTCGTCAGAGGCATATGTTTGTGGTTTTTCAGCCCCAAGCAGCTCCCACCATAAGCCCAGTGTACTATGAGCTGAAATTGCAAGACTGGAACTGCACAGTCAGTTTTCATTCTCTTAACTTTTTCGCAACACGCCGTACGAATGATCGCCACGCCCGACATACCACTTGGCAACTTGCGTGGCAAGCGATCTGTCACTCAGGACACGTCACATGAATAGGTCTTCTAAAAATAAATATGACCCAATTTCCCGTAGAATTTTTAACCAGTGGTGTCAGTGTACAAATACAGTCCTTCCTACGTCATATCATACCAGTTAGCAAGCTACTAACAGTCGATTTCATTGGTTAATTTGAAGAGAAAGCAACCAACCCACTGGTGTCTTCAGGCACTGAATCAGTGCTCCTTGTTCGAAGTATGTCATTTTCAACTCAATCAAACAACAACAAAGTTATTATTTTGACTTTTAAAACACTTATCATCAAGAAGGTGAACAATAGCTCTATTTCACTGTACAAAAATAAAGTTACTGTCGGATTGAGGCTTTTAAAGAAAATTAATTAAAAATGGTCAAAATCAGGTGTCCTGAGGGAATTTCAGTGCTGTGACTGCATTGTTAACTGGGCACATACAGCAAAACGAGGGTCTGTGTTGATAGTGTTAATGTCTCCAAGTGCCGAGTCACTTTGGTATTCAGTGGTGGGTGTTTCCACCCAACATATGCAAGGCACCACCTTTGAACTAAGTGCTGACCTGTTTACCCTTGAAATTTCTTTGAGGTAATGCGGACAACAAAAGTTAGTAATCAGAAGTGAAAAGATATAATATCAACATTCAACAGATTCCAAACATTCAGTGATACATGCTGCATTACAATCATCCACAGTTTCATTTTCACCACCTATAAATGGATGAATAGAAATCATATGCCATGTCATGATGTGACAGATGGCCTCATGACAAGCTCCCTGAAGACTGATAATAACAGATGTATAGCTGTGTATTTGAGGAATCAGAAAGAACAGCATAGGGTAATATGACTGCAGAGGCAAAACACAGAACACACAAACAACATAACAATAATAACAAGAACAACAGACACAGCTGATCTCAGCATTCTCTGCCCAACTACTTAAAAAAAAAAAGATGATTCTGTTTCAAGCCTCTGTCAGTGACTTACCAGCTGCAGAATCCCTGACACGCTAGACCAGGTCGCCTCAACGATGTTTTCTCCCCCGTCCACCATACCCTGGTAACCCTGCAGAACAAATAACAAACAAAAAAAAAGCACAAACATAAATTAGTATTGAATTTACTGTGCAGCTTTCAGACCATGCCAAGCAGGCTCCCAAAGAAGCCTGCAAATGTAAGACAAATTTATATGGTTCAAATCTTAAAAAGTTTAAGTACTAAATCCACCAAACATGAACAAACAAATCACAAGACAAGACATGATGTGTTTCAACCTCTTATGTCTAAGGTCTTCTTCAGGCAAGAGAAACAACACTCAGGACAACGAAAATGAAGAATGAGCAATCACCTTTCTCATCAAATTCAGCACAAGATGGGCATTGAATTCAACGCCCATCCTGCGTTGAATTTGACGAGATACGTGATTGCTTTCCCTCTCTCTACTTTCTGTTTTTATTACACAACTACATATCCTTCTCATCCTACCCCCCCCCCCCCCCCTCTCTCTCTCTCTCTACCAGTTCGTGCATGTGTACCAAAATTGGTAACTTTAATTTTCATACTTGTGCATATGTAAGCTATTGTGAATGCTGTAAATATGTATGAATGCGTGCATGTGTGTGTGTGTGTGTGTGTGTGTGTGTGTGTGTGTGTGTGTGTGTGTGTGTGTGTGTGTGTGTGTGTAAGTGTGTGTGTAAGTGTGTGTGTGAGTATGCGTGTGCATCCATGTGTGAGTGTGCATGTGCATGTGTTTTAAGCATGCATGCTAAATATCTCTGTAATAAAACTCACCCATGTCACATTCTCATTCCTTACAAGCAACAACAAGAACAGTAGATGCCTTGCAACAATGCCATTGAATATGTAGCAAACTACCTGTGTTCATTACGCTGACATCTGGTGACTGCATAAACCACATCAAAGATGTCTTGTTTATTTTGGGTATGTCGTTTAAACAGCAGCCATTCTATGATAACATTTCAAGGCGACAAATCTTGATACAGCCAAAATATCAGATTTTGTGATTTGACAGAAAACAACACAAAACAACACAAAACAAACAAAAAGAAAGAAAAAGAAAGAAAGAAGGACAGAACACCCAGATCATGGTCGACTGACCCATTTTTTTCCAACTCTTTTCCTGCATGGTCAAACAATTTCTCTGTCTTGCGCTATCATTCCCAGTCACTTTTTACCTGTCCTCAAAATGGTTAATAAAAGACAGAAAAGAAAAAAAAAGTGAGGTTCCAAATATGCTTATAAAGGCAAGACAGTTTTAGAAGTGAAATTATATGAAGAGGGAGAAGAAAAAAAAAAAAGGGGGGGGGGGGGGGATCTTATTTAATTACTGTTTTTTGTTTTATTTTTCAAGCACAACCACAATCACAATTGAAACAAACATTGACAACAAGCAAAAAACAACAAGAAAAAAAAAAGGGAGGGGGTGGGGGTGGGGTGTGATTGTTTTTCTTTTTTCTTTTCAAGCACAACCACAAACACAATTTAAACAGACATGGACACTAAGCAAAAACAACAACTAGCACAATAATCAAATCTAAACCAGCACTGACCTCTTTTATAACGTAGACTTTGCATCCCAAGTAGAATCCCATTCGCACCACAGCACGGACAGCGCCATTCATTCCTGAGAAACCAAGAGCATCACACTGGTCCATCAGGCTGTGACTTATAGCGCTCTATTACAATCATCATGACATCAGGGTTTTTTTTTTTAATCACTGTGATGTTATGCACATCTATACACACGCACACACACACACACACACACACACGCACACACACACACACAAATGCATGCATACATGCACGCGCGTGCGCACACACACACACACACACACACACACACACACACACCGCACACACATACACACACATACATACACGCGCACACACGTATATGTGCACGTACACACACACGCACACACACACACACACACTCTCTGTCTCTGTCTCATATCACTCCATGTGAATACATGTAAAACAAAAGAACTCACAGGCTCTTGTACTCATTTTTTTTCCTTCCATCTTAAGCCTGCCTTTGGGTGATGACTTGAAAACCCCTTTCTTCCCCCCCCCCCCCCCCCCCCAAAAAAAAAAAAAATTTGTTTTCAGTATTTAATGTAAATATTAATTTATAAGCAAACTAGATTTCTTTTCTTTCCAACTGAAAAAGGTCACTGCCCCAAAAAGCATATATGTATGCATATGTATGTATGTATGTATGTATATATGTACAGGGGAGGGAGTATAAATGTGTGTATGTATACATGTATGAGTGTATATACATCTGTTTGCTTTAAATATGTGTTAATATGTGTTAATGTATGGTTTTACATATGTCGGTTAACATAGTTGCATTTCTTATTTTGACAATAAAAAAAGAATATTTATGTATGTCATGCAGGGATATGCCTATTATCTGTGAGTGAGAATCTCCTCACATGGTCTTCTTTCTACACATATGTAAACTCTTATATTCCCTGATCAAAATGTGTGGAGAAAAAAAAAAACATCAGCTGAAACATTTAAAGAAAAAAAAATGTGAAAGAGTTGCTATACCAGCAGGTTCAGGTTTCTCAAAGCTTCAAAATGAAACAACCAGACATTCCACACCAAACTTATACCTGTTATTTACCACCCTGCCAAGTCTCATGTGTCTACCACTTCTAACTGTGAAGAAAAATCCAGTGTTAAAAAAATGTACCACTCTCACACCCTGTCTCCTCTTTTCTCTTGTAACTCTCTGAAGAGTTATTAGGGCAACAACTTCCTTCTGTATCTACCCCCACCCACCCTCCCCCCTCAGTAGTTTCCTGGAGGATTGTTTTATTAAAGCCATCAGTCCTTGTAGTGTGGACCTTCCAATGTACTCTCTTTTCAACTGAAGTCAGCAGAACTACGTACGGTCCAGTGTGCTGCTTGATGGTTTGGTGAGGTTCACTTGTTCATTGGTGATGTGATCAGTACCTATCTGATGGCTGGTATCTTGCACTATTAACCTCATTTTCGTAGCTTAGATTCTTCTGTCCAGTTACGTTATAAGTGTCTATGTCTCACATAGTGGAAAAATCGAATATATATATATATATATATCTGTGCATGCCGAAGCCTGATCTTGTATTTCAGGGAGATGTTACTGCTCTTCTAAACAGGTAATCAGTCAGCACAGAGTTACCAAATCAATGAGGAGAAACACTGGTGCATATTCATATATATCAGTCAGATGGGAAAAGAAAACTTTTCAAGTTTGATTAAAAAGAGGGCGGAGAAGCAGAGTATCTCAGTGGATGTGGAAGATTATTCCACATGAAAGAGACTGTTGCTCTGGCCGAGGAGACCCACACTACTCTATTGAACGTCGAGTTCATCAACTAATCAGTCAAAAGAGAAAAGACAAGCTTTCAAGTTTGATTGAACCCTTTTATTGCCAGTTAGCCCCACGCAGCAAGTGGCGGAAAACAGCTGTGCAGCAGAGCTACTGTGGGGTATTAGATTTATATAAGGCTGTAACACTCGATCCACCAAACTAATTGTTATCACATACACTGTTGTAAAGATGATATACCACAAATTCATTCCATGAGCTGTTGAAGTATGTGGAAAGCTACAACAAAAATACACTCACAAGCAAAATACTGAATAATATGCCCATGGTACCAAATGATGACTGGCTGCA
>CM065747.1:27531991-27559491 GCA_033310375.1 Conus canariensis
GGGGGGGGGGAGGTAGGTAGAACTATTAGAAGTGGTGAAGCACTGGAAAGGACGGGAAGGCAAAGGAGTGGAAGGCGAAAAGGGAATGGGGGTAATGTGAGTGAAGGGCGGGATGTAAGGACTTTTTTTTCGTTCATGAATACAAATCTACGTGTGGGTACACCACGGTATGATGATGATGATGATTCTCATGTTGCCAACTAACCGCAATCAGTTAAAATTATACCATGTATGCACAGCTTGTCACAAGGCAGAACACATTATTTTCATCATTATTTCATCTTTTTTAAAGGCAAAAAATAAAAATAAAATAATTCGGGGAGGGGAAGGGGGAGAAGAGGAGGGAAAGGGAGGGAGTAGTGCTGATTACGAACCTTGAGAGTCTCCACCGCTGGTGAAAACTCCAATGACATTGCCAGACCAAGAACCGGGAGCAATCACATGTCCCTCTTTCCCTGGAGTAGCCATGACGCTCTCTCTTCTAGGCTGTTCATACTTTTTGACTTCTTGGGCTGTTGCATCCATTTTGGCAACGATCGCAAACACTATTCGATACTATCACTGAGACAAATGCTGTTGGAGTAAAAGCGTCTGCAAAGGGCTCATCCGTTGCTATGACCTTCACCCGAAGTCCTTGAACTTTAGATAGCTTTTCCGGTCTACCTTCGGCTTTCAAGAACTTAGTTGTGCTTTAATAATAATTATTATTCTTATTATTATTCATGGCGCTTAATCTTACATCATAAGCCCTAACAACTATGTAAAAGGTTAAAGAAAACATAAATGAAACCAATGAGAAGATGAATATTGCAATAAGTACCATGCATCTACAAACAAGGGTGCATATTGACACCCACCCACGCATATACATACTCACACACACACACACAAAAACACACACACTGTCGCACAACAACGGACACAACAGCATGTGCGCACACACAAACACACACATGCGCGCACCCCCCCCCCCCCGGTTCCCCCCCCCCTCACACACACACACACACACACACACACACACACACACACACACACACACACACACACACACACAGTGTAACTTAGTTAAGTCGCATATCTGGAAAGCTTTCGAATATAGTATGGTTGATCACGTTTATAAAGAACAGTTTGATATTAAAAGAATCAAAGAGAATTTTAATCTTAATAGAAAATTACTCTCATTAATGCACAGGTGGAATCTTAATGCATTTAAAACAAAATATGTAAAAAACGTAGTTTGCGTATGTGGAAACAAAATTCCTCCAATTCATATTGTTTCATGCAATGATATGAAAAAAATCATTCCAGTATTGAAGAAAAATACTGTGCAGGCCATTTTTCAGTCACCAGCTTTAACGTACGAATTCTTTGTACACTTAGAGCGCACCCCTATTGGAAAATACTTATAATATTTTTATTAACTTTATTTGCGGGGGATAAGAAAGGAAGGGGGGTGGGGGGATAAAATGGGGGGGGAGGGGGGAGCAAAGGATTTTGTTTGTTTATTCTTTTTTCTTTTTTTTTCCTTTTTTTCTTTAGTACTGTCATCCGTTTTGACTTTAATTGATAGGTTAGTTGTTGGTTATAAGTATTTTGTTTCATGTTAATCTTCACTTTTGACTTGTGTAAAGATATTCACACACTTACACATCCACAACTCTCTCACTCACACACACAGGCACACATACTCATACACACACGCACACACACAC
Source organism: Conus canariensis (assembly GCA_033310375.1). Lineage (NCBI taxonomy): Eukaryota > Metazoa > Mollusca > Gastropoda > Neogastropoda > Conidae > Conus > Conus canariensis. The sequence continues at coordinate 27,533,704 of CM065747.1, forward strand.
ACACACGCACACGCGCGCGCACACACACTCACATGCACACACACATTAGCGTGCACGTGTACCCATACATATACACATACACACATTATGTGCACGCTCGCAATTACTTCCGTACACATTCATTTTTTTTTTTTTTTTGTTTTGTTTTTTTGTCTAATATCACGAATAGTGGATAGACGTTAAATGAAGGACACACACACACACACACACACACACACACACACACACACACACACACACACACACACACACACACATTAGTCGCAGAATCAATTTGATGGGCAAGGGAAGGGGAAGAAAGAATTGCTGTTGATAGGTGAAGAGGGTTGTTTTAAGAGATGCCTTGAAGGAAGACAGAGAGTTTGAACTACTGGTTTATGTGTTACTTCTGTGGAGTTATCAAAATATACGACAGCAATGAAATCGAAATCCACGCGCACATGTGTCAAATGTTGCGCTCAGTATGTATTCTAAGAACCCCATCACCCCGACGGGATGGGATGGTAATATCCTGTCCCCTGCCCACAATGACGCCTGCCCCCCTCTTTTCATATATCACGTCCCCACCTGTCTTCCCACACTGTCTTCTCCCCTCATCCTCCCTCCGGCCCCTTCCTCTACCAGATAGTCTTGGCTATCCCATGGTGGGCTAGTCCCAGGGAGGGGGGGGGGGGGCAGATTGGGCCAGCCCATATTGAGGTCCCCCTCCCCCTTATCCCCCCCCCCCCACACACACACACACACTCACACACACACATACACGAATTCTTGTCCAGACCGGGACTGTTTTCCCTAAACACCCATCCCCACCCCTTCCATCAGACAGTCTGGTTAATGTGGTTAATGGGCAGTGGGCCTAACCCCCCCCCCTCCCCCTTATCTCATCCCTCTTCGTGCTACCTGCTCCTCCCAAGAGACAGTCACAAAGGTGGATGTAGGATCCGTTCGACCTATATAGGGGTCTGCACTCTCCCAAATGCCCATCTCGTTACAATATTACTAACATGAGTTGAAACAGTTAAAGCTGGAGCAGGAGGTGGGTGGAAGAGAGGGGAAAGGGGCAGAAGGGAAGAGGGAGTGGGTAGAGAGTGGAAGTAATGTTTTCAAATTTTCCATTAATTCAGAATTCTCTCTCTCTCTCTCTCTCTCTCTCTCTCTCTCTCTCTCTGTCTCTGTCTCTCTGTCTCTCTGTCTCTCTCTCTCTCTCTCTCTCTCTCTCTCTCTCTCTCTCTCCACACACACACACACACACACACACACACACACACACACACACACACACACACACACACACTTTCCATTAATTCAGAATTCTCTGTCTCTCTCTGTCTCTCTCTGTCTCTCTCTCTCTCTCTCTCTCTCTCTCTCTCTCTCTCTCGCTCTCTCTCCACACACACACACACACACACACACACACATGTGCGCACGTGCGTGCGGGCGGGCGTGAGAGAGGGAGACAGAGACAGAGGGAGAGAGAGATCCATTTCTTCTCAAACAAACAAATAAGTGATAAGGAAAAATATATGAATGTATAAATAACATTAGTTTTGACTCAGTTCTTTGAAAACAAAATGAATTAAACACAGAATCCATTGCTGGGACATGTTCATTTCACAGCAGCACAAAGCTGCTTCATCAGGGATAACACCAACCGAATGACAGAGCTATCGTGTACACCTGCAGGACCAGTCCACCAGAGGTCCTATCATTCGACCGAATCTGAATTCCTTCCTGTGACTCTGATCAGCAACAAGTTGAAACCGGTGTTACTGTTGTTGTCATTGTGGTTGTTATTGTCGTTCTTCTTGTTTTCGTTTTGCTTTGTCTTGTTTGGTTGTTTTTAATGCACAATCAGTGAGTGGAATTGTTTTCTTTTGCGTCTACGTCATATTGCCCTCAGTGGAAGCCTACAAATGCACAATCAGTGAGCGGAATAGTTTTCTTTTGCGTCTACGTCATATTATTCTCAGTGGAAGCCTTCAAATCCTGGAACTTCAAACAGCAACCCCATCCCCGCATCATAAATCCCACACCATCCTGCCCTTTTGCTTTCTCCAGTCCTCTGCGCATCCTCCTTTCCTTTTCTCTGTATCCATCTCTACTAAACTAAACTTTTCTTTTTCTTCCAGTTGTGAATATTACCCTGGCCAATACTCAGCTGCCCTCAAGCAGATCATTGTAAGTGCACACCATGCACGCTGTGTGTGTATATGTCATCTTTAGTTCGGCCTGTTGGGTAAACTCCTCCCCGGCATAGTGATGACAGGGAACGCATGGAGTTATCTGTCCATTGCAGGTCATGCAGAGCCGCGGTTTACAGTCTCATTTAACGAACGTTTTTTGAAGAATGAGGTCAGAACTTATGTTAACTCCAAGCCCCCCCCCCCCCTCAACCCGCCCTCCCCCTCCCTCCAATTAGCTCTGTGGAGACTTGAACCAACGATCCCTCCATCATCAGGATGACGAGTCCGACACTCCATCAACTGAAATATTCCAGCGCCATGTGGTTAATCACCCTGACAGCTGCTCATCCCCATATCCATCCCACCATTTGTCCCCATCCCACCCTCCCGCCGCAGTTTATAGAATGTTAAAATCATCCATATGATCATGGTGGACATCACCTGAAGGAAAAGAAGAAACTAAAAATAGACAGTCCATGTCTCCATCAAAGGTCAAAGTTCAGGGTCACTATCTAGGTCGTGTATCTGTCCGGTCAAAGGGAAAACTTTCTGCTTCACTGATAACATTTCTGTCCGGTAATTAAAAAAAGGTGACTTTGTCCCTTGTGGCAGATGGTATTCGTATTTGTAGATCAGAATTGTCTACGTTTATGAATGACACTTCTTCCAAATTGTTAGCCATGTCAGTGTACACGATTGTTCAATCCCATCTTAACCTTAAGAACGTTAATATTAGATTACAATAATTATTATACCCATGAGTTTGTAATAAGCACATCCCTACCCTATTTGTAATCAGAGTTTAACCCGTTGCCTCTCTGTCAGCTGGTAATAAGTGCCAACCTCACAATGGCAGATGATTTTGTGTGTTTTCGATTCTGAAACTGTCTGTGATAAAACTGTGTCTCCCATGACAGAACAAGTTATTTAATGGCAACGGCAAGGAGGTTTTGCATATATAATATCAGTTTGCCATCAAAACATAAATGAGACAACCTAAAAAGTAACACATGAATGATATTGAATATCACAAGCACTGGCACTTACATCACAAAGAACTGCACGCTCAGTCTGCTAATGATACATGCCATACGAATAGAAAGATGCTCATGGTGGCTCTTTGTTTTAGGCCAGCCTGCATCCCTCCATCAAACATCATCACATCTCCCTGCCGTCTTTCCCCGCACCTCTCTCTCTCTCTCTCTCTGTCTCTGTCTGTCTGTCTGACCCAAATAGTACGCCCTACGGAAGGCGTACTATCTTTGGTCTCTCTCTCTCTCTCTCTCTCTCTCTCTCTCTCTCTCTCTCTCTCTCTCTTCAACCCCCCACCTCCCGCCTTCCGAGTGCCAAACTGTTCAGTACAACAAAGATCAACGGATGCTTTGGGTGCTGCATGGACGATATATTGGGCCTAATTTGCATCTGTGGGTAGAAACCTTTGAAGATTTTAGCTGGTCCATAGATCTTTAGCTCGGTTTTCTTTCCTTTTTTTTTCTTTTACTTTTTTTCCCGGCAAAAGTTAGTATATTCCCTCAACATGGTTTATCAGTAGGAATCAAAACGATTTAAAGTTCATAGTTTGTGGAAAAAGAGATCCCTTCATGTTTAACCCATAATGCCACTGAAGACTACAAAGTACTTCCTTTATAATCAAGCTTCAGTGTGGCCATGAGGTTGGTGTATATTCAGTGTGTTCAAAATACTTGTAATTGTGCTTCGTCTCTAATCTTGCGTTGTTTGCGGTCCCACGTATTCATAACGGTCACAAAAAACGACAACCAAACGTGAAGTCATGCTGTAAATAGAACTGTGTATACTTGGTATCGGTACTGGAAACTTTTCAGTCGGTCAGCAGACATGCAGTTGCACAACTGGATGAAACAACATGGCTGAAAAAGTGAAATGTAGCGTTGACTACTACGAACTTTTGCTTTAACTTAACACGTACAATGCTTGCATGAATTTCTTTTCGTTCATACACGCACTCCTGTTTGAGCAAGGCAGTTCTGTATGGACACTGTCTAAATAATCATCTGTACGCTGTACATGTGACGTGGGGCACAACTAAGTTTGGCCCAGGATTATATCATTCCAGACTAAGAGGGTTAGTACCTGTAGTAGTGTAAGCCTGTGAAGTTTTTAACTCTTATTATGGTCTATTTTAGTTTGTTCTTAAACATTACAAGTCGCCAGCTGTCCTATTCTCAAAGAGAAAACACCATCAATAACGAAACTGTGGAACCAAATCATTTGCAGTACCACTACCAAAGAATACTGGACAAGCTTCTTCCTAAGGACCATCAGGGACTGGAATAGGCTCCCTTCAAAAGTTGCCCTGCCCCCCCCATGCTTGACGCCCTCAATAGGAGGGTATCATACCTTGCCTAACTCACCTACACCACCCCCCTCATCCCTTCCCCTCCCCACCATCCCAAACCCTACCCACCCCTGCCCAGCCTTGTCGCAGAGTTTGGCCAGCGAAGCCTGGTGTTGTGTTGGAGACCACTGCGGTGTCCACACTCCATTAGGTGGAGGTCTGAACATGTCCTCAAGGCTTCTCACCCTCAAATTCCCCTCCAAGGCCCCACCCCAGTCCATATATGTCCTTCCCCCTGATAGCTGGGAAATCCACTCCAGCAGCCCTCCCACACTGCCATGCCACAACCCCCACCACATCCTCCTTACTGTCCAACTTCGAATTCTGTTCTTTTTCGCAGTGCTGCGCACCCCGTGTATGACTAATGATCAGCTTTCAATTGATGGTCATCAACAGAAGAAGAAGTTACACCTTGTGCATGGTGTTAGAGACACATCTAGGGGTTTACATAATAACGAATAAATAAGGGTTTTCATACCCTTTTGTTATATTTGAGGGGGTAATCATACCTTCACCCAAAAATTGCGGGGGTGAAGGGTGCACATACACTGATACATCAGAGTCTGCCATATCGTATTTTAAAAATAATGCTAGTCCTGGCTTTTTGTCTTTTGGGGCAGTGTTTGTGGTTGATGTGGTGGTAAAAAATTGAAAGTTTAACAGTATTTGGCTTCATGTCAGTCAGAGATGCCATTTCACATTTATTTCTTCATGTTTCACACCAACCATGCAGTCTAATGAAAGTTAACTTCAAGAGCCAGTGAGCAGTTTGTCTCTGACAAACTAGATAGGCCTTTGCTGACTGGCAAGCACTGAGGCAGATGAAGCAAGATATAAGGGAAAACTCTGTGCAATCACAGATCATTTTTAAAATGTGATCCTATTCAGTGCTTTAGTTCAACTGGAAAAAAGTGAAATAGTTGACTGTAACAAGATCCCTTAGCAAAAGATCTGGTGCACGTTTACAGTCTCTGAATTTTCTTTACAGCTTGATTAATATTCAGTAAATGTTCACCATTTTGCTTTTTTCAAGAATGTAATTTTTTATTAGTATGTGATTTGCCCCTTTCTAAACAAACTTTTTTTTTTTTTTTTTTTTTTAAATGGTGCTAAATCACATGAAATCATCATTGTTTTCCATTTGATTCGGTTGACTAGGTTGTGGCCTCTGTTATTTTGCTTTATACTCTACTCAGATTACTGGTGTTTTTTGGACCCCATTAGAAATAGAATATGTTCTTCTTTGCCAAGCACATAGGTAAATGCGATTAACTCGTTAAGTTACCTCCAGGTCTGCCACCACAAGAACTGAGAAATTAAAGAGCATGCCTGCGTACGTGCCTACTGGGAAATAATTTAGTGGCCTTTGATCAGCGTCGGTCACCATTGACTATGATGGATGTACTTCTTCAGTTCTTGCTATCCAAGAATTTTAAGCACTGCTCAGTACCTTCACTGAGCGATTGTTAGTAATCATCAAGTAAAATTTTTATTTTTGAAAATGTTTTTGCATGCAGGCAAAATAACATCTGAGAAATAATGTTTCAGAGATTTGAAAACAAAACTAAGATGATACAAAATGTGGGTGGAACATTCCTGGAGAGGTTTATGCCACTGATCTATGATTTAACTTGTGGGGTCATAAGTGCGTGTAGACTTTATGCTTCAGCAAAATCCTTTACATTACAGGTGTCCCTTTGTGTCAGTGTCACTGATTGGTGCACATATGGAGAGGTCCACATCCCTCTGTAAAAGCACTTATCAATGAGGTGGACACAAACTGGGGTAGAAAGCAGTCCATTTCATTAGCCAGTAGAATATAAACTCACATTTGCCATTTTCATGATTTCAGTACTCTGCGTCTGCAGAAACGGCTTTCCGCAGCCGTGCTGAAATGCGGTAAAAACAAAGTCTGGCTGGATCCTAACGAGACAAATGAGATAGCCAATGCTAATTCTCGTGAGTATACTATAAAGATTGTGTTAGTTTGCGTATGTGTTTTATCATGTGAAAGAATATGTTGGTCTTTATATGTTTTAACCATGCATTCCTTCAAATGCAAATGCAAGAAATTATAATAATTTAAAATTTTCAATTGTTACTAGAAAAAATAGGGGTTTGTAGGTTCCCCCATGCTCGTAGATGTTGATTCCAGATCGTGGTAAGAGCTCTGTGATTATTGTAAAGAGACATGTGACTATACTTAACTTCTTGAGACAGGACGGATAGTTGTGATTATAAACGTGCATTTTAATGCCTTGAAGGTCCTTAACCCGTTCGCTGCTTGAAAATGTTACAAACAAAGGCTTTCCCAGTGCCAGGGAAATCTAATGATTTGGGGGTAATAATTAACAAAAAATTCTAGCTCAGAAATACAAAAGATATAACAATGAAATATATATGATTTTTGAAGGAAATTGAATGAAGATTTTGAATCTGGGCTTCTTTTGTTTTAATTTTGATAATAAAAAAATATTTAGGCATTTAGATTTGGATAGATTTTTTTGCACGATCAAAAACCTATGTATTTACCACTACAGCTTCACATCCAAAAAAGAACACAAAGCAAAAAAGTTGAAAATAAAGTTTGTATTGTCACACTACACACGTAAATGAAAGTAAAACAGTTTAGAAGTCTGTCAAGACGCTCGCACTCTATGCAGACAGGTCAGTCCACGACCATGCCCCCCTCCCCCCACCACACCCCCTTGCTGGACTTCAACCCTCTCTTTCACTCCTCCTCTTCTCTTCTGCCCCATGTCACGCCGCGAGCAGGCCACGCTCCCCTCTCGCGCTGACTATCACATCACTGGCCACTGGCACGCAGTGCAGAGTACACACAAGGCGAGCTCGTTCGACGCTGGCAAACCAGTCAGCTGAACACACACTGAGGTCACACAGCCCGACTCAGTAACTGACGAATACGGTCAGCAATTCCATCACAATCATCATCTCAACTTCATGCTCGAGTAAGTTGTTGAATAAAGATTATTGTCTTTGTCAAAAATGATTAGCAGAGCCTGCTCAGCTGTGTAAATACGTTGATTTGGTCGCTACCCTTGTCGAAGGTTGCGCCGCCATCTTTGCAAGCGAGATGAAGTGCTGGCTGGTCATCCAGTCAGTGATGAGAATAAATGGGCTTTCCCCTCACGTGTGGTCATTTGCATATCATTTTAATACTACAGACATATAAGGCTTACTACGCACACTCTATTTAAGTCCGTTAATAGAAATAGTAACGAATGAAAATTCAAGAAAAATGCATGACGTCAGTGGACGGCCCATAGGCACTGGGAAAGCATTTTTACTTTGGCGTCAGCTGACGGCTTATAGGCACTCTTCGGGTTAAGAGTTGTTTCTAACAAGGCATGCTTGAAGATTTAATGAATTTTTTTGCCTGTAAGCATTTTGATTGTTTAATCATTTGTTTAATCTACTAGTTCAGTTCCTATTCAGCTAAAAATTTTGTGTTTATAAAACAATTTGGTGATTTGCAATATTGTTTGATGTTTGAATTGAAATCAGTCTGAGATGAAGAAGTATTTAACAATCATGAATCATGGGTTTTCAGGTCAGAACATCCGCAAACTGATCAAGGATGGTCTCATCATTCGCAAGCCTGTCAAAGTGCACTCCAGAGCTCGCGTAAGAAAGAACGCTGAGGCTCGCCGCAAAGGACGTCACATGGGCCATGGCAAACGCAAAGGCACAGCCAATGCCCGTATGCCTGTCAAAATCCTATGGATTCGCCGCATGCGTGTGTTGAGGAATCTGTTGCGGAAATACAGGGAAGCCAAAAAGATTGACAAGCACCTGTAAGTTGGTTTGTTTTCCAGGGCCTGGGTGGGAGGAGAGGGCTGGGGGGAGGGAAGGGGGATGGAAGAGAAGGGGAAGACGTGTGACTTTTGTTCATTTATTGAGAGGCCTTTTCATATTTTTGTTGGTGTTTTGCTCTTGCATCTTCTGTGCCTTTTCAGTGGCATTACTCCCGCGCGAGTCATTCCAGCTCACCGTTCATTGCCACACCCTGGTGTGTCCCGTCCCAGCCCTAGCACTGGTAATTCCCCAGAAGCAGTCAGTATAAAGCGTTCATGACATAGCCCACCAGAGTCATTTGGGTGGTTTTCAGGGGTGCCCATTCTGATGGAAGCAGTGTTCCTTATACTATAGCATTTTAAAGTGATGATCCTTGGGACCCTCTACTGAAAAGTCTGAAGGTCCTTTGGAGAAATCTGAGGGTTCTGACTACTCAAGTAAGAATTTGAATAAATGACTCATTATGCAGTAATGCTATGTCCACCAAGCTTGTCCACTCTGCTGCACAACAGCATGGAATACAGCACAGACAGGCAGGTATCACCAAATACATTTCACTGAGCTGATTTCAAATTGAAAAGCATCCGCAGCAAACAAAAATATGTTAAATCCTATTTTCGAGCCATCTTTCCTTCCGCATTTATTAAATTAATGAATTTGAATAGAGACTGTTCTCTAAGGAAAGAAGGAGGGAAAATGAGGAGGGAGGCTTTAAACAGGACTTTCACCAAATGTTGTTGCTGATCAAGGACTTTGCCCATATTTCTTTCCGATGTTTACACTACTCTTATACTGGTATTGAGTCACACTTGAAATCACTTTTTTTTTTTTAACTGTAACTGTTCACTGTCACTTGTAGTGTATTTGTGGAAGGCAACTAGCTGCAAAACTGTGAAAAATCAGCTGCACTTATGTGTATGTGTGGATGCTTGTATCACACCATTCACATCCACTGGCACACAGTTGCCTGCTCTTTTGAAGGTGGAATGGGATTTAACATGCATACAGTTTAGATAATGGCCATGAATATGAGCGCTACTGCTATTCACAGTGATCTCAACAAAATTGAAAAGTGAGGTCAAGAAAGTAGCAGCCGAACTTTCGTGGCTCTCTTCATTAGGAACACTGAAGAGGAACAAGTGAATTTCATCACCGAAATTGGAGGCCCACTCTTGGCTTCCAGCAACTTTTTAGTGGATAAGAGCCACCGAGTCAAAATCGTGACTGCTTATATCCCTAGTGATGTGAACTCTTGGATACTTATGGGCCACAACTCGGAAGTTGATGCGTTAGACTGTGTTCATTGATGAATGAGAGTCACTGTTACCTGTTGAAGAGTTTGCAACTTTTGAGATGGAACAAAGCTGCAGAAAAGTGATTGTACTCTAGTGTGAACAGACAGTGCATCCCTGGGACCCTGTGCGCAAAAATCTGCATAAAACTACAAAATCTGTGTGGAAAGTTCCTGTAGTTGAGTTTGTCACAAGGGACACTGTGGATGGTAAGCAGGAGAAATTCTACTCCCCCTCATGTGACAGTAATTGCTTTGTCAGGGAAACATTGTGAACGAGTGTTACTCTCTTCTGGTGTTCAGCTGTGCACAGCCTGAACTATCATTTTTCCCCATCACCTCTAAATAGTGGTCTGTGTGGCTAGCCATTGATTGGCGTGGCTTGACTTGATATTAGCACTTAATATGAATGAAATGCATTCGGTATCTCCAGCTTCACTGTTATAGGGTCGCTGGTTGTAGGAATGCAACAGAAAAGAAGCTCGCATCGTTGGAACTGTTGTGTCTTTCAACAGATTCCTGGTTAAATGGCTGCAACACATTTTACTGATCTTCTTGATTTTTTTTATTAGGTCAGCTCTAATCGCTATATCAGTGTCTTTTTTTTTTGCACGCGTGTTGTATCTAGGGATGCAGATTGTGTGAATTAGAAATCCAGATCAGAAAACTTTTGGAAATTATTGCTCTGATTGGCGAGATGCGTTTGAACAGTCTCTGGTTTGGTGAAGGCTGTTTCTGATGCTTAGATATTTTAGAAGAGTGGTATGTTCTCTTTGCTTCATCTTTGATATATTTTCATTCTTTGTTGAATAGTTGAATACAAAATTAGTGTTCTGAAAACAAAATTTTGGCAAGTTTAACTGCCATCCAGTTTATTTTTAGGTAAAATCTTAAAAATACTGTTGCTTGTACCACAACTCTTCAGTCGGGATGGTACAAAAGTGACTCGTACTGGTAAAGCAACTTCCAGTCACTTTAAAGATGGTCAGTCAATACAGGGGGGGGGGGGGGGGGGGGGGGGGGGGGGGGGGGGGGGGGGGGGGGGGGGGGGGGGGGGGGGGGGGGGGGGGGGGGGGGGGGGGGGGGGGAGGTGGAACTGGACAGAAAACGGTTTTGATTCCCTACAACAAATTGATGAAAAACCATGTGAAAAATAATCATAAGTAAGAATAGTTTGATGATTTAGCAAAGATGAGCTGGTTTACTGTAGAGCCGTACATTTTTAGAGTAAAAATGAAATGCATTCGGTATCTCCAGCTCCACTGTTTTAGGGTCGCTGGTTGTAGGAATGCAACAGAAAAGAAGCTCTGCATCGTTGGAACTGTTGTGTCTTTCAACAGATTCCTGGTTAAATAGCTGCAACACATTTTACTGATCTTGATTTTTTTTATTTGGTCAGCTCTAATCGCTATATCAGCATATATCTGCATGTGTGTTGTATCTAGGGATGCAGATTGTGTGAATTGAATCAGAAATTCAGATCAGAAAAATTTTGGAAATTGTGGGTCTGATTGGCAAGATGTGTTTGAAAGTCTCTGTTTTGGTGACATTTTATAAGGCTGTTTCTGATGCTTAGATATTTTAGAAAAGTGGTATGTTCTCTTTGCTTCATCTTTGATGTATTTTCATTCTTTGGTGAATATTTAAGTACAAGTGTTCTGAAAACAAAATTTTGGCAAGTTGAACTGCCATCCTGTTAACAGTAAACAAGTGGGGTAACTTTTGCTCCCATAAGAAAACCTAACACAGAGTAACTTTTATTCAAGACTGGCACAGCCTTTTAAACTTGAAGAAAGTCAGACAAATACATAGATGAACAATCTAATAGTGGGGGAAAAAACAAGCGCAGGCCAATAACTGAACTGTCTTCATAGTAATGACTTGGCAAAGATTTGGACTTAACCCGTTCCCTGCCTGGAACGAGTAATGCTCGTTCAGAAAACTGAAAATCGCTATGCCCGGGACGAGAGTGTCTCGCCGTAACTTCGTAACAGAAAGCAGAAAAATCTACTTGGGAGACGACCCTCTAAAATGTTCTCACCTCTTCTACTAGTGTCAAGGAACGGCCCCTTTCCCTTCACGCGACCGCCCAACTGACCGCATGATATGCAAATTGCGAGTTGAGAGGTGTCAGCTGATAAGCATATTCAAGATGGCAGCTCAACCTAGCACTTTGTCGACGCGTCCCGTTTTCAAGCGTTACACTGCCCTTGATGTTTTAGATGACGTCCTAAAGTATCAGGATAGTGACGAAGAAGACCTTTGAGGATCGGATCCTGATACTAGCGATGAGGAGGAGACGGATGGGAATCAGCACCATCCACTTTTATCGGAGATACATGCTGGTGATGACGTGGCTTCATTGTTCTGTACACAAGGCAGCAGTAAAGAAAGCACCGTTAGCGTGGGTGACGAAGCGGAAATTGCCGAACACGTGCTGTCAACGAGCACTGCACCCCCTCCTTTCTTGACGAACGGGTGGTGGACGTGGTACGGGCTCAGAACGACGGTGAAAGTCCCGTGGAAGCGGCCGGGGGCGTGGCATGGGGCGTGGTCAGCAACAGCTGATCAAAGAATGGCGAGAAAGAGATGCACAGCCCTTCAACCTTGCTGTTGTTTTGACTGGGAATTCTGGTCTGAAAGTCAACTGTGCCAGTTTTCAGCTGTACAAAGTTCCAGTCTTCAGTTCCTTTATGACTAGAAACCGGTTTCAGGCAAGTAGCTCTATTTTTCTTTTATTGTTGTTTTTTTGTACATAATTATGGCAAATAATGACTGTATGGATAGGTGTGTGTGTGTGTGTGTGTGTGTGTGTTGTGCGCGCGCACGTGCACACGCCTAAGCATTATATATTTCTGTATGCAAGTTTTCCATATAAGTTTGTTCATTTTGTAAAACACAGAAGCACTCATCCACAGCAGATTTTTTGTTTTGTATCATTGTGGTGTTTTTACATTCATGTGTGTTAGTGTGTGTTTGTGCTTATGTGTAATTGTGTGTGTGTGTGTGTGGAAGCTGTTTGTGTGTGTGTGTGTGTGTGTGTGTGTGTGTGTGTGTGTTGCGTGCGCTCGACTGTGGGTCTGCTTACTGTGTGTGGTGCCGTGTGTGTGTGTGTGTGTGTGTGTGTGTGCGTGTGTGTGTGTGTGTGTGTGTGGAAGCTGTTCGTGTGTATGCGTGTGGTTTGTGTGTGTGTGTGTGTGTGTGTGTGTGTGTGTGTGTGTGTGTGTGTGTGTGCTTGACGGTGGGTCTGCTTACTGTGTGTGGTGTCATGTGTGTGTGTGTGTGTGTTGTGTGTGTGTGTGTGTGTGTGTGTGTGCCCAGTTGTGGGTCTGCTTACTTATCTTGAAACTTTCCTTCTGTATTTCAGATTCTTCTTCAGTTTCTGCATTTCAACATCAATGCAGCCATGCCAGTCAAAGGTGATCCAGGGTATGACCGGCTCTACAGGATTCAACCCATTGTGGATCATCTGCATGAAAAGTTCCGGGAAGTGAATTTTTTTCTCACCTGTGCGTGTGTTCATGATTTTGTCAATGCTGTGACCAGACCGAGTGCCATCAGTGAAAGAAGACCACGTGGAGTAAAACTGTGAAGCAGGGAATGCAGACAACCTGAGGATTATGTCCAAGACCTTGTACGGCAAGTGATGGATTCCTATATAAGACAGCGTGGCAGTAATGTAAGTATTTGTGTAAAAACTAACACAGTTCCTACAGTGTTTTGTGTGATAACAAATGCATGCAATGTGTGTGTGTTTTTCTTTTTTCTTTTCAACAGACAATTATTTTTTTTCTTCAGACTTTTTTTTCCATGGTTGTCATTTTGAACATTTACCAATAAGTATTATACTGTAACAATTTGGACCACACTGTATACTTACAGTGATGCTGAGTATACACTAACAGAAGGTTTTGTCAGTGTTGTGGTGTGTGTGTTCAGAAACTGTTCTTTTCTTGTAAAACCACCATTTTGTTACATCCCTGTCCATCCCCTAATGGCCAACAAAACTAGATTATATTATATAGCATCATAGCTTAGGGTAAAAGGAAAGAGAAGCTATAAAGTCCAAGTCATATGTCAACAAATAAATAAACAGTGATTGAGGTATTGAACCTACCCCAAATAGTAAAATTATGCCCCTTTCTAGTAGAATTGGGGTACCCCCAGTAACATACAGATTGTTAAACAGAGGGACATTTATTGACAACAATATGAATCCCAGATGCTTGTAATGTTGTTGAGCTACCACCAAAAGATGTTTTTGTTGTGTTTAGTGGGCTTTTATTTGCTCAGTTGTTCTAAAACTCTCATATTGAAAACAAAACAAAAACTGTTTTATCACATGTTATTAGTGTGAACCATCATCATAACAAACAAAACCAATATAGAATGATGTGAAATTGTAGACAAGGGTATAAGTAAGTAATCCACAAAAAATCTAACAAATAACTCAAGAAATGGATGAATAATGTACATGTTAGTGAACATACCGTGAAAAGCATGATTAGGCCCTTTTTTACCCAACAAATAGTACCCCCAATTATGAGCAGATTGTCATCAAGAACAACATTCCTTGGGATTTATATAACTGTCATGTGTTAGTGCTGATGTTGAACAATTAGTCTAGTGCTGATGTTGAACAATTAGTCACACCACTTTTCATTGTTTACACTGATTTTATATGGTGCAATTTGTTTATGTATACTTGAAAACTGTTCTTTTTGTAAAACCACCAACATATGTATCCCTGTCCATCCCCTAATGGCCCACAAAACAACATTATTGTGATATGGCATCAAAGTTTGTGGTATAAGGAAAGAGAAGCCATAAAATCTAAGTCATATGTAAAGAAATACATAAGCAGTGATTGAGGTACTGAACCTACCCCAAATAGTAAAATTATGCCCCTTTCTAGTAGAATTGAGGTACCCCCAGTAACATACAGATTGTTACACAGAGGGACATTTACTGACAACAATATGAATCCCAGATGTTTGTAATGTTGTTGAGCTAACACCAAAAGGTATTTTTGTTGTGTTTAGTGGGCTTTTATATGCTCAGTTGTTCTAAAACTCTCACATTGAAAACAAAACAAGAACTGTTTTATCACATGTTATTAGTGTGAACCATCATCATAACCAACAAAACCAATATAGAATGATGTGAAATTGTACACAAGGGTATAAGTAAGTAATCCACAAAAAATCTAACAAATAACAAATAGACGAGTAATGTACATGTTAGTGAACATACCGTGAAAAGCATGATTATGCCCCTTTTTACCTAAAAAAAAAATAGTACCCCCAATTATGAGCAGATTATCATCAAGAACAACATTCATTGGGATTGATATGACTGTCATGTGTTAGTGCTGATATTCAATAAATAGTAAGACCACTTTTTCAGTGTTTTGACTCTTCTGTTTGGTGCAACATGTTTGTGTATACTCGAAAACTGTTATTTTTGGTAAAATTTTTATAATTATGTCAATTTCTGCCCTATTAATTACCAACATAATCAAGCCATTTTGACAGGACATTGTAGACAAATGCATAACAACAAAACATGCAAAAAATCAAAGAGATCTGTCAAGAAATAAGTGAGCAGTAGCCATTTAATTGAACCTACCCAAAAAAGCTAAATTTTACCACGGCATACAGATTTTCAAATGTGCTATTATACTGTGGCAGTGAAGTGGTTAAGGAGGTGGGGGGGGGGGGGGGGGGGTTGAAGATGGAGAAACTTGGAACGTGAAATTAAGAAAATATTATAGATATGAAAACTCATCTCTAGCTGCATAAGGGAACCATCGCAATCCCTTTTGAAGGCAGATATATTTGTATTGCCTGCACAGAGGCCTTTCGTCCGCTGGGTCGGAACTCATCAGGGAGACACAGCTGGTTGTGTCTGCGCTCCTGGCGTCAAGTAGAGACACACCACAGTCCATAATACTGTGGTGTTCTCACCACCAAGGGTGCAAAAAAGAATCCAATAGCACCCCCAAAGCAGCCAGTGAAGGGTAATAAATGAAACCAAACGAGAGTGTGGGGAGGAAAAATGTTGCTGAAAAACTAAAGACATTATGCAAATAGTATAATATGTAGGGGACAATCTTTGAGCCTACGCTTGAGGATCCACCCAAAGATGCAAGGGAGATCAAAAGACAAACACACAGACGGACAGAAACAAATACAAATAACCTCAATTTAATCGAAACAAAATTGGAAATGAAATGAGGCAGGGAACAGTAAACAATAAACAGTAAACAAGTGGGGTAACTTTTGCTCCCATAAGAAAACCTAACACAGAGTAACTTTTATTCAAGACTGGCACAGCCTTTTAAACTTGAATAAAGTCAGACAAATACATAGACGAACAATCTAATAATGGGGGAAAAACCAAGCGCAGGCCAACAACTGAACTGTCTTCATAGTAATGACTTGGCAAAGATTTGGACTTAAGGAGGGGGGGGGGGGGGGGGGTTGAAGATGGAGAAACTGGGAACATGAAATTAAGAAAATATATTACAGATATGAAAACTCTTCTCTAGCTGCTTAAGGGAACCACCGCAATCCCTCTTGAAGGCAGATATATTTGTATTGCCTGTTCAGAGGCCGTTCGTCCGCTTGGTCGGAACTCATCAGGGCTGGTTGTGTCTGCGCTCCTGGCGTCAAATAGAGACACACCACAGTCCATAATACTGTGGTGTTCTCACCACCAAGGGTGCAAAAAAACAGAAAACCAATAGCAACCCCAAAGCAGCCAGTGAGGGTAAATAAAAGGGTGATTTGGATTCTTTTTTGCCACCCTTGGTGCTGAGAACACCCACAGTATTAGGACTGTGTGTGTCTCCCCCCCCCCCCCCCCCCCCCCCCCCCCCCCCCCCCCCCTCTCCTTAAGTCCAAATCTATGCCAAGTCATTACTATGAAGATAGTTCAGTTGTTGGCCTGCACTTGGTATTTCCCCCACTATTAGATTGTTCGTCTATGTATTTGTCTGACTTTTTCAAGTTTAAAAGGCTGTGCCAGTCTTGAATAAAAGTTACTCTGTGTTAGGTTTTCTTATGGGAGCAAAAGTTACCCCACTTGTTTACTGTTTATTGTTTACTGTTCCCTGCCTCATTTCATTTCCAATTTTGCCATCCTGGTAAAATCTTAAAAATGCTGTTGCTTGTACCAAAACTCTTCAGTCAGGATGGTACAAAAGTGACTCATACTGGTAAAGCAACTTCCAGTCACTATAAAGATGGTCAGTCAATACCGGGGGGGGGGGGGGGGGGGGGGGGGGGGGGTGAAGAACTGGACAGAAAACGGTTTTGATTCCCTACAACAAATTGATGAAAAACCATGTGAAAAATAATCATAAGTAAGAATAGTTTGATTCAGCAAAGATGAGCTGGTTTACTGTAGAGCCGTACGTTTTTAGAGTAAAAATGAAATGCATTCGGTATCTCCAGCTTCACTGTTATAGGGTCGCTGGTTGTAGGAATGCAACAGGAAAGAAGCTCGCATCGTTGGAACTGTTGTGTCTTTCAACAGATTCCTGGTTAAATAGCTGCAACACATTTTACTGATCTTCTTGATTTTTTTTATTTGGTCAGCTCTAATCGCTATGTCAGTGTCTTTTTTTTCGCATGTGTGTTGTATCTAGGGATGCAGATTGTGTGAGTTGAAACAGAAATCCAGATCAGAAAAATTTTGGAAATTATGGCTGTGATTGGCGAGATGTGTTTGAACAGTCGCTGGTTTGGTGACATTCTATAAGGCTGTTTCTGATGCTGAGATATTTTAGGAAGTGGTATGTTATCTTTGCTTCATCTTTAATATATTTTCATTCTTTGTTGAATATTTGAATACAAAATAAGTGTTCTGAAAACAAAATTTTGGCAAGTTTAACTGCCATCCAGTTAATCTTTTGCGTAAAATCTAAAAAATACTGTTGCTTGTACCACAACACTTCAGTTGGGATGGTATGAAAGTGACTCATACTGGTAAAGCAACTTCCAGTCAGTCCAGACACTTTAAAGATGGTCAGTCAATACCAGGAGAGTGGGGGGGAGGGGGTGGGGGGAGGGCAGGGGGGGGGGGGGGGGGGGGAATGAAGAACTGGACAGAAAACGGTTTTGATTCCCTAGAACAAATTGGTGAAAACCATGTGAAAAATAATCATAAATAAGAATAGTTTGACGATTCAGCAAAGACGAGCTGCTTTAGTGTAGAGCCATAAGTTTTTTTAGTGTGGAGCCGTAAGTTAGTGTCAGAACATAGACTTCACCACCATGCATGTTGATGTGTGCCGTGTGGCTGAACTTAGAAGTATGACTTGTCAGTGGGCCGAAATCAGTGGCTAGACATGCACCCGATTCATTACACAAGAAAGTGTGTGCTGCAGTCTTCTTTTGATGTGAAGTTTTCAGGGAAGGCGAAAGCACCACCTTAATAAATTACCTGAACCACAAAAACATAGTGTGACCAGATTAGTTTGTGAGATCAAGATTATTTTTTTTTCCCCCTGGCTGAACTCTCATTGTACTGTCCTGTAGCAAACTGTGGTGGATCCAATGAAACCTGTAGACGTAGTGAATTATCAGGAGTGACTGACTTAAGGTTTTGAAGGACAACTGCAATCTGCACATCAGCGTTAGATGTTTCACATATATCATTTTATATGTATTAACACTATTTCAGTCGTTTCAGTGCAGTTAATTTCTGCGTATCCGTATTCCCCCTCTCTTCTTACCTCAGTTTATTGATGTTGTCTCCATATGAAGATATGTTATATATTGGGTAGAAATGTAAGTTAAAGTGGCATCATCAATAAAATATAAATGCAGCTTTTTTCCTGCTGTTTTATCCGATCACAACCAAGCACGAAACATACACACCCAGTCAGTGTGGCTGCATGCATTGAAATGATCTATTATTATATCTCTGGGATGATTCTTCACTTTTATTTTTCAGTTTAAAGTAAGTAGATTAGCATGTGGGAAGTATGTCTGCAAATGGAGCTACGTCAGAGTGGATTCAGATGACAGCATGGTGTGAAAGGTGTCTTTTTTTTCATTTTTTTTTTCCCACTTATAATAATTTAGATGGATCAAAATGGATTTCTCTCCCAAGACCATGCTTATCTTTCTCAAGCTGAAGTGTTTGTGCATGTAGATTACAACTTTTATTCATAATTTCCCAGACCTCTTAGTATGTTGGAGAAACATGCACAGTTTAAAGCTGCATTGAAAAAGAGTGAAGAACTTGATATTCGTTCTGTTTTTCCTCTTTACCTTTCTCATTGACATATATGATGTAGATAAAGTTTACCCCCCTCCCTATCTTTCGTAAAGAGTGAAGAACTTGATATTCGTTATGATTTTCCTCTTTACCTTTCTCATTGACATATATGTTGTAGATAAAGTTTACCCCCCTCCCTATCTTTCCTGGCTTTAGTAATTTTGCATGTTTTTTTTTTTTAATGCTTTGTGTGTGTGAATGTGTGTGTGTAGGTACCACGAGCTGTACCTGAAGAGCAAAGGAAACGGCTTCAAGAACAAGCGTATCTTGATGGAGTTCATCCACAAGAGGAAAGCTGAGAAGGCAAGAACCAAGCTCCTCAGGTATGTCTCCTTCAGTTTGGCGTTGGGTTTGCCATGATGCCATGTACAGCCCCAAAAGTTACACAAGGCAATGAAGACAAAAATGCTCAAGAATCACTGTGTTTGTTTCTTATACGCTATTCAGAGCTGGTGTAACTTTTTTTTTTATTATTGTTGATGTGGCTGTGGTTGTAAACATGTCAAAAAGAAGAACAAAAGGGCGATGGGGGGGGGGGGGGGGGGGGGGGGGTTAGGGGATCTAATGTGTAGATGTAAATTGTGCTAAAATTTGTTTGAAGATCTTAGCATTAAAGTTGTCTAATCTGTATGTATGTGTTGTTTAAAACTGACAGTTATGGCCATTCATCTTCATTCCCAAAAGCCAGAATCTATCGCTAGTTTTGTCCCAGACTGTCCACTTCTTGGTCCCCATGCACAAGGCCAGTGAAATTTCAAGCAAGTGCAAAGTTGCCTGTACAGCTTGTGTGACTTTCTGAGCCATTGTTACAGAGAACATAGGGGCACCTGAGTGGTGCTTAATTGTCAGCAGTCTGATCGAGCAGACAGTCACCTCTCAGCTTATTTAGGTAGCGCTCGGCACAGGCTGATTATTAAGATTTTTGAGCATGTTGTAGAGTAGAATTGAAGCACTTTGCAGATGGCAGCCACTTCTGCAGTTGCTGTTACTTTCAAATGGCGCATCATAATGCTCAAGGTTTCCCAAATAAACCCTATAGAAGGGAAATCTAGGTTCACCTTCAACAGGCGACGTAAGGCTGAATGCTTCTTGATAGCCATAGGATGGATGGTGGTGTGTGTGTGGCCTAGGATGGAATGACGGTCACAGTATAAAACTGACCATCCATTTCTCTATGAAGCAGGCACAAAGCAGTGAAATGCGTCTATTGACAACTTTCAGAAATAAATGTGTAACTGTGACTTAGATTCACCAGTGTCAGAATACTGCGTCTTAGTTTTGCCAGTGTCATTGCACTGTTCGTTTCCAGTCATGAATGTCATTATCCGATTGTACAAATAATGTGTTCTGTTGTGTTCCATGGCATAATGATGAAATGTGTAAAACGATGCTATGAAATAAACATGGTGATGATGGATGGCATGTTGGTTAAGAATATAAACATACTGGCTTTCACTGTAGAAGTTTGCGTAAATCACAATGTAGCATTTCATCAGACTTCCAAATCCTTCCATATTCGGCAGATTTCATCCTGCTGGGATTGATGTCATCCCGGTGTTACGCTTGACCCTGAGACATTCCATTAGCAGCATGAAAAAAAAGGCCTGTTTGTGATTAATTAGTTCACACAGTAGCACAACTGCTGTGTGTATGGCCAGTTTACAATTTCAGCTTTACTTCATTTGCTGTTGCCATTGGTGGAAGCATGATTTGCATTGTCCTGAGTTAAAGGAAAGACAAAAACAACAGAAGTTCAGCATATACAGTAAAATATCTTTTTTTTTTTTTTTTTATCCAACATTTGCATACATCATACTTGAAGTTTAGTCTGCCTCTTAGACTTTAAAGTTTGCATAGAGGTTGTCTTGAAGTCAGACCAGCATTGCATGAATCCAGCAAAAAATGGGTCTGATTGGGTGTCTCTTATGGGCCAAGACACCACAAAAGCATTGATTGTCTGAAAGTTCAACGAGGGGCCTTGCTTCAAAAGTGAAATGAGCCGCAGTTGATCACAAAAATGAACAAAATCCACTTCAGGTTATCTCAGAAAGTATTTTCTTGCAGTGTTCAGCAGGCCCATGCTACCATTGTCTTTGTGGTATAGAGACTGACATAGAAATGGAAAAATCAAAACAAAAAACAAACCCTGCAGCAGACACACACACACACACACACACACACACACACACCCACACGCACACGCACACCCACAAACCTGAACAATTTCAGACTTGGAAAAACAAAAAGAAGTACTAATAGAAGAACAAGATAAAGTGTTTGGAATAGCAGAACTCTTGCAACTATGGTCATAGTGGCTTAGCTAAAGACCGACACAGAAATGGGGGGGAGGGGGGACCAACTTAAGTGTTTTTAAATATAAAAAAGAAAAGGGAGTGTTTGGAACTGCAAAATCCATACAACCATAATCATAGTGGTGGGGGGAAATGTAGCATGTACCAAAAGGATATTTTGAAATATTGGGAAAAAAAGTAAATAAAATTTTTTTCAGGGATGGCAAGAAAAGAGGTTTTTAGTTTGGGGTGGGGTATGATATCGTGAATAGATTCACCTGCACATTCACATACTCCTGTCTGTTGTTGGAGAATATTCCTCTCTTGTGTGACAAGGGGCTGGCAGGTCTTTTTAAAAAATCTTTTATTGGACTTCACCAGAGCCAGTTTGTTTATCAGATGTTCATTGTTCTTTAACATGTTTGTGTTGGATTATTTCATGAGTTTTAAAACATCAGTGATCAGGTTGTGCAAGGCAATGATGACAAATCTGCGCAAGAAACAACGTGTTTGGTTTTTTATATACGCTATTCAGAGCCTGTACGCCTGTTTTGTTTTAATCTATTCAGCTTGGGTGCATGCAGAAATGCTGGAAACCATCACATAAACAACTGCAATAGACAGCATACCAGAGACTTTGCGTTAAAGATAATGTTGATATTTGTTGTAATAAACATGAGTTAGATTTTGTTGTTGTTTGGAGGTTTTTTCTTTCTTTTTTTTTTTAAAGATGTTGATATGGTTGATTCTCAAGAACCCACTGGTTGGAAAGGAACAGATCTCATGGATGAGATGGATGGTTTTCAGAATGAATAAAGTTACAGAATGAGGATTACAGGGATGCAAGTTTCAGCTGGGAATCTGGATTAGAAGAAATGTCAAAACTCAGTCTCTGGATTGGTGAGATTATGTTTGTGCAGCCTCTGCATCGAGGAGGTTTTGTTTGGAACCTTTCTGTTGCAAGGATATTTTAGGGAAGCGACATTTTTTGTTGGATAAATCTTGAATTATGTTATATTTGACTCTTTTTAGGGAAGCAACATTTTTTTGTTTGATAAATCTTGAATTATGTTATATTTGACTCTTTAAATATAGAGTGAATGTTCAGAAAAGAGAATTGTTGGCGAGTTTAATCATCATCTACTTAATTTTTGATGTGAAATCTTAACAATACCCTTGCAGTTACAAATAGTCTTCAGTGTGGATGGTCCGAAGTAGTCTGAAATTGGTCAAGTGGCTCCCCGTCTGTCCAGTCACAAAGACGTCAGTGAATCCAAGTGTGAAGAAATAAAGAATGAAGTACTTGAAACGGCAAGATTTCAATAACGTACAGAGACAAAGCGCGATCAGCTTTATTAGAAAGATCAAAGCGGTGTTAATTTTCTTCTTTTTTCCTTTTGTTGTTGTTTTTTTTTCTTTTCCCCAGGATATATATATATATATATATAGAGAGAGAGAGAGAGAGAGAGAGAGAGATAATGTGTGTGTGTGTAAAGATGCAAGAAAAGTCTGAGGCTACCTCATATCGTGATAAATTTCAGGAGTAATGGGATGGATAGGATGGTCATAACCTGATTTTCAGTGTTGTGGGATGACCGCAGTTCAGTTCCCCACATGCGCCCCAGGGATTGTAAGTGGGAAAACAAGTGCAATGGCTTGTGATACACACTACTGAAGTGGTGTTATTGTGGTGCATATTTGTCTTTTTTTTTGTCATTTGTTACGACTTGCATCTCTCATCCGACATTAGTGTGGTACACGCTCACTTCTGTAGAAAAGCAGTTAATTTGCAGATTACTTGGTGGAGCTTCTTGGTTATTTTTCCCCCCCGAGTTCCATCCACATTTCTGCGTTAACCCTCCTCCTCTCCCCGTTTCAACATTTTTTGACTTAATTTAAGGCACTTCATTTATACCTGAACGGATTTTGGAAAACAAAGATACCGTAGTCTGAAACACCTGTTCTTTGTTTATGCCTGTCCTGTCCATTTAACTTGATGTTTCCCAGGCTTCTTCCCCTTGCATCCCTCCGCCTTATGCTACTCTTTCTTTCTCTCTCTCTCTCTCTCTCCCCCCCTCCTCTCTCTCTCTCTCTTCTCTCTCTCTTCTCTCTCTCTCTTTCTCTCTCTCTCTCTCTCTCTGTCCCCGACTGCTGTGTTAATTAAAGGTCCAGTTTCATGGGCCTTACCGAGGTTTGTTTTCAGATGATTATTAATTGACTGTTTCAGTGACCAGGCAGAGGCTCGTCGTACGAAGGTCAAGGAGGCCCGCAAGAGGCGAGAGGAGAGGATTGCACTGAAGAAGCAGGAGATGCTCAAGTCCTTTGCCAAGGATGATGAGACTTCCAAAAAATAGATTTGTGGATATCTGTGTTGGAGTAATAAATTGTGTCTTTGTATTTGAACTGTGGGATTTGTAGACTATGTGTGTGTGTTGTGTGTGTGTTGTGTGTGTGCGTGTGTGCATGATTGAGTGAACAGGAAGCAGCATCAGGCAGAAGAGAGTCAAATGGCACTGTCCTGGAAACGGACACTGTGCACAGCATTTAATTAAATGTTAACCCAGTATCTTGGTCAGACCAGGTTTTTTCTGCTCAGCCCTGAATGAAGTTGTTGTTAGAGCCTTTAAGCCATAAATCTTTGATTCACATTACCTCAGTGATTTAATTTCCAAATTTACTTTTTCTGAGAAATGGTTAACTGCTGCTGTTAGTTTACACATTGGCAAGAATATATCATTTTTATGCGAATATTGCAATTAAGTATTTATCAAGATCAAACAAAATTTAAATGTCGGTTTATTTTGACAAATGCAGAGACTCGTATAGTACAGATAAAAGTATACAGAGACTCGTATAGTACAGATAAAAGTAGTTTGCTAAACTTTAAAGTACAAGAGCCATGGTCTAGCAAATGATAAATCACTGACGTATGAAATTGACTTCCTTCTTTTAAAACACTTGCAATAATTGCATGGAATGTGAGTGGGGGTGGAGGGGGGGGGGGGGGGGGGGGAGGGGGGGAATTATATGTACAAAGTGAGAAACTGAAATTCTGAATATGGACTTAGATTATGCAAAAAAGTACAATTAATGGAATGGTGAAAGCTGTTTCACTTGCTTATTGTTCCCTCTGCATTGTTATAAGGAAAAAACAGACCTTACAGATTACTCTTAGACCACACTTTCACTCCCACCTTAACTTACAGTAAGTCGAGGAGGCTGCATATGATGTACCACAGAAAATAAAAATAAAAACTGTTCTCATGGAGAGTTAGGATTAACATGATATCCTGTCACACATGCTTTACAACATGCTTTATGAAGACTGTTCAAAGATATCGCATCAGATGCGGTTTTAGAGCCACACACACAAACACACATATATATATATATATAATTTTTTTTTCCTTTTTTTTTTTCAGATCTAAGATTACAAGGGAGGAAGCAGTTTTTCGCGCGTTTTAAAAAAAAAAAATCGTTCATTTTTTTTCTTTCTTTTTCTGTTGTTTGTTTTTGTAACAACTGTGTAACGAATTAAAGATGTGACAATCCTGCTTCAGCTTTCCACAGTCAACTGGGCTGTAAACAAGGTGAATTGAAGCCACTGAAATTCCCGTCTGCTAATTAGAAATCTGATCTTAATTGTTGATGAAAAATATTAGTTTTAGTTTAGACAGTTTTTCGTTTTTTTCCCTTTGAAAAGCTCCAAAATTGAAGTTGAAATTCATTGTATAATAAAACCATGTAGTATACATGACATGCCACCTTGATATGAAGCTTTACAGAAAGTCTGTTGCATGGATAGAACAATGCACTCGCCTACATAGCTTTCACTTCTTTTTATGCGCAATGAACCCTTCCATACTCTTCTTTATAGTGAGAATGTTTGTTCATAGTGGATCTGAATACAAACCAGAAACTGCGAATGATCACTTGGGTAGACTAATGCACTTGCTGATGTACATTTTGGTTCTTTTTCCTGCTTAATGAACCCTTCTATATCCCTTTCCTCTTAAAAGTTGGAATATTTGTTCACAATTAACTTTAATGCAAACCAGAAACAGCAAATAACCGTCACTTGTCCAATGTACATGCATATATACTCTGGATCCATACCAAATTATGAATTAGCTAATTACCAGTTAAAAGCTTTTTCCGTCCCCAAGGGCTTGTAGCCTTTTTTTTTTTTTTTTTTTAAACTTGAAAACACATGAAAAATTAAAAGCATGCAGGTACAAAAAATTATTTCTTAGACATGCTTTTCAAAATCAGTGATACAAATGTCTACGAAGAAGTCGGCACATGTTGAAAGTCCAACCCGATTGATTATCCCAAAATCATTTGTTGATCGCAGTCAGTGGGAGTCGGTCAGCAATGTAGATTGTATGCTGCCCGCTAAGGTTCAGTGCAGCAAGAGAGAGACCTCTCTCCAGGACCTCAACTCGCACAAACACAGCATGAGAACTGAAACACAGGGTGTACCTTTTCTTCTCTGTTCAATTCATATCCATTTAGTGGACCTGAAAAAAAATTAATGCAGTC
>CM065747.1:27561991-27666991 GCA_033310375.1 Conus canariensis
TCGCACACACACAGACACGCACTCTCATAATTATTGCAAACCAGAGATTTGATTGTTTACTACGTACCTATTCTAACTGTATGACGGAAATATACAAACAAACCACATAAAAAGAAATGTCATTTATTTTCACTGGGTAGGCCTACAAAACCAGACCAGCGTTATCACATAACAGAAGAAAAAACAAAATAAAATCTGTTGATTTTCCCCGCAACTGGGTGACAAAAAAAACCAAATGGCTTCATTCTGCTGCCTGAAAAATTGACTGATCAATGCTACAAAAATCAATGGAACGAACAACGGATTCTAAGAGTATAATTGTTTCACCTGTCTGTTCGAAAAATCCATTTCGTTATTCAGACAAAGATATCGCGATATGTATTTGATCCACAAGAAATAACTCGGAAATAATAAAGAATGAATGAGTCTAATCTTAAAACATGAGCAACAGTCGTCGAGTTTCAAAAAAAAATCAACAGCATAGGCAATAGAGCTGCTCCAGTCAACAGCATAGGCAATAGACCTGATCATGTCAACAGCATAGACCTACTCCAGTCTACAGCTTAGACAATAGACCTGCCCCTGTCCACTGAATAGGCAATAGACCTGCTCCCATCAACAGCATACATAGCAGACCTGCTCCTGTCAACAGCATAAATAAACCTGCCAACAGCACAGACAATAGACCTACTGTCAACAGCATAGACGATAGACCTGTCAACAGCATAGACGATAGACCTCCTGTCAACAATATAAACAATAAACCTCCTGTCAACAGCATAGATGATAGACTTCCTGTCAACAGCATAGACCTCCTTCAACAGCATAAACATCAGCCGTGTCAACAGCATAAACGATAGACCTGTCAACATCATAACAATAGACTTCCTGTCAGCAGCATAAACAATATACCTCCTGTCAACAATATAAACAATAGACATCCTAAATAAATGTTAGCGAACTGCCCAAAAAACGTGGACAAACGAATCACAAGACAAAATACGACGCGTTTCGACCTCTTAAGTCTTCTTCGGGCAAGATACGAAACAACGAAAATGAACAATTGCTTATCTTCAATCTCTTCAACGCAAGATAGGCGTTGACTCAACGAAACGCATCGCGTTTTGTCTTGTGATTCGTTTGTCCACGTTTTTTTTTTTTTTTTTTTTTTTGGCGGTTTGCTAGCATTTATTTAATATTTGTTTGGATTTCCGCCTGCAGTCGTCTCACTTTGCAACTAGAATAGACCTGTCAACAGCTTAGACGACAGACCTGCTCCAGTCAACAGCGAAGACAATAGGCCTGCTCCCTTCTAAAGCATGGACAATAGACCTGCTGCAGTCTGCAGCATAGACCAAAGAGCGGTACCTTTTACCAGATAAAGAATCTCCGTGGTGCATTCCACGTGATGTATCACTCACTATGAAACATGTTCTTACAGAGTGCTGGAACTTTCATAATGTCAGACACAAACCCAGACCCTGCGAAAACCCTGTTCACAGAGGTCCTATCCAATGTGATTTTTGAGCTCCTGATAAAATGTATTTTTCATCTGATCTGAGATTCAGTGGGAAAAAACTGGGGGAACTTATCAAAATTCTATCGGAGATGTAAACCCAGGGAAATTAAGGGTCCTAGATGGAACATAGACCAGAGAGAAACACAATCCTACAGGGAAACGTTCAGCAGAACACAAAGACTTCAGGTCCCATCGATGTGACTCCCAGTTTGACGACTTCGGGGAAACAATGACAGAAGAGAAGTTCAATCCAACTTCAGACACACGTCTTCTGGTAGTGTACAGAGAACTGGTCGTCCCTCCAGTCCTCCAGTGTCAGACACACGTCTTCTGGTAGTGTATAGAGAACTGGTCGTCCCTCCAGTCCTCCAGTGTCAGACAGACGTCTTCTGGTAGCGTATAGAGAACGGGTCGTCCCTCCAGTCCTCCAGTGTCAGACACACGTCTTCTGGTAGTGTATAGAGGACGGGTCGTCGCTCCAGTCCACCGACGCAACGTCCAGCCAGGTCACGGCCTGCACACCGCAGAAGATGACGCTGCCATAATCGACATAATCCACGGTCCGAGCGTCCGGGGTCTGCTCGAACAGCTCCAGGCAGCCGCTCCTTGTTAAATCCCGCCCGAGCACCAAATTGTTTCTCTTGATCCGCTTGCCCGGGTAGGCCAGAAGTTGCTGTCGCAGGCTCTGTTGTTGGCAGGAGTCCACGCAGGTGTTCTGAGTCAGGGAGTAGTAGTAGCCGACCGTGCAGAGGCAGGAGCCGGCGATGCACTCCCTGAGCGGCCCCCCGCAGTCCGTGTGGTTGATGCACTGCTTCTCCAACCAGGACGACTCCAGCAGAGTCCACGCGGCAGTCTGGGGAGAAATGGCGATTGTGTTGGTGGTGGTGGCGACGTGTGTCGTCAGAGGCGCGTACCCACGACAGAAGGGCGAGGGGCTCCCGGTTGTGAACGCCATGGTTCTGCAGTCGGGCGTGGCTATACACATGGCGGCGCACATTACGATCGACACAGCGTCCTTGTAAAACAGAAGGTCCCCCAAAGCGTTTACGTCCACGGAGTGTTTTTCCACCGATACTGGACCTGCGGACTCGGGGCTCTCCACAGCTGAACTAACACCTAAAGCACAACACAGGAAAAAACACACACTGAATTTCCATTGTTCGTTTTGGTTTCCTCGGGTGTGTGTGTGTGTGTGTGTGTGTGTGTGTGTGTGTGTGTGTGTGTGTGTTTTCCTCCCCCCAAGAGTTTGACAGTTTAATTCTGCTGTTCAGTGTTTGTTTTGTCCATGCTAATCTTTCTGGAATGATCACAATAATTCCCAAAGTACTCCAAGACCAAGCAGCGGTCGAAGAACGCGTCCCTCAGCTTTTCTTTTCATGTGAGAATGCCGACTAAAACCGCGGCCACGCGTGCCAATGGTCGCTCACACTGATCATGCTTTTTATAGCGGGCCCAGGTTACTCAACATCGATTCAAACATTTCACCCACAAAAAGGTTGCAGACTACCCGAAAGAAGTCGACAGGAGGAGCGATTATTTATAGAACCATTAACGAGGTGGAGGACAGGGGTTTTGCTGTCCAGTAGCTGTTAAAGTTACGAGCAACGGCGAGTTTATCGACTATTAGGTCCGGAACCAGTCTGCGATGGGGACAAACAGTGACCAGCGACAGTGCTTGTGGAATATCAAGTCAAGCACGGAAATGACTAATGCTCGCGTTTTGTCCGACTTCCTTGGAGGCCACACGCCTACATATTTACTCTCTGTGCCTCTCTGGCTTTAGAATTAAGACAAATAGTGCTCGTCTTTTGTTCGGCTTGCCCCGTAACCACACGCCTACATATCGCCCTCTCTCTGCCTCTGGTTTGGAATCACGAATCAAGCCCGGAAGTAACCCACGCTCGTGTATCGTTTGACTTTCTTTGTAACCACATGCTGCCATCTCTCTCTCTCTCTCTCTCTCACGACTTGCTCTGACCTCAAAGGTAACATTACAGAAAACAAAAACAAAACACACACACACACACGAATACAGCAAGTTGGTCTCCTGTCCCCGCATTTCGTCTTTCACCGCGTCATGTGTTGGATCCTAGTTTCAGCCAACACTGCGTTCCATAACGCTTAAGAACTAAGTCACGCAGAACTGTTTCTGGCTGGAATACGGGCGCAAACAGCCGACACTGGCTGTTCGGAAGCTGTTGTATATAATGACCGCATCACACGGCACTATCTTCAGATGAAAGATCTATTCCTAACAGGCCCACACACTTTAGAGAAAAGAATGTTTTGAAGCTGTTCTGTCTTCAGGGATGCCACAAAGTACAACGAATGCTCCAGCCTCGAGCACTTGGGCGTTGCACAGCTGATGGCTCAAATAGTGCGCCAAATTCACCACCAGTGAGATCTGTTGGCTTGGGGTTTGGTGCTAGTCTCTATCTTCTCTCTTCACCTGACAGGCTAAGTGGCAATAGAAGAAAATGATTCAAATCAAAGTTTTCATCATGTTGATAGTGTGAAGGAGCTCAGTCTGCTATATTAATCATTATCAGTGTTGAGACTACCTTTTTTTTTATAGTGCCCATCCTCGCGCACAGACCAAGGGTCCTTGACATCTACGCAGCCTGCCTACCCAGGGTAGAACCGACTAAATCGCTGCGAAGAACTTTTCGGGAAATAAGAGTCAAAATCAATGTTAACTCCTTGGAAAGAAATCTCCTGTGCTGAAATAGCCCAGCGGTGATTCGAACCCGCAGCCCCAGAATCATCAGGGTTACGAGTCAGGCGCTCTACCAACTGAACTATTCCGGCACCGGATATCAGATGCGTGCGACCAAATGCCAGCTAAGCTCCGGCAGTGGTATCGTCACCACACACAGCCCAAAATAACTAGTTTTTTTGTTTGTTTGTTCGGAGATGGCCAGAGACGGACTGCGTGTCCCACCTGATAGACCATGATCAGTTGTGCCCCTTTGCCTTGGTTTTAATATACATCTGTTTCATCCTCATTTTTCTACACTTGGAGCTGGCCAAGGCACAGGCAAAATGTCAGATGTCCTCGACGCTTTTTACATATATACTGGTCGTGCATGAGGACGCAGGCACGTGTGGATTGAAGTTTCACGGCAATAATCACTGTCTCATGCACGAGAGTGAGGGAAGAATGGTGAGGATCTATGACAGGGGAGGGGAGGTGTAGGCAAGGGCCGTATAGGGGTGTGGGCGGCAGAAGAAGAGTACAGACTGGTTGTGTGACCAGTTACAGGAAACGTCTGAAAGGCTGTTGATACTGATCCTGGGTCGTCTTGACTACAGCCATGGCGAATCTGATATTCGGTCACTGGTTAACAGAACAGTGGAAATAAAATATTTTGTCCCGATCAAAATAGGGTGGATCAGCATTCACTCGACAGGATGGTTTTGAAGTTATTTCGGTTCTGGTTTTGGGGGTAGAATCCTTTTTCTTTCTTTTTTTTTTTTTCCAACCCGACTGTGTTGGGTGCAAATGGGGACTCCATGGAGAATGGCCTGTTATCTCATCAATACGGTCGGTCTTAACGTCGCTGCTGCTGCTTTGATCTCCGAGCAAAGGACGGTGGTGTGACAACCTGGACTGCAGAGACTGCACGACTGACTTTGCCGGCGATTCTGTTAACGAGCATCTTCGGATGCTGAAAAGACGGAAGGTGCATGCAAGGAGTTTCTGGTAACCCTCTCCCTACTTCCCCGTCCTTGCTATGTGCTTTTTGCAGGTATCTCGATCTCTTGTTAGACCCGTGTCGACTCGCGAGTCATGAATGTCCACTACAATGGCTAGCGTTTTAGAAACGATACCAGTTCCAGTTTTGTTTTGTGGAAGAGGTGCAGTGTTCCGCCAAGGCCGCGTGTCTGCTAGATTCTCGAATTATATTCAAAGGGTCGCACGGTTTTAGGCCTGAAAGCTAAATTTGTTGCTCTAAACAAACATTCACACCCTTGCCCAATGAAAGTCGCCCGGCACATCAAGCCTACGGTACAGAGGTTAGTGACCCGACGGCAGTGTAAACAAAGCGTGTAAACGTAACGTGAATACTGCATGGTTAGCATAGCACAGCTGATCCAAATACAGGAGCCCGAGGTACTGAGCAGCGTGCGGTCCAAAGCAAAGAACATGGTCTTCGCTGCCCAAGGAAAAGAAATGTAAGACGCTACTTCGTTTCTTCAGCAGATCGAAATTACGCTAATTGACCGTTATTGAGTATATCGCTGATCCTCCGCTTTCTTTCACTTCTAGTATTCATGGTACCTTAGTGTTACCCGAACCGGATATTGATCTTCTTTCGGGTACTAAAAAGAAGAAAAAAAAAATCCAAAGTGTAGGGAAAGTTGGTTGCCGCGTGCTTTGCGTCCTCTCACACGGCCAGCATTTTTTATCAAAGGGTAGGCAACTAAACATGTATTGCCAAGATTCAAATGCTTAGTTTTGAAACAACACAATATCGAATGCCTGATTTTCTATTTTCATACAAAATTTTGCCTGAAGAACAGCTCTGATCTGCCTTTGAGATCGCGGGTCCCAAGCAAAGTTTTGCTCCGCCTATAGCTTATGAGAATGGGAGATCAGCGAGGAGGTTGGTCAACAAGCAGCTCTGGATGCTGAAAGGACGAAAGGTACATGGCGGTGGTGGTTGTGAGGACATATGGACTTCAAAGGTAGACGAAGCCAAATTCATTCCGTGGACAAACACTTTTCCTAAACACGAGCGTGCACCAGTAGTAAAAAAAAAAAAAAAAAAAAAAAAGTGGGTACATTGATAAATGATTCACGACGGAAACCCGACTCCGATGTAACTGCCTGCGGTCGGCTGGACTGAACATCATGAACTGAAAAACGACGGAGATCAATTTCTTACATTAGCAAGATGTCCACAAGGCAAGCGTTAGCCGTCTTGACCAATGATTACACGTGAGAAAAGTTAATTGCATGCATTATTATACGGACTGACACAAAGTAACGTTACAGCATTACTGAACCGCCCAATGCTCAATGCCAGCTATTAATCCAACAAACGGCAGTTTGAGATCATTGATCCCACCGGTTCTTACCTTGATCGCACGTAATGAAGATTCCTTTGTTGGTCATGTTGAATGGGAGCTATGGTTCTCATTACTTCTATCGTTCATTTTTTTTTTTTTATAGATTAGTTGTGTGGTTGCAATTTACTTGCGTTGACGCTGGTTCACAACGAGTTATATTTTATGAATACCACTCTTTCAATGGTTTAAAACGAAACAAAATGGTCTGAACACAAATACAATCAAAGTTCAAGTCTTAACTCAAGATCTCACACATAACTGAAGTATAGAAGATTCTGTGACACAATGACACCCATTTTGCTACTACTCTTCCACTGCCTCCCTGTTGTAGCCGTCGCCCATTGGGATAGTAAACAGACTGACCCACTTCGTGTGCAAGATCAAAGATGTAGAGCAAGAGGATCCAGATTTCGCTTGTTTTTGCATTTCTGCCGAAGCCGCTTGTAATGAATCGCCGGGGACATTCAAAATTGTTTCGTTATATCCGGATTTCGTTACAACCGACGCGCCGGTTATAATGAATTACTATATGGTTGCTTTGTTATATTCGGCATGACATGTTTCTCTCTCCTTCATTCTCTCTACCGCCCCTCCCCCCAACACACGCACGTGCGTTCCCACATACACGGGGAATAATCAAGCTCGTTTCCTAAGCTAGTTGAAAGAAACTCGTGGAGAGCGTGGCAGCAGAGAGTCCTCAGAAGAGAAGCCCCCTTCAAGCAAGTGTTTCGGCCCTTGTCTCCTGACACTCTAGGGGGGTTGGGCCACACCCGGTTCATGACTCCGGGTGTCCCTCTGCAGCCCCGTTTGTTAACCCATCTTGGGACGAGCCATGACTGGGATTCAAACCCATGACCCTCTGGACATGCTCATTTTCCACTTAATGACTCGCACTCTAACCACTGAGCCACAGGGACACCCGATATTTGTAGGAAAGTTAAGTCTTATGAAGTTCACTTTTGTTCCTCCTTGACCAGATCCAGCTTGAACACCTCTCTGCCGCTTCTGCCATTGCTTTCAGGGCTCTGGTTTTTTCCCTCCCTGCAACTGAGAGCTGTTTCATAAGGCTGTATGCAGACGTTCCTACAAACCCTCTAGCTCCAATTCCTGCAGTGAGGACTTTGACCTGATAGCCTTCTCTCCTCAGGCTGTTTGCTAGATCAGCATACTTTTCAGTCTTGTAGATTTGAGCTGCCTCCATTCTGTTCTCATATGGCACCGTGAGCTCGATCATGATCAGCTGCTTGGTTGACAGAGTGGACTACTATGTCTGGTCTCATGCCACTCTTGCTGATGATTTCTGGGCGACTCTTCCATTCTGGGAGGTCTGCAGTGCACTCCCAGTCATCTGCCCCGTACAGCAGACTGTGCCTGCATGTTCCGAGTGGCACTGTTGTCCTTGGCCATGATTTGCTGCCTCCTGTCGTGAAGAATGTTGTGGGTGCTTTTGGAGTCCTGATTTTCCCTTTTGTGGTGTTGGTACTAGCCCAGACTACTTGTACAATCTCTTTGAGCACTTGGTTGTGCCTCCATGTGTACCTTCCTTGAGCCAGGGCTACTTTACATGAGCTTAGGACATGCTCCACTGTTTGTTTTCCATGGCAGAGGGGCATGCAGGATCGTCTGTTTTTCCCCACTTCACCAGGTTTGCATTTGAGGGCAGAAGGTCATATACAGATCTGAGAATGAAGCTGATCCTGAGAGGGGCCATGTGCCCGATGTCATTCCAAGTGAGACTTCTTTGAAGTGCATTCTCCCACGTTGTCCATTGCCCTTGCTGGCTCTGCTGGACTGCTTTTTGGAGTCTTTTTTGGTCTTCTTTTCTCATCTCCTGAATCTTCATGTCCATTTTGGCTTTTCCTTTGGCCTTTGACCACCATTCAGTTTTGGTCACCCCAGCTATTATATATGTTATATATATATATATATATATATATATATATATATATATATATATATAGGGATCACTGAAAACCACTTCAAAACCAGATATGCAAACCACAAAGTCATTTAATAAAGAAAAATACAAAAACCAAACAGAACTGAGTAAATATATCTGGAAACTTAAAGAGGCAAAAACAAACAGTATATCCTGGAAAATCATAAAAAGAACATCATCATACAGCAGTATTTCAAAAAGGTGCAACCTATGTTTAACTGAAAAATGGTTAATACTATGCAAACCACACTTAGCAACTCTAAACACCAAAACAGAAATAGTAAACAACTGCAGGCATAAATGGAAATCGTTGTTAGTGAATACACCCAAAACAAAAACCTGAAAACTTCAAAAAACACGTGCAGCCAACCCGCACGTGCAAACAACCGCAAACGGGAGCCCACACGCTATACAACACCGGCGGTGGGCAAACCAAAATCATCCTGACGACAGCGCAAAGCTAGAAACAAATTTGTAGACTGCCTTTTTAAAAACCTTATTTTAACAAATGTTGCTCCCCAAGGGGTTGAGTACTCTCAAAATCGTTTTAGGAATTTCAACCACATTGATATATATATATATTTTTTTTTTTTTTTTAATGTGTTATATATTATATAAACGATCTCAGTTTTTTTCTCCACAGAAATATGGCTATAAATTAATGGAAACAGATCACATGGGCCTATATCGTAATTCGAAGGCCTAGAAACCGATAATAAGTAAAGCAAGCGAACCAAATTCACAGTATTACCATGAAGACTTCAGAAGTATGGATTGTCAGAAGAAATTATTACACAGCACCACGATTTATAAGGTGGGAGAGGGGGGGGGGGGGGGAGGAGACTTGCACTGTACGTTCACCGTTTGACACTGTTACGTCATTGGAGTATGCACTGGTACGTCATTGGAGTACGCACTGGTACGTCATTGGGGTATGCACTGGTACGGAAATAAGAAATCAAGTAATTGATTTTAAAATACTCGCAGTCTACTGCACTAAAGAGCAATTTTTGAGCTTGTCACTGCTTGACAAGAAATTACAATAGCCAAAAACAATTAGTGTCTAAATAGAGTCTGAAAAGGTGACTTTTTTTTCTTTTTTTTTTTTTTTTTCAATATCGTTGCAACGAAAGTCACATGTGTTACTATGTCTTAGTGTATACAATCAAAAGTTCTTTATGATTAGCGGTACACATTAGGTCTCTCATATACAGTTATTGGATTGGTGTCACAGCTGGACGAAAAAAAGGATCCCTCAAATTCTCACAGAGAGAATGACTCTCGGGGTTGTGTTCAAGGAATGCAAGTCTGGGGCTGTGTTTTGGGAGAGTGACTTTCGGGGTTGTGTTCACGAATAGCGACTCTGGGGCTGTATTCAGGGAGAGTACTCTGGGGCTGTGTTCATGGACAGCGACTTTGGGGCCGTGTTCAGGGAGATTGACTCCGAGGGCCGTTTTCAGGGACAGTGAGGTTCGGGGCTGTGTTCAGGGAGAGCGGTAGAAAGAAACTCCTGGAGAGCGTGGCAGCAGAGTGTCCTCAGAAGAGAAGCCCCCTTCAAGCAAGTGTTTCGGCCCTTATCTCCTGACACTCTAGGGGGGTTGGGCCACACCCAGTTCATGACTCCGGATGTCCCTCTGCTGCTCGATCATGATCAGCTGCTTGGTCGACTTAGAGTGGACTACTATGTCTGGTCTCATGCCACTCTTGCTGATGATCTGGGGAGTTTCGGGGCTGTGTACAGGGAGAGCGACTTTATGGGCTGTGTTCAGGGAGAGCGACTCTTGGGTTGTGTTCAGGAAGAGTGACTCTGGGGCTGTGTTCAGAGAGAGACTTTCGGGGCCGTTTTTGGAAGAGTGACTTTTTGAGGTTGTGTTCAGGGAGAGCGAGTCTGGGGCTGTGTTCAGGGAGCGCGACTCTAGGGCTGTGTTCAGAAAGAATGACACTGGGGATATGTTCCGAGAGAATGACTTGGGATGTGTACAAGGAGGATGTATCTCGGGGTTGTGGTCAGGGAGAGCGACTTTCGGGGTTGTGTTCAGGGAGAGTGACTTTCGGAGTTGTGTTCAGGGAATGCGAGTCTGGGGCTGTGTTCAGGGAGAGCGACTCCGAGGCTGTTCTCAGGGAGAATGATTTTCGGAGCTGCGTTCAGGAAGAGTGAATCTGGGGCTGTGTTCAGGAAGAATGACTGGTTGTGTTTAGGAAGTGACTTTCGGGGCCGAGTTCAGGGAGCTGGGGCTGTGTTCAGGTAGAGTGACTTCGGGGATGCGTTCAATGGAAGCGACCCTGGAACTATATTGAGGGAGAATGACTTTCGGGGCTCTGTTCAGGAAGAGCGACTTTCGGGGCCGTCTTCAGGTAGAGAGACTCTGGGGCCGTGTTCAGGGAGAGCGACTCTGGGACTGTGTTCAGGGAGAGCGACTCTGGGGCCGTCTTCAGGTAGAGAAACTCTGGGGCTGTGTTCAGGGAGAGTGACTCTGGGACTGTGTTCAGGGAGAGTGACTCTGGGACTGTTCAGGGAGAGTGACTATGGGACTGTGTTCAGGAAGTGTGACTATGGGACTGTGTTCAGGGAGAGTAACTATGGGGTTGTGTTCAGGGAGATTGACTATGGGGCTGTGTTCAGGAAGAGCGACCTTCAGAGCTGTCTTCAGGTAGAGAGACTCTGGGGCTGTGTTCAGGGAGAGTAACTATGGGGTTGTGTTCAGGGAGAGTGACTCTGGGGCTGTGTTCAGGAAGAGTGACTTTCGGGGCTGTGTTCAGGAAGAGTGACTCTGGGGCTGGGTTCAGGAAGAGTGACTCTGGGGCTGTGTCCGGAAAGAGACTCTGCGGCCGTGTTCAGGTAGAGCGACTCTGGGGCTGTTTTCAGGTAGAGCGACATTCGGGGTTGTGTTCAGGGAAGTGTCTTTCGGGGATGTGTTCAGGCAGAGTGACCCTGGGACTTCAGTCAACGTTAAACCCACCGAGGTGTCCAGAAGCAAGAGTTCGATTCATCTTGGTGCAACATTCTGCTCCGTGATGTCATTGCCAGACCAGCGCTTCAAAACCTTTCCCGTCTATGTCGTGTAAACTGTCGCTTATGTTAGTCCGATAGGCTTGCTGTTTGTATGACGGACACATGCATACATATGTCAACATAACATTCTGCGTTATCTCCCCCCCCCCTCTCTCTCTCTCTCTCTCTCACACACACTTTTTAAAACCTTAGAGATGCAGCTAGGGAATCGTCAAACAAGACAGGCTGATGTCTTCAAAACACGTAACAAAGTGTCTTTACTTCTGATTACAAATACCGTTAGAGAATCGTTGTCAATACTCCCAATTTCTTCATGATACGTAACAGGGTGCATCTATTTAGGCTCTTAATGTTAGGGAATCATTCAAATTTGAATTCTTAATGCGTAACAAGGCGTCTTCAATTCTGCTCGCATGGTTCTAACAAGCAGAAGGCGTTTTGAAAAAAAAATCCCAGAAATTATATATATATATATATATATATATATATATAATACACATACACATACATACACACACGCTTAGCGAGATCCGCGTTCTCGTGCGTTTTGTCGGCACGTTAACCTACAAAGCGCGTAGTTCAAACTTGACAATTTGATACTGTGAAGCGTGTGAACTGACCGTGTACCAGTGAACAAGTGGCAGACACAGAGCCAGTCAAACCAACCGGAAATGATCAATGCCCTCTTTGTGCGCAATGAAAGTCGAACTTGAGAAAGGCGACGATACTTGTCCTGATCCCTCCACATGGTTGTGCAGATGACACGGTGGCACGTGACGCCACTTCCCTAACCGACTGCTAGAGAACACTGCCCGCTGTTGTCAACCGTGCACCTAGTTGAAGGCATGGAGGGTCGGTGGCTAGGCGTTTAGCTTTGGTGCCAAATAAACGGATACGAAAAAATGGAATCCAAGCGTTTCCAGTAAAGCATGATATACTGTGCCCAAAAAGAAACGCATATTTTTTTCGCTGAAAATACTAAGGAACATTTTGACAGAAACATGCCCCGTGTAGCAGGGAACTCTGTCCAGTGTGAATAGTCAGACATAATGAATAGACATAACAGTAGATCGATGTCCTATTTCTTCTGTGGTTGTAATATTTTGAATGCTAAATGACGCATGAAATGACTGAAATAAAAATATGCGTTTCTTTTTGTGCATAGTATAAAAAGCATGACGAATGTCGAATTACTGCTGCCGTTTTTTTTCCCCATTTCTGTACGTGCATATGATTTATATTTTGGGGAGGATTTAACATAGGTAGATTTAAGTGTCGTCCGATTACAAAGATTTTTCTTAATGTAATATACACACACGCACATCCTACACGCCGCGCGCGCGACACACACACACACACACACACACACACACCACACACACACACACGCGATACCAAAGCTTTTCGATTTATCCTTGTGGTTAATGTGTGAAACGGACGACTATACGATTCTTTTGGAAAAAAAATTTCCATGCACGCACAAAAGCAGAATCATAAAAGATACTACATATCTTTTTCATAGCAGACAGACACGAATGTTTAAACAAGAGCTACTGAAATTGATTTTGCTGTTTAGCCATCGTTATTCTCACGATATTCAGATGTAGCTCCAGTCAACACGAATTGTTTTGGTATTCCAAGAAAGATGGTTATGTACAATGACGAGTAAGAGATAAATTTCACTTTACACTGATGATGTGGCACTTTTCATGGCTTACCTGACACACATTTGCTTCCATATATTCAAGGTTAAAAACACCTATATTACTGAAAACATGCTAGAATACAGAAAACGGAGTTCCAATACTTCTATTGTTAAAAAAAATACAAACCAGAAAAGCGAATTTTCATCCGGCATGTTTTTTTTCCTAGACTGAGAAAAATTAAAAACAAACTGTTCAGGACTGTGGTGTGTCTCTATTTGACGCCAGGAGCACAGACACAACCAGCTGTGTCTCCTTGATGAGTTCTGATCCAGCGGACGAAAGGCCTCGGAGCAGGCGATACGAATAGATCTGCCTTCGAAAGGAATTAGGATGGTTCGCTCATGCAGCTAGTGAAGAGTTTTCATATCCATAATATACTTTAATTTGATGTTCCCAGTTTCTCCATCTTCAACCCCCCCCCCCCCTCTTAAGTCCAAATCTTTACCAAGTCATTACTATGAAGACAGTTCAGTTGTTTGCCTGCGCTTGTTTTCCCCCCCCCCACTGTTAGATTGTTCGTCTTTGTATTTGACTTTATTCAAGTTTAAAAGGCTGTGCCAGTCTTGAATAAAAACTGTGTTAAGTTTTCTTATGGGAGCAAAAGTTACCTTACTTGTTTACTGTTTATTGTTTACTGTTCCCTGCCTCATTTCATTTCCAGTTTCGGTCCACAGTATCTTTTGCGCTAGCATGCAGTTACATGGCAGAGAGGCTCCACACAAACGTTTCAAAGACCGGCTGAAGCGCGGAGTCGGCGTAGCTAGCATCTTGGAGAGAGCCCGGGATGATGTGGCGGCTGATGGTTAACGCTGCAGGGCAATGACGTGGAGACGGGCAGAAGCCTTCCTGAGAGTCCTCAAGGAGGCTGGTGACGCCGAACGAAGAGCAGTCGGCAGTCCAGTCACCACCTGATCGACGTTTCCATTGTCCCACACGCCAGAAACAGCCGATTAGGGATGGGACTGTACACAGCCACCAGCAGGCATGTCTCCGACCACATGGGTAATCTCGTCTTTCTGACCCTCGGATTCCACGAACCTGCCATCACAGGCATGTCAGTCATCATTAAACATTCCCATTCGTTTTAAGAGTTAAAACACAAAGTCTGTGACATGATCTAAGCTGAAACCGCCTCATCTTATCTTTGTTTCTGTGATGTTCTCGATCTTTCATTTCTCTCCCAGTAATTTGCTTTCCTTCTCGGTTAAGCCTGTTGTAATGAACACTTCCGATATGTTCCACGAGAAAACGAATGCTTCAGTTCTTTTATAAACAGACATTCAGTGTACAGAACCTCATGATTTTACCCCGTTATGTTTTTCTGTTTTTTTTTCCCCGTTTTTTTTTTTCCCCATTACACACTCTGATTGATCAAACGAATAAGGTCAAATGGGCTACCCTGTTGAGCTTCTCTGCTAAAGAAAACTTTGGTGTATTTTCTAATGAACCACCGCAAGTGTCTAACCATTTTGTTTCCTGACCCGTATCAAATGCATGTAAAACATTTTCTGCACAGATTCACTTTGTGATAAATAGCGCTCTCAAAATGAATCGAGACATAGGAATAAGTCACACAATATCCTTACATTATCTTCAGTGTGACTTCCTGCGACAAAAACATCTGGCTCGTGTCCACGAACTAACTTTACTATTACCGTTTTATTGACTGAATATGCGTTTGACCCGATTTTGTAAATTACATTAACAGCAGATCTTAACTGCTTCTAAAGAGCTTGGACAAATTATCCGTTCTGCATATCCTCAACGCTTCAGAAACTTTTCACTTCCAGCCCTTCTAACAAATTAGAATTCGTTTTTGGTTGATTTGTGTAGTTTATGTTATTGGTAACATTCCTATTCCGATATTTTCTTGCTATGTGAATGAATGGCATTCAATCTCTTTTCCTTCAGAACTCTTTGTCCGTCACCACTTTGAACATTCAATTCACTACACGCGTTTTCAGATCAATGAATTGTTCTCAGCTCCGCAGAGTGCACGGGGGCCATAGCTTAGTTGTTATGCTGTCAATGGACCAGTGTCTTCCAAACATACCTAAAGGTCTTAAAACTGGATCCGTTTTCCACAAAACCGAAGATGAAAATCGAAACATTTATCTTTATGCAAAGAAAAAAAAAATTAGAAAAATCCAACTCATACCCAGTTTAACATTTTCGAACTTTCAATAAAGATAAGCATGAAATTATTCTCTCTGGGAATGATTCATTCTCTTTTCAACTTTCGATTTCCACCAGTTGTCTTTTTTCCTTGACACTGCTGTCTTCATTCTGGGCGTTTTCTTTTTTTTTTTTTTTCTTCCGTATCTTTCCTGTTCTGTTCTTCAGCCATCGCATTAGCAGGCCGCAAACCACGGTG
The DNA here is from genome assembly GCA_033310375.1 of Conus canariensis. Taxonomy (NCBI): domain Eukaryota; kingdom Metazoa; phylum Mollusca; class Gastropoda; order Neogastropoda; family Conidae; genus Conus; species Conus canariensis. Next base: position 27,577,616 of record CM065747.1, read on the forward strand.
GGTCCAAATGGGATGTACTGTGATCTGTGTCCCTCGGACCGTATGTAGAACACCATTCCACAAACAGGTTACTCCACTGACGGGCATGGCGACCCTCATCAGCCGAGGATCAGACAGGTTTACCCGAGAAAAGAAACCAGGGAACGAAACCACAAAGTGATAAGCAAATGAACACGACGAGTCTCTGGATCCGTGTGAATGTGTTGATCGGAATTCGTAAAGACAGTGTTCAACTGATCAAAGTGAAATGCGCTGTCAACCCGAAACAGTCGAGCTCGCTACTTTCGTGTTGAAGACATGGTGACAATTTAAAAAGCTGGTGTCCGGTTGAAAGAAAACATACTAGACCTTTCCATTGTCAGCTCTTAAAAACCAGATGTGTTATAATGGGGAAAAATGATCAAACGACATATAAAGAGAAGAAATCTGAAATCTGATGTGTGGGTTCAATGCATGCTGTTCTGTATTACTACAAAAGCAGCTTTGCTTAGTTTTCAACAGGTGTGTCACCAAAACAAAGCAAAGTTTTTAACATTCTGATCAACGCACGAGGACATTGGTAGGCAAACGTCAAGGCAATGTCTACATATGCATTAGCATTTTATACTGAATACAGCAGGGAAACTTCTGCTCGTGATTGTCAGAGATTGTGCCTACACACACTTAAAACCATCACTCTGACAATCGATTTTGGATGAATTGTGAAAGAGGGCCTCGAAGACCCATATCATGATCTGGTATTCGCAAACTTCTACATGGTGTCGGCTTTTCAAAAAAGATGGCTGCAACATGCTGTCTATCGAGCGTTGCGGACAGTTTCTGTATGGACCGATTGGCGCACTGTGGGAAAAGCACCTGCAGTAAGCCGCTCTGTTCAGTGGTCAGAAGGCCGTCGGCTCCCAGGTCTTCGAGTCTAGTTAACCATTTTCCCGCCATCAGTTTACAATGGCAGCCGATTAGGCCTGCTGCATTTGACGGGTTTTGATAACCTTTCTCGGTCTTTGGAGTAGAATGATTGGAATGCGGGGAGGAGGTAGGACGCTTTGGTTTAGATACAGTTGTCAGGTTATGGAATAATGAGTAGACAATACTTGGCAACAAAAGTTAGAATTTTATTCAGGCCCGGAGCAAAATCATTACAGCTCTGCAGAACCGATTTGAATTCGTACAATCAGCTTCTTTCCGTTTCAAATCTACTTCCAATAGAAACATGACATAATTGTCCTGAAATTGAAGAAAGAGCTGTGGGACGTTTGGTCTCCAAGAAGCCCGCGGCATTCCATAGAAAATACAGTGTAAAAAGACTGAACGAATCTCGACCTGAAATTTCTTTGAGACGTGTTCTAACCGGAACCTCAGACTAGAAAATTGTTCCAGACGACGGAGACCAAGCTTAAACCCGCTCTCTGTGATCCACTATACGGAAACAGATGAGCACATCAATGTTGTGATCAAGAAAAGACAATCGCAATTCGAAAAAAATCGAATTAGGAAAGAAGTGTTAGAAATTTCTTGAGTAGATGCTTAGCAATTTTTTCCTCATTCCTTGTGGTGATCTAGCGGACACCAGTCGTGAGCCATGAAGGTATTACTTTGGCGGTTATCTGAGCCCCTCCCGCTGTATGTCATGATTAGAGTCACTGTGCCACTGGTTTTAAACGCACGTCGTCAACAAACCGTGCGCTGTCATCCCGTGACGACCTGTTTACTGTTTGCACTGTGCTTGCTTTTAGAAACAATGCTTACAAGTCTCTGCACTGTGCAAAACCAGGTTGATCTTTCTGTCCGACGATTCCAACTTTCGTTCTGGGAAACAGAATGGCATGGATGTGGGGGCTAGGAGAGAATACATCGCAGGAAAGCACAGCAGCGTATGTGTAGTGTCACTGTACCTCTGGCCCATACACCGTTAAAATATTCCCCAACCACCCATCCGAACTAGAGAGAGAGAGAGGGAGGGAAGGAGGGAGGGAGAGGTAGAGGGGAGGGAGGGAAGGAGGGGAGGGAGGGAAGGAGGGAGGCAGAGAGAGAGAGAGAGAGAGAGAGAGAGAGAGAGAGAGAGAGAGAGAGAGAGAGAGAGAGAGGGGGGGGGGGAAGGACAAAGAGAAAGACGACTGGTTTTCTTCTTAAATCTATTTTGAGAGTTGACGAGGTGACAGCCTAAACATCTGAGAGAGAGAGAGAGAGAGAGAGAGAGAGAGAGAGAGAGAGAGAGAGAGAGAGAGAGAGAGGGTAAAAGCAGCACTTAAAATGAAGATGGTCATTAGTAGAATCCACATTGTTCGTGCCGACATCCTGGTTACCCGAGCGTTAAATGTGAACGCAGACAAAAAGGAGGCTTGAAAAGGACAAATCCATCAAACCCACTTGCATGGCTAAAAAACCCCACTCAAATCGTTTTGGTGAAAATACAGCTACAACAATAGATGAACAGGGGAAATGGGTTAAAGGAAGTCTGGAGACATTTTACGATGCGTCATCTGTCGGTTCATCCCTGGAAATGGGCAGTTTATGAATATTCAGTGACTGTGGAGCCGACATCAAGGCACGTTTGACCGTCACACGCACACACAGTGCCAGCACCAACACTTAATACATGCACAGCCTCAGACCGCAGGGAACATTCCCTGAAAGACATGTTTCTGTGCAAAATAAGCAATGAGAACAAACATGTTCCGCAAGAACATTTATCCACATGCACGAGGAATCTCGAAACACAACAGCATGAGACGAGAATGATGCTGTCTTTCCACAACTTCACAGGCTCGTATCCCAACACAATGGAAAGTAACAAGAGTAACACCCACGAAAAAGTGAGAACCGTTTTGATAGTGTCTAGGGCGTTTTCTTTTGCTTTTTCACATTTTATAGAGAATACGAGTTTATTCAATAAAAATTCATTGAACTCAGAAAGGGGGCGATGACTGGGGGGGGGGGGGAGAAAAAGAGCGTTTCAGGGAGGGAGAGAGGGGTGGAGAGGTGAAACATGGCAGTTTTAGAGCGATGGTTGTGCAGGGCAGGGAGTAGGCAGACATGGACAAGAGGAAATTGAGGGGAACATTACGATCAAGTACCATTTGTCTAGAGATACAGAGTAGAATGGTTTGTAGCGCTGGACATAGCCATAGTATCTCTACACTCTACACAGCATACAAAGTGTGAACACTTTCTGATCCGTTCCTCGAAATGTTTTTCTTCTCACACTAAATCGATATATTATCTGCCCACAGCCTTGTCACCCCCTCCATCCTCCCTTTCCCTTACACCGAGTTTTGTCCAAGGTTCTCCTGACTAGTGCATGTGGCTCGGTAAGCCCTGCTTTCTATCTGTGTGTAACATGTTACCTCTCCAACAAAAATCACTGGAAGTATTTCATAAACAAGGCGAGTGCTTTCTACTGTGCGAGATATAAACTGGTGCAGTGCACACTGACAATGGGTGAATCAGGAAATGGCTGGAAGAGCTTAGATCGAAACCAATTAACTCCATGACTGTCTCACTCTCCCTGAAGTTCTTTTCTCTCACATACAGCAAATAATCGATGGAGTATGAACTGATAATGCACAGTAGCATTAGACATATGTGAACCTTGACTGTCAACTGTGCACATCATGCCGCTGCCAACCAGCTTACTGTATGCACACACAGAAGACCTCTAGGATCTTTCCCTACAGGCGGTGAACCGTGTAAAGCAACCAAGCATTTTATTCATCACTGACTAATTCATGCAGCACAGAGAGAGAGAGAGAGAGAGAGAGAGAGAGAGAGAGAGAGAGAGAAGAGAGAGAGAGAGAGAGAGAGAGAGAATGCGATGGGGAGGTAAAAGAGCCAGAGAGCGAGAGAGATGGGGAGGGAGTGGGGAGGGGGAGGTAGAGAGGGGTGGAGAGGTGAAAGAACAGCTTCAGGGTGGTGTCTGTGCAAGGCAAGGAGTGATCAGACATGGACAAAAGGGAAATGGAGGGGAACATTACAATCAAGCACCATTTGTCCAGAGTAGAGAAGTGCACTCTGCAGAGAACATGTAAATAAGTGAATGGTTTGTAGCGCTGGACATAGCTATAGTGGCTCCACACTGTGCACGGACTTCACACTCCACACTGTATACACAGTGTGAACGCTTTCTGATCCGTTTCCAGAAGTGTATTTCTTCTTACACCAAATTAATGTATTGTCCACCCATAGCCTTGCCTCCCCTCCATCCTCCCTTTCCCTTACATCGAGATTTGTTCGAGGTTCTCCTGACTAATGTGTGTGGCCTGGTAATCCTTATTTTCTATTCTGTGTGTAACATGCGTTTCCCCTCCAACGAAAGTTACTTGAAAAGTTTCATTATCAAGGCAAGTACTTTTTTTTCTCCTGTGTGATAAACACCGGTGCACTGCACACTGACAATGGGTTAATCAGCAATTGCCTGGTAGAGCTTTAGGTCAGACGTGGCGTCTGTGGCCTGTGCACACGTTAGTGCCAAAACGCTGTATGGACTGAACTTGCACCTCGTCTTCCGCTAAAAAAGTGGTACCTGTCCATCCAAGTAGCGATTACTCCATGACTGTCTCACCCTCCCAAAAGTTTTCTCTCACACATAGCAAATAATCAATGGAGTATGAAAACAGTATATACACTGATAATGCACTGTAGCATTAGACATGATGTGAACCTTGTCGACTGTCAACTGTACACACGACGCCGCTGCCAACCAACTTATTGTATGCACATTACTGACACCTCTAGGAACCTTTCCCTACAGGTGGATTATATGTGCAAAGAAACCCAGCATTCTATTCACCACTGACGAACTAATTCATGCAGCACTGGACATTGGTGCATTACATGTACACACATCATCGCTGACCAACTTGCTGAAATTCACAGTTCATATACTCTTAGGCTATTCCATAGACGCTGGAAAGAGGGGGGTGAGGAAAGGGGGGGGGGGAGGGAGGGAGAGAGAGAGAGAGAGAGAGAGAGAGAGAGAGGAGAGAGAGAGAGACAGAGACAGAGAGACAGAGCAAAGTAAACAGTCAATAGTCGAGTAACCCGTTTTAAAGCCTGCATGATGATCACCTGCGATATTTTCTTCTACCCATTCACGCCGTCTATGATTAATGATAATTCCAAACAATTTACTACTAATATCACGGAGGGAAATCTTTCGATAATGGCTGGGATTATTTACATCAGCCTTCTTGTGGAATGGCAGAATAACCGATTTAGACCAGTGTTCTGGAAACATACCACCATCAAATATTTTGTCAAACAGTGTCAGAAGGAAGTTCAGCACCTGGTCTGAAGAATTTTTGAATACTTCACCAGTAATGCCATCAGGGTCAGTGCCTTACCATTTTTCAGTTTTCTTAACGCTAGTAATACTTTTTGAGTAACTGGCCGCTTCCTACAACCACCATTGCTCACATCAGAGAGTTCTTTGATTGGTGTGTTAATGTTTGCATCTAATAAGGTTTCGAAATGGTGAAAGTAATCAATGGTAATATAGTTCCTAGGCCATTTTCTTTTGAACGAAATTTCAAAATACCTTTTGACATTTCAAAGATGACGGAAGTTTGTTCATGAAAGATTTATTGAAGTCAGAGAGAAACAGGCAGACACACACACACACACACACACACACACACACCACACACACACACACACACATTATATATATATATAGAGAGAGAGAATGGTACTGAGGATCAGCGCAATCTTAAAAACAGTGCTCAACCACAGTGGGAGCGACATTTGTTATATTAAAAGCAAGTTAAAATCAAGCTTCTAAAAACATCTACAAATTTGTTTCACGCTGTGCGGTCGTCAGGATGTGATGAGCTTGTGTTGCCAGTGCCACGTATATATATAGCTAGCTGGTTTGCTGTTGTTTTTTTCCCGTGCTACATGTGTTTCTCAGGTGTTGGTTTTTTTCGCTGATAGGAACTTCCATCTGTGTCTGCAATTGTTAACCATTTCTGTTCTAACATTTAGAGTTGCCAACTGTGGTTTACATAGTATAATGTATTTCTCTGTTAGGCATAGATTGCATTTTTTTGAAATGTTGTATGATGCTCTTTTTAAAATTTTCCAAGATATGTTGTAGTCTATGTTTTCTTCTTTAAGTTTCCAAATGTATTTACTCAATTCTGTTTGGTTTTTGTATCTTTCTTTGTTGAATGATTGTTTATGGTTTGCATATCTAGTTTTGAATTGGTTTTCCGTGATACCTACATATGTTTCTTTTGCGTTCTCTGATGTTACAGTGGCTTGGTACACAATGTTGTTATAAAGGCATTTGTTGCTTAGGGGGCACTGTTCTTTTTTGGTACAGTTACAAGATTTCCTTTCGTTACCCTCCTTTTTTCTGTGCTGCTTTTCATTTTGTTTGCTGAATCGATGGCATTTTTAAGGTTCGGCATACATGAATATGATAATTTGATGTTTTTGTTGAATATCTTAAATAATTTATGGTCTTTTGGGAAAGATGATGTCAAGATTTTATAGAATTCTTTCCCTACATTTGTTTTAACTCTTGCATCATATGGGGGATTGTACCATATGATATTCCTTTTCCTGTTCTTTCTGCATCTTTTTGTATCATTGTCTGGATCGTATCTTTGTAATTGTAGCCACTTGTATGTAACGCCTCTTGGTATTCAGCTGTAGCGTTGTTGAATACTGTTTCGTTACATGACAAATTGGATAGTCTTTTATTTATGCTTTTGGGTATTGTTTTCAGTATGGAGGGTGGGTGATTGCTTTTGATGTTTACATAAACAGGCGTGTCATTTGGTTTCTTGTATGGTTTATATGCGTGTTGGTTGAGGTCTAACGTTATGTCTAAATAGTTCACTATCTTTTCGTTTGCTTCTATTGTGATTTTTAAGTTTTGGTTGTGGAAAATTTTACACAATTCTTTTTTCTTATTTTCAATATTTCTAGGGTTGTCATTCAGAGCGGCAAGGCCGTCATCCCTGTACAGTCCAGTTTGTTTTCCAAGTTTTTTTTGAATATTGGATAACATGAATAGTCCGACAAGCTCGCAAGTCTCGGCACCATCGTATGATCCCATTGTGACATCGAAAGTTGAATTCCTGCTTGTGTTCTTAATCCAGGTTTCATTTTTATTGTGCAGTAAAGTTTTCTTTGTGTGGAAAATGATTTCCATTTCTGACCCTGATATTTCTGTGTACTTGTTGGCAAATTTTATAGCTTTAGTTAGCTTTTCATCTATAGATGGGTAGAAATCTATGTCAAATGTTATAAAAACTGTATTTTCTTGTTTATTGAGGTTTTTGAACCATTGTATTACTTCATATGCGTTTTTCCAGAGATTGAGTTCAGTGTTTTCTTTTATGTTTTTTATGGTTTTCTCTAAGATTTTTTTACTAATTTTCCCTAGTTCAGATTTGGAAGGGTTTATCAGTCTACATGTTGGGTTGTTCAAGAAATTGGGTTTGTGGTCTTTAAGTGTAATAAAGGCTTCTCTAGCTGCTGTGGTCTCTACTCTGTCACTTAGGTCCATTTGGTGCACAAGTTCCTTTTCTTTCTTTCTGATGTGATCATATGTAGCCTTGTCAGCCTTTCTGTAATTTTTCTGGATATTTTTATCAAGGAGTTTTGAGTACTCTTCAGGTTCTATTTTGTAAAAGTTATTGGTTTTATCTGCCTTCACAAATATTTTGGTGTCATTTTGAATTTGTTTAATTTCCTTTTCTAACGCTGATTGAAATTTATTAGATTTTTTGAAATCTATGTTGGTTAACATTCTTCTCATTTTTTCTTCAAATGTTTTCATTTCTTCAATGGCTGGTGGTACTCGCCATGACTTGAAGTCGTATGTATTTTTATCCTCTTTTTTAGCGTTGGGGTTTAAAAAGAAAAATGCTTTCCATCTCATATTTTTGATGAATTTTTCCGTTTGTCCTATCATTTTCTTCATGTAGCACTGGGGTTTAGCTAACGGAATGTTTTTGATGGATTGCTTAAAGTTGATTTTTTCCATTTTAAAATTTGCTGATTCAAAGTGCTCAACGTATGGAGCAGTTAAGAAAAAAACAACAGCAAACCAGCTAGCTATATATACACGTGGCACTGGCAACACAAGCTCATCACATCCTGACGACCGCACAGCGTGAAACAAATTTGTAGATGTTTTTAGAAGCTTGATTTTAACTTGCTTTTAATATAACAATATATATATATATATATATATATATATATATATATAGAGAGAGAGAGAGAGAGAGAGAGAGAGAGAGAGACATACAGAGAGACAGAGAGGCGAAGGGTGGGAAGGAGGGGGAGCGAGGGAGGGAGGGGTGGGGAGGTGAAAGGGGAGTTTCAGGTGGTGGTTGTGCAGGTGAAGAGGTAGACATGTACATGGGTCAATTGAGGGGAACATTATAATCAAGCACCATTTGTCTGGAGTAGAGAAGTGCACTCTACATTGAAGAACAAGTAAATAAGTGAATGGTTTGTAGCGCTGGACATAGCTATAGTGTCTCTACACTGGGCACGTACTTCAAACACCACCGACTGTATACACAGTGTGAACACTTTCTGATCTGTTCCTAGCAGTGTTTTTCTTCTTACACCAAGTTATTGTATTATCCACCCATAGTCTTGCCTTCCCCTCCATCCTCTCATTACACCGAGTTTGTTCGATTCTCCTGACTAATGTGCGTGGCCTGGTAAGCTCCATTTTCTATTTTGTGTGCAAGACGTTTTTCCTCGCCAACAAGAGTCACTCAAAGTCTTTCATGATCAAGGTGAGTACTTTTTTTTTCTACTGTATGATATATAAACTGGTGCACTGCACACTGACAACAGGTTAATCAGCAAATGCCTGGTAGAGCTTTAGGTCAGACGTGGAGCCTGTGGCCTGTGCCAAAATGCTGTGTGGACAGGACTAGCACCTGGTCTTCCGCTACAAAGGTGGTACCTATTCATCCAATGACTGATTACTGCATGGCTATCCCACCGTCCCGAAAGTTCTTTTCCCTCACATAAAGCAAATAGTCAATGGAGTATCAAAAGAGTATTACATACACTGATAATGCACTATAGCATTAGACATGTGAACCTTGACTGTCAACAGTACACATGATGCTACTGCCAACCAACTTATTGTATGCACACTCAGTACACCTGTAGGATCTTTCCCTACAGGTTGGTAACTTGTGTAAAGAAACCAAGCATTTTAGTTATCACTGACAGACTAATTCCAGCAGCAGTGGACATAGATGCATTACATATGCACACATCCTTGTGGACCAACTAGCTGAAATTCAGTTCATATACTCTTAGGCTATTCCACAGACGCTTGAGAGAGGGGGGTGAAGAAAGAAGGATGGGAAGGGAGAGAGAGGGGGAGAAGGGGGGAGGGGAGAGAGAGAGAGAGAGAGAGAGAGAGAAGAGAGAGAGAGAGAGAGAGAGAGAGAGAGTTAACACATAAAGTCAATAGTCGAATAACCTTTTTTTAAAGCCTGCTTGTTTATCACCTGATATTTTCTTCTACCCATTCATACAGTCTATGATTCATGCTAATCCTAAGCAATACACTACTAATATCACTGAGGGAAATCCCTCAATTGCTGGGATTATTCACATCACCCTTCTTGTAAATGGCAGAATAACTGATTCAGACCAGTGTTCCGGAAACATAGCACCATCCAATGACTTATCAAACAATTTCAGAAAGACATTTACCACTTGGTCAGAAGAATGTTTCAACAAATTGCCAGTAATGGCATCAAGGCCGCTGCCTTACGGTTTTTCAGTTTTCCTGATGCTAATAATTGTTCTGGAGTAATTGGCAGGCTCCTATGACTATCACTGCTCGCATCAAACGCTTCTTCGATTGTTGTATTCTCAAGATTTGCATCCAATAAGGTTTGGAAATGCTGAAACCATACATCAAGGGTAACAGTTTCTAGGCCCTTTTCTTTTGAACGCAATTTCAAAATTGCTTGTGATATTTTATGAGTTTATTCACTAAAGATTTATTGAACTCAGAAATGAAAAAGAGAGAGAGGAGGGAGAGAGAGAGAGAGAGAGAGAGAGAGAGAGAGAGAGAGGGTGGGGGGCAGAGAGAGAGAGGCAGGAGAGAGAGAGAGAGAATGAGAGACAGAGAGGGAGAGAGAAAAGTGGGGGCAAGAGAGAGAGAGAGAGGAGAAGAGAGAGAGAGAGAGAGAGAGAGAGGAGGGGGGGGGGGAGGGAGACGGAAATGGAGAAGTGAAGGACGATTTCAGGGTGGTGCTTGTGCAAGGCAAGGAGTGATCAGACATGGACAAAGAGGCAATAGAGGGGAACATACAATAAAGCACCATTTGCCTGGAGATAGAGTAGTGCACTCTACAGAGAACATATAAATTAGTGAATGGTTTGTAGCGCTGGACATAGCTATAGTGTCTCTTACACTGTGCACGTACTTCACATTCCACTCACTGTATACACAGTGTGAACGCTTTCTGATCCGTTTCTAGAGTGTATTTCTTCTTACACCAAATTAATGTATTATCCACCCATAGCCTTGCCTTCCCCTCCCTCCCTTTCCCTTACATCGAGATTTGTTCGAGGTTCTGACTAATGAGTGTGGCCTGGTAATCCCTATTTTCTATTCTGTGTGTAACATGCGTTTCCTCTCCAACGAAAGTTACTCAAAGTTTTTCATTATGAATGCGAGTGCTTTTTATGGTGCGAGATATAAAATGGTGCACTGCACACTGACAGCGGGTTAATGAGCAAATACCTGGTAGAGCTTTAGGTCAGACGTGGTGCCCGTGGCCTGTGCACATGTCGGTGCCAAAATGCTGTATGGACTGCACTTGCACCTTTTCTTCTGCTACAAAGTTGGTACCTGTGCATCCAATTAACGATTACTCCATGACTGTCCCACCATTATAAAAAATACCCTTTTCCCCTCGCGTACATCAAATAATCAATGGAGCATCAAAGTCGTATCATATACACTGATAATGCACTGTAGCATAAGACATCATGTGAACCTTGACTGTCAACTGTGCACACGATGGCAGTGCCGACCAATTTATTTTATGCACACTCGGAACACCTCTAAGATCTTTCCCTACAGCTGTGTTCCTTGTGCAAAGAAAGCAAGGATGTTAGTCATCACTGACTAATTCCAGCGGCACTGGACATCAATGCATTACGTGTGCACACGCCGGCGTTGACCAACTTGCTGAAATTCACAATTCATATACTCAGGCTATTCTATAGACGCTTGAGGGGGGAGGGAGAAGAGGGTGGGGGAGGGAAAGAGAGAGAGAGAGAGAGAGAGAGAGAGAGAGGGAGGGAGGGGGTGGGAGGGGGGTCGAGCGAGAGCTAAGTGAACATAAGGTCAATAGTCCAATAACCTTTTTTAAAGCCTGCTTGATGATCACCTGTGATATTTTCTTCTACCCACTCATGTAGTCTACTATTCATGATAATGCTAAACAGTTTACTACTAATATCACTGCAGGAAATCCCTCGATAATTGTTAGGATTATGTACGTCACCCTTCTTGAAGAACGGCAGAACTGATAGACTAGTTTTCCAGAAACATACCATCAAAAAACTTAATTTCAGAAAGACGTTTACCACCTGGTCAGAAGAATGTTTAAATAAGTCACCAATAATGCCATCAAGGCCGCCAGCTTACGATTTTTCAGTTTTCTTAATGCTAATAATGCTTCTGGAATAATTGGCTGGTTCCTGTAACCATCATTGCTCGCATCAAACACTTCTTCGATTGGTGTGTTAACATTTCTATCTAATAAGGTTGAAAATGCTGAAATAATACAATTGTAATACAGTTTCTAGGCCTTTTTTCTTTTGAGCGAAATTTAATTTTTGACATTTCAGAGATGATAGTTTATTCAGTAAAAATTTACTGAACTCAGGAAGGAGAGGAGAGAGAGAGAGAGAGAGAGAGAGAGAGAGAGAGAGAGAGAGACAGAGACAGAGACAGAGACAGAGACAGAGAGAGAGGGGAGGCAATAAGGGAGATGTGAGGGAAAGAGAGGGGTGGTGAGGTGAAAGAGGGCACATTTCGGGGTGGTGGCTGCGCAGGGCAAGTAGTAGGCAGACGTGAATATGGACAAATTGAGGGCAACATTACAATCAAGCACTATCTGTCTCTCTCTCTCTCTCTCTCTATATATATATATATAGAGAGAGAGAGAGAGAGTGAAGCGCACTCTACAGAGAAGAACAAGTAAATGAATGGTTTGTAGCGCTGGACATAGCTATGGTGTCTCTACACTGTGCACGTATTTCACACTCCACTTATTCCAGTACCATCTGCCCATAGCCTTCCCTCTCCCTCCATCCTCCCTTTTCCTCACATCCGAGTTTTGTTCAAGGTTCTCCTGACCAATGTGTGTGGCCTGGTAATCCCTATTTTCTATTGTGTGTAACATGGTTTTCTTCTCCAACAGAAGTCGCTCAGTGTTTCATTATTAAGACGAGCGATTTTTACTGGGCAAGATATACACTGGTGCACTGCACACTGACAACGGCTTAATCAGCAAATGCCTGGTAGAGCTTTAAGATCATACAGGGAGCCTGTGGCTTGTGCACATGTCAGTGCCAAAATGCTGTATGCACTGGACTTGCACCTCTTCTGCTACAGAAGATGGTACCTGTCCATCCAATGAACGATTACTGCATGACTGTACCACCCTCAAAGTCCCCCCCCCCCCCCCCCACATACAGGAAATAATTGGAGCATCAAAATAGTATATACACTGATAATGCACTGTAGCATTAGACATGTGAACCTTGACTGTCAACTGTACACATGATGCCGGTGCCAACCAACTTACTGTATGCACACTCCCTACACCTCTAGCATCTTTCCATACAGGTGGAATCTGGTGCAAAGAAACTAAGCATTTTAGACATCACTGACAAACTAAATCCTGCAGCACTGGACATTGGTGCATTTCATGTGCACACGCCCTTGACCAACTTGCTGAAATTCACAGTACATATACTCTTAACCCATGCCATAGACGTTTGAGAGAGGGGGGAGGATGGAGAAGAAGGGGGGTGGGGGGTGGGGAGGAGAGAGACAGGGAGACAACGAGAGCTAAGTAAACATAAGGTTAGTAGTCGAATAACTTTTTCTAAAGCCTGCTTGATCACCTGTGATATTTTTTTCTACTCATGTAGTCTATGATTAATGATATTCTAGACAATTTACTACTAATATCACTGCGGAGAAATCCCTCGATAATTGCTGGGGTTATTTACATCACCCCTTCTTGAATGCCAGAATAACCGATACAGACCAGTTTTCCGGTACTATACTACTATCAAATAACTCAATTTCAGAATGACGTTTACTATCTGGTCAGAAGAATATTTTAAATAAGTCACCAACAATGCCATCAGGGCCGCTGCCTTACGATGTTTGAATTTTTTTCTGCTAAGAATACTTCTTGAGTAATTGACCAGTTCCTATAACTACCACTGCTTACATGAAACGGTTCTTCGATTGGTGTTCAACTTATAAGGTTATCTTAAAAGGTTTGGAAATGCTGGAACCATTTTCTTTAAATGGAATTCTAAAATTCCTTGTGATATTTAATATATGATGCGAATTCATTTAGTAAAGATTTATTAAATTCAGAAGAGAGAGAGAGAGAGAGAGAGAGAGAGAGAGAGAGAGAGAGAGAAAGAGAGACAGAGACAGAGAGAGATAGACTGAAAGGCAGAGCGAGAGATAGAGCGGTGGGGGAGGGGGGGAAGGGGAAGAGAGAAGGGGTGGAGAGGTAAAAGCACGGTTTGAGGACGGTATTTGTGCAGAGCAAGGAGTAAGCAGACATGGACAAGGGGGAAATTGATAGGAACATTGCAGTTTAGCACCATTTGTCTGGAAATATAGAGTAGTGCACTCTACAGAGAAGAACAAGTAAATAAGTGAATGGTTTGTAGCGCTGGACATAAGCTATAGTGTCTCTACACTGTGCACGTACTTCACACACCACTCACTGTATACACAGTGTGGACACTTTTTGATCCGTTTCTAGAAGTGTTTTCCTTCTTACACCAAGTTAATGTATTATCCACCCACAGCCTTGCCTTCCCCTCCATTCTCTCATTGCCCGGTAGGCTCTATTTTCTATTCCGTGTGTAATATGCGTTTTCTCACCAACAAAAGTCACTTAAAGTGTTTCATTACGAAGGCGACTACTTTTTTCTCCTGTGATGTATAAACTGATGCACTGCACACTGACAATGGGTTGATAAGCAAGTGCTTGGTAGAGCTTTACATCAGACGTGGAGTCTGTGGCCTGTGCACATGTTAGTGCTAAAATGCTGTGTGGACTGGACTTGCACCTTTTCTTCCACCACAAAGGTGGCACCTGTGGAATCAGTTATCGACAACTCCATGACTGTCTCACCCTCCCTAAAGTCCTTTTCTATCAAACACAGGAAATAATGAATGGAGTATTAAAATAGTGTATACACTGATAATGCACTGTAGCATTGGACATCATGTGAACCTTGTCGACTGTCAACTGTACATATGATGCCGCTGCCAACCAATTTGTATGCACACGCACAACACCTCTAGGATCTTTCCCTACAGGTGTGTATCTTGTGCAAAAAAACCAAGGATGTTAGTCATCACTGACAAACTAATTCCAGCGGCACTGGACATCAATGCATTACGTGTGCACACGCCGGCGTTGACCAACTTGCTGAAATTCACAATTCATATACTCAGGCTCAGAGAGGGAGAGAGAGAGAGAGAGAGAGAGAGAGAGAAAGAGAGAGAGAGAGAGAGAGAGAGAGAGAGAGAAGAGAGAGAGAGAGAGAAAGAGAGAGGGGGAGGGAGATCAAGCGAGAAGTCAACATAAGGTCAATAGTCCAATAACCTTTTTTTTTAAAGCTTGCTTGATAAAAACCTGTGATATTTTCTTCTACCCACTCATGTTGTCTACGATTCATCATAATGCTAAACAATTTACTGCTAATATCACTGCAGGAAATCCCTCGATAATTGCTGTGATTATTTACGTCACCCTTTTAGAAGAATGGCAGAATAACTAATACAGACTAGTTTTCCAGAAACCTACTATCAAATAACTTAATTTCAGAAAGACGTTTACCACCTGGTCAGTAGAATGTTTAAATAATTCACCAATAATGCCATCAAGGCCACCACCTTATGATTTTTCAATTTTCTTAATGCTATTAATACTTCTGGAATAATTTGCTGGCTCCTGTAACCATCATTGCTCGCATCAAACACTTCATCGATTGGTGTGTTAACATTTCTATCTAATCAGGTTTGGAAATGCTGAAATAATACAATTGTAATACAGTTCCTAGGCCTTTTTCTTTTGGGCGAAATTCAATTTTTTTTCTTTACATTTTGAACATGATACGAGTTTATTCAGTAGAAATTTACTGAACTCAGAAATGAGAGAGAGAGAGACAGAGAGACAGAGAGAGAGAGAGAGAGAGAGAGAGAGAGAGGGGAGGAAGGCAAGAAGGGAGAGGGGAGGGAAAGAGGGGTGGAGAGGTGAAAGAGGGCACATTTCGGGGTGGTGGCTGCGCAGGGCAAGGAGGAGGCAGACGTGGACATGGACAACCTGAGGGCAACATTACAATCAAGCACTATTTGTCTATACATAGAGAGTGGCACACTCTACAGAGAAGAACAAGTAAATAAGTGAATGGTTTGTAGCGCTGGACATAAGCTATAGTGTCTGTACACTGTGCACGTATTTCACTCCATTTATTCCAGTACTGTATGCCTCCCCCTCCATTCTCCCTTTCCCTCACATCCGAGTTTTGTTCAAGATTCTCCTGACCAATGTGTGTGGCCTGGTAAGCTCTATTTTCTATTTTGTGAGTAACATGTTTTTCCTCTCCAATGAAAGTCACTCGTAGCGTTTTATTATCAAGGCGGGTGGTTTTTACTGTGCGAGATATACACTGGTGCATTGCACACTGACAACGGGTTAATCAGCAAATGCCTGGTAGAGCTTTAGATCAGACAGGGTGCCTGTGGCCTGTGCACATATTGGTGCCAAAATGCTATATGGACTGGACTTGCACCTCTTCTGCTACAAAAGGTGGTACCTGTGCATCCAATGAACGATTACTCCATGACTGTTCCACCCTCAAAGTTTTTTCCTCCTCACATACAGGAAATAATTGGAGCATCAAAATATTATATACACCGATAATGCACTGTAGCATTAGACATCATGTAAACCTTGTCGACTGTCAACTGTACACATGATGCCGCTGCCAACCATCTTACTGTATGCACACACAGAACCTCTAGGATCTTTTCCTACAGGTGGCATTTGTGCAAAGAAACCAAGCATTTTAGTCATCACTGACAAATTCCTGCAGCACTGGACATTTGTGCATTTCATGTGCACACACAGTCGTCGACCAGCTTGACCGAAATTCACAGTTCATATACTCTTAGGTTATGCCATAGATGCTTGAGAGAGGGGGGAGGACGGAGAAGAAGGGGGGGGGGAGGGAGAGAGCAAGAGCTAAGTAAACATAAGGCTAGTAGTCGATTAACTTTTTCGAAAGCCTGCTTAGTGATCACCTATAATATTTTTTTCTACTCATTCATGTAGTCTACGATTCATGATATTCTTGACAATGTACTACTAATACCACTGCAGATAAATCCCTCAATAGTATCTGGGATTATTTACATTACCCTTCTTGAATGCCAGAATAACCGATACAGACCAGTTTTCTGGAACTATACCACCATCAAATAACTTATCAAACAATTTCAGACTGACGTTTATTATCTGGTCAGAATGTTTAAATAATTCACCAACAATGCCATCAAGGCTGCTGCCTTACGATGTTAGAATGTTTATGCTATGAATACTTAAGTAATTGGCCAGTTCCTGTAACTACTACTTCTTACATCAAACGGTTCTTCGATCGGTGTGTTCAACATTTGCATCTTATACAGTTTGGAAATGCTGAAACCATACATCAAGGGCAATATAGGTTCTAGGCCGTTTTCTTTTCAACGAATCCAAAATTCCTCGCCATATTTAATATATGATACGAGTTTATTTAGTAGAGATTTATTGAACTCACAGAGAGAGAGAGAGAGAGAGAGAGAGAGAGAGAGAGAGAGAGAGAGAGAGAGAGATAGAGAGAGAGAGAGAGAGAGAGAGAGAAATAGAGAGAAATAGAGACGGGGGAGGGGGGGGGGGGGTCACATGGGGTGGAGAGATGAGATGAAAGACAGTTTGAGTGTGGTGCTTGTGCTTTTTTCTCTGCGAGATGTGAACTGGAGCACTACACACTGACAATGGCTTAATCAGCAAACGCCTGGTAGAGCCTTACATCAGACGGGATGCCTGTGGCCTGTGCACACGTTAGTGCCAAAATGCTGTGTGGTTTGGACGTGCACCTCTTCTTCCGCAACAAAGGTGGTACCTGTGCATCCAGTCAACGATTAGTCCATGACTGTCCCACCTTCCTGAAAGTTCTGTTCTCTCACATACAGGAAATAATCAATGGAGTGTGAAAAGCGTATTATATACACTGATCGAGCACTGTAGCATTAGACATGTAAACCTTGACTCAACAGTACACATGATGCCGCTGCCAACCAACTTACTGTATGCACAAAGAACACCTCTAGGATCTTTTCCTACAGGTGGCATTTGTGCAAAGAAACCAAGCATTTTAGTCATCACTGACAAACTAATTCCTGCAGCACTGGACATTGGTGCATTTTATGTGCACACACAGTCGTTGACCAGCTTGACCGAAATTCAGTTCATATACTCTTAGGCTATGCCATAGATGCTTGAGAGAGGGGGGAGGACGGAGAAGAGGGGGATGGGGAGGAGAAATAGAGGGAGAGAGCAAGAGCTTAAGTTAACATAAGGTTAGTAGTCAAACTATTTCTAAAGCCTGCTTGGTGATCACCTGTAATATTTTTTCTACTCATTCATGTAGTCTATGATTCATGAATCTTGACAATGTACTACTAATACCACTGAAGATAAATCCCTCAATAGCATCTGGGATTATTTACATCACCCCTTCTTGAATGCCAGAATAACCGATACAGACCAGTTTTCTGGAACTATACCACCATCAAATAACTTATCAAACAATTTCAGACTGACGTTTATTATCTGGTCAGAAGAATGTTTAAATAATTCACCAACAATGCCATCAAGGCTGCTGCCTTACGATGTTAGAATTTTTCTGCTAAGAATACTTGAGTAATTGGCCAGTTCCTATAACTACTACTGCTTACATCAGATAGTTCTTCGATTGGTGTTCAACATTTGCATCTAATGTTTGGAAATGCTGAAGCCATACATCAAGGATAATATAGGTTCTAGGCCATTTTCTTTAAATGAAATTCCAAAATTCCTTGTGATATTTGATACGAATTTATTTAGTCAAGATTTATTGAACTCGGAAAGGGGAGGGGGGAGAGAGAGAGAGAGAGAGAGAGAGAGAGAGAGAGAGAGAGAGAGAGAGAGAGAGGAGAGAGAGAGAGAGAGAGAGAGATGGGGGGGGGGGGGAAGGAAAAGACAGAAGGGGTGGAGAGGTGAAAGGACAGTTTGAGTGTGGTGCTTGTGCTTTTTTCTCTGCGAGATAAACTGGTGCACTGCACACTGACAATGGGTTAATCAGCAAATGCCTGGTAGAGCTTTACATCAGACGTGGTGCCAGTGGCCTGTGCACGCGTTAGTGCCAAAATGCTGTATGGACTGGACTTGCACCTCTTGATCCTCTACAAAGGTGGTACCTTTGCATCCAATTAACGATTAGTCCATGACTGTCCCGCCTCCCAAAAGTTCTGTTCTCTCACATACAGGAAATAATGGAGTATGAAAAGAGTATTATATACACTGATAATGCACAGTAGTACAAGACATGTGAACCTTGTGGACTGTCAACTGTACATATGATTCCGCTGCCAACCAACTTACTGTATGCAGACTCCCTACACCTCTAGGATCTTTCCCTACAGGTGGAGAGCTGTGCAAAGAAACCAAGCATTTTAGTCATCACTGACAAATTCCTGCAGCACTGGACTGGTGCATTTCATGTGTACATACCGTCGTCGACCAACTTGCTGAAAATCACAGTTCATATACTCTTAGGCTATTCCATAGACGCTTGAGAGAG
Organism: Conus canariensis; assembly: GCA_033310375.1. Lineage (NCBI taxonomy): Eukaryota > Metazoa > Mollusca > Gastropoda > Neogastropoda > Conidae > Conus > Conus canariensis. The sequence goes on from CM065747.1 coordinate 27,596,774, forward strand.
GGGGCAGGAGGAAGAGGAGGGAGGGGGAGGGAAAGAGACGAGAAGGGGAGAGAGAGATGGAGAGACGAGAGCTAAGTAAACATATTAGTATTCGAATAACCTTTTTTAAAAACCTGCCTGATGATTACCTGTGATATTTTTTTCTACCCACTCACGTAGTCTACGATTCATTATAATTCTAAATAATACACGACTAATATCGCTGCAGGAAATCCCTCGAGAACTGCTGGGATTATTTACGTCACCCTCATTGAAGAATGCCAGAATACCCGATTCAAACTAGTTTTCCGGAAACATATCAAATAGCTAAAATAACTTATCCAACATTTTCAAAAAGAAGTTTACCACCTGACCAGAAGAACGTTTAAATAACTCACAAATATCCTTCAAGGCCGTCACCTTATGATTTTTCAGTTTTCTTACTGCTAATACTACTTCTGGAGTAATTGGCTGGTTCCTATAACCGTCATGCTCACATCGATTGGTGTGTTAACATTTCTGTCTAATAAGGTTGGGAAATGCTGAAATAATACGTCAATTGTAGTATAGTTTCTCGGCCGTTTTCTTTTGAATGAAATTCCAAACCTCTTTAAACATTTTAGAGATGATACGAGTTTATTCAGTAGAGATTTACTGAACTCAAAGGAGAGAGAGAGAGGGAGGGAGGGAAAGACAGGGCTGGAGAGGTTGAAAGGGGGCACATTTTGGGGTGGTCATTGCGCAGGGCAAGGTGAAGGCAGACGTGGGACATGGGTAAATTGAAGGGAACATTACAATCAAGCACTAGTTATAGAGATATATAGTTGTGCACTCTACAGAGATGAACATGTAAATAAGTGAATGGTTTGTAGCGCTGGACAGAATAGCTATAGTGTCTCTACACTGTGCACGTACTTCACACACCACTCACTGTATACACAGTGTGAACACTTTGTGATCCGTTTCTAGAAGTGTTCTTACAAATGTATGATTCCCCCATAGCCTTGTCTTCCTCTCCACCCTCCATTTCCCTGACATCGAGTTTTGTTCAAGGTTCTCCTGACCAATGTGTGTGGCCTGGTAAGCCCTATTTTCTATTCTGCGTGTAACATGTTTTTCCTCTAAAAAAAAAAAAAGGTCACCCAAAGCGTTTCATTATCAATAAAAGTACTTTTTACTCTGTGGGTTAATCAGTAAATGGCTGGTAGAGCTTTAGATCGGACGTGGTGTCTGTTGCTGTGCACACGTTGGTGCCAAAATGCTGTATGGGACTGGACTTGCACCCGTTCATCCGCTACAAAGGTGGTACCTGTGCATCCAATTAACGTTTACTGCATGACCGTCCCACCCTCCAAAAAGCTCTTTTCTCTCACATACAAATCATGAAGGGAGTATAAAAATTGTATCTTGTACACTGATAATGCACTGTAGCGTTAGACATCCTGTGAACCTTGACTCAACTGTACACATGATGCCGCTGCCAAACAACTTATTGTATGCACACTCCGTACACCTGCAGGATCTTTCCCTACAGGTTTAGAACTGTAAAGCAGCCAAGCATTTTAGTCATCACTGACAAACTAATTCCTGCCACACTGGACACAAGTGCATTGCATGTGCACATGCCGTCATTGACCAACTTGCTGAAATTACAGTTCATATACTCTTACGCTATTCCACAGACCATTCAGGGAGATGAGGGAGGGAGAAGGGGAGGGAGGAGAGGGAGAGAGGACAGAGAGAGAGAGAGAGAGAGAGAGAGGAGAGAGAGAGAGAGAGAGAGAGAGAGAGAGAGAGAGAGAGGTGTGTGGGAGGGGGGGGAGTGAGAGCAAAACAAACATATGGCCAATGGTCGAATAACATTTTAAAGCCTGCCTGGCAATCACATGTAATATTTTCTTCTACCCATTCATGCAGTTTATAATTGATAATTTCAAAAAGTTTCTACTAGTATCGCTTAGGGAAATCATTCAATAATGGTTGGGATCATTTATACCACCCTCCTTGTAGAATGGCAGAATAACTGATTTAGACTAGTTTTCCGGAAACATACCATCATCACATAACTTAATTTCAGAAATAAGTCTACCAACTGGTCAGAAGAATGTTTAGAAACAGATGTGTCTGTGCACACGCTGGTGCCAAAATGCTGTGTAAGCTGGACTTGCACCTCTTCTGCTACAAAGATGGCACCTATCTGGAGACAGAAGCGCACGCTCAGAGAACACGTAAACGAGTGAATGGTTTGTAGCGCTGGACATAGCTATAGTGTCTCTACACTGTACACGCACTTCACTGCTCACTGTAGACACAGTGTGAACAGCGTCTGATCCATTCCTAGAAGTGTTTTTCTTCTTACACCAAATGAATGTATTATCCACCCATAGCCTTGCCGCTGCCTTACAATATTTTTTTTTTTACTTTCTCAATGCTAATAGTACTATAGTAACTCTATAATCATTGCTCATATCAAATACTTCTCAACTGGTGTGTTATCAATATTTGTGTCTAAGAAAGTTTGGAAATGGTGAAACCATACATCAATTGTAAGATTTACTGAACTCAGAAAGGAGGAGGGAAGGAGAGTGGGACAGGGAGACGGAGAGAGAGAGAAGAGAGAGGGGTGAAAGGGGGGTGGGGGTGGGGGGGGGGGGGCGGGGCCGGAGATAGGGGAGGGAGGGCGAGCGGGGTGGAGAGGGTGAAAGGACAGTTTCAGGTTGGTGGATGCCCTGGGGCAAGTTGCGAGTAGACATGGACATGCGTAAATTGAGAGGAACATTACAATCAAGTACCATTTGCCTGAAGATACAGAGAAGTGCACTATACAGAGATCATGTAGAGAAGTGAATGGTTTGTAGTGCTGGACATAGCTCTAGTGTCTCTACACTGTGCACGTTCTTCACACTCAATTCCAGTAATCTCTGCCCATAGCTTTGACTCCCCCGCCATTCTCCCTTTCCCTCAAATCTGAGTTTTGTTCAAGATTCTCCCGACTAATGTGTGTGGTCTGGCAATCCCCATTTTCTACTGTGTGTAACATGTTTTTCCTCTCCAACAGAAGTCGCTCCTAGCGTTTCATTATCAAGGCGAGCGATTTTTTACCGTGTGAGATATACACTGGCGCACTCCACGCTGACAACCGGTTAATCAGCAAATGCCTGGTAGAGCTTTGGATCAGACGTAGTGTCTCTGGCCTGTGCACACGATAGTGCCAAAATGCTGCATGGACTGGACTGGCACCTCTTCTTCCACTACAAAGGTGGTACCTGTGCATCCAATGAACGATTACTCCATGACTGTTCCACCCTCAAAGTTTTCCCTCCTCACATACAGGAAATAATTGGAGCATCAAAATATTACATACACTGATAATGCACCGTAGCATTAGACATGTGAACCTTGTCGACTGTCAACTGTACACATGATGCCGCTGCCAACCAACTTACTGTATGCACACTCCCTACACCTCTAGGATCTTTTCCTACAGGTGGCATTTGTGCAAAGAAACCAAGCATTTTAGTCATCACTGACAAACTAATTCTTGCAGCACTGGACATTGGTGCCTTTCATGTGCACACATAGTCGTCGACCAACTTGACTGAAATTCACAGTTCATATACTCTTGGGCTATGCCATAGATACTTGAGAGAGTGGGGAGGATGGAGAAGAGAGGGGGGGGGGGAGGGGGGGGAGGAGAGAGAGGGAGAGAGCAAGAGCTAAGTAAACATAAGGTTAGTAGTCGAATAACTTTTTCTAAAGCCTGCTTGGTGATCACCTATATTTCTATCCATTCATGCAGTCTATGATTCATGATTATCATAAACAATTTACTACTAATATCAAGGGCAAGAAGTAGGCAGACATGGACAAGGGGGAAATTAAGGTGAACATTACAATCAAGCACTATTTGTCTGGAGATATAGAGTAGTGCACTCTACAGAGAAGAACACGCCAATAAACGTGGTTTGTAGTACTGGACATAACTGTAGCGTCTCTACACCGAGCACATACTTCACACTCCACTCACTGTATACACAGTGTGAACACTTTCTGATCTGTTCCTAGAAGTGTTCTTACACCAAATTAATTCATTATCCGCCCATGGCCTTGCCTCCCCCTCCATCCTCCCTTTCCCTCACATCGAGATTTGTTCGAGGTTCTCCTGACTGTGTGGCCTGGTCATCCTTATTTTCTATTCTGTGTGTAACATGTTTTAGTCTCCAAAAAAAGGTCACCCAAAGCGTTTCATTATGAATAAAAGAACTTTTTACTGTGCGAGATATAAACTGGTGGACTGCAAACTGACACTGGGTAAATCAGCAAACGCCTGGTAGAGCTTTAGGTCAGACGTGGTGTCTGTGGCCTGTGCACACGTTAGTGCCAAAATGCTGTATGGACTGAACTTGCACCTCTTCTGCTTCAAAGGTGGTACCTGTGCAACCAATGAACGATTACTGCATGACTGTCCCACCCTCCCGAACGTTCTTTCCTCTCACGTACAGCAAATAATCAACAGAGGATCAAAATTATACAGGCCGACAATGCACTATAGCATTAGACATGTGAACCTTGACTCAACTGTGCACATGGTGCCGGTGCTAACTAATTGTATGCACATCTCAGATACCTCTAGGATCTTTTCCTACAGGTGGTGAAATGTGCAAACCAATCGAGCATTTTAGTCATCACCGACTAATTCCTGCAGCACCGGACCGTTGGTGCATGACATGTGCACACGCTGTCATCGACCAACTTGCTGGCATTCAGTTATATACTCTTAGGCTATTCCATAAACGCTTGAGCGATGGGGGGAGAAGAGGGGAGAAGGGGAGGGAGGGAGGGAGGGAGGGAGAGAGAGAGAGAGAGAGAGAGAGAGAGAGAGAGAGAGAGAGGCCGACCCCCCCCTCCAAGACGCACACACACACGCTCGCGCGCGCGCACATTCGTTGATGGTCATCCCTCTCCTGCTCTTTTTAGAACTTGGATTCACTGTAACAAGGCTCAAGTAATGACCATTGCGGCAGACTGGTGCAGCAGATACTGTCCTCTACGGGACACGGATAGTAAACTATACACAGAAGAAAAGTTAATTGTAGTACCCGACATCGGGTACAGACTGTGCACTGTGTCACATTTTTCGTTCATATTTCTTCACAAAATATTTACTTAGTTTTTATCTGCATCCTCTTTGTTTCTACACAGCTAGTTCAAGGTGCCACAGGGGCATGCTGATGACAGATTGGGTGGCGCTGTACCAAGGTACCGTACTCTCCCCAGGGAGACGTGCCTACTTTCACACTGCATACGAATTTGTCCTCAACGCTGCACAACATGAGGCACGTTACTCCTTGTCATAAGCATGTAATGCAGCACACGACACCGTCTTATACCTGCTCATGTAAGATGTGCCATTGTTACATGTTTTTCTAATAATACACGATGCTCTCCATAATATGTGGAGTTCTTTCGGAGATTTCAGTTTCACTCCCGCCCATGATGCATCTACAAAAGGTAACGTTATGTCTCGACTAATGCAGATTAGGCTATCATGTCAGTCGGCAAGTTCTTTATTCGGAACTGAAAAGAAAAAAAATTCAATGGAGGTGTGGAGTTTTACCAACCACCATGATCATCCTTGTTCTTCACTAACAGAATTCATGTTGTACAATGCGCAGCTGTATGCGAAGGTGGTGGTTGGAAATCTGGACAGAATATAAGACAGCGTGAAGTGGTAAGATAAACTAAAAAAAAAAACAAAAAACAAAACACCTGGTACATGGTTTGTAGCACAAGACGTTAGGGAAGGTGTCTCTCTATGCACATGTCAGTGCCAAGGACAGTTGTGTTTTATCTTTTCCAACAAGATCATAATCTGTGAAACAATCCGTAATTCCTGCGTCTTCGTCTACGCCTCCCAAACCTCTCACCATGCTGTATATCAAGTACTCTTCTTGGTAGGATACAAAATCCGTACACTTCATGCCATCAGATGTAGCAGTGTCACCTTATCAAATGCACATTTGTATATCTTTATTCCTATCAGATGTAGCGGTGTCACCTTATCAATGCACATTTGTATATTTATCTTTATTCCTATCAGATGTAGCGGTGTCACCTTATCAAATGCACATTTGTATATTTATCTTTATTCCTATCAGATGTAGCGGTGTCACCTTATCAATGCACATTTGTATATTTATCTTTATTCCTATCAGATGTAGCGGTGTAAGCATGATCACTGCCTATTTGTCTTTACAATTACTCCAACTCCTGTCAGATGTGGCAGTGTCAGATTGTACACACACTGTACCATAGTTCACGTCACTACGGTATCTCCACCACCGCCGACTTAAGTCTTACTGTAGGCACCGTTTCTGATCTCACAGGCAAAGGTCCTATGAAACAATCGCAGTGCCGATACTTTCTTAAAGCCGGTTACCTCCCATGCATACAAAATTAAGACCTAAAGGTCATCTGGACGGACAGACACTGCAGATAGTGTCCTCTCTAAACATTGTGTACAATTGTCACTTCCTAGTTGCAAGTTTACAACCACAACCAACATGAGCATGTCATGCATTTTGGCCAGAAGTAAGCGTTGAAGAGTATCCAGAACACAGACAGGAAAATGGTCCATATAAAGACAGACAAATGAAAAAGTCAAAGACGGCGTCTGAAAGAGTCGGTTATTAACAGAGAGCACCGTGGAGGAGGAGTTCTCTCTATCAAACAAACATGTACCACTCCCTGTACAGAACATACATCTGCAAGACCCATCCTTTCGAGTCAAAACTCGATAAGGCGTTTCCTCTTTAAGACCTGGAATTTGTGTAATAAAACCCAGACTTCCCTCTAATTGGTCAATGTATTTTGGTTAGAAAATCCCAGTGAACGTCAATGGACTCGGGCAATGGGATAAGTACCGGTGCAACAGACACGTCTATAAGTAAACGGTGTGCAGCATGAATCAGGCACGGCGTCTTCACCTGTGCAGATGCCAATACCACACCTCTTACTGTATATGCATGTAGTGTAATCAAAGGACATTCCACAGCAAGGCTGTCTGCATCGATTTTGCAATTATTCTCTTGCACTGTGACGACGTTTTCCCTCCTAAAACCATTTTCCTCACATAAATGAAGTCCTGCTCTCCGCGGGATGAAACATCCGTACTATTACACCGAGATTGTAGCGCTGGACAATCAGGCACAACACGTCTGTCAATTGTGCACACGATGCCAGTGTTGATCAACTTACGGACACATGCCAAAACCTCTAGGATCTTTCTGTACAGGTCCTATTATAGTGCAAGCAGAGAGAGAGAGAGAGAGAGAGAGAGAGAGAGAAGAAGACAGACAGAGAGAGAGAGGGGAGAGAGACAGACAGGCGGGCAGGCAGACAAATGTAATACAACTATACATTTACAAATATGCCACTGTCTCCGTACGAATGGGTTACAGCTGCACAATCGTCTGTGATACATTTGACGAAGTATGCGAGCAGCAATACATTAAAGTATATGGTGCCTTTGGCGCTTTGAATATATCCGTTTTCTGACAGGATTTTATTTACATGTTCTGTGTACTTTCAACGAATATACTGCGCTCTTCGAGGCTGGTTGGTTGTTCTAGTTAAAGTCTATTCGTCGTGTCGATGATTTTAGACTAGCATAAAAAAAACTTTAATTTCTAACATGAAAATTTTTTTAAACGGAGAGAGAGAGAGAGAGAGAAAACGTGCAATAGGACTACATAAACTAGCTAACCTAAATATTGACAGGTTGAAAAGATTAAACTGATCCCAAAATAATTTAACATCAGAAACAGGCAAAATACGTACTACGACCTCCGGAGGTAGGAAAGTTTTCAATGAAGCACATTTACTAGCATATGCTCCATTTCTGCAGAGCATAAACACTTTACTGTTCTTTGCCGTTAACGCATTTGACAAAAAAGTCTGAACGACAAGGTAACAATTGATCTACTTGCATATCGAATATTTGATAATGTAAAATGCTTTGCCTCAAAAGAGAACAAACGTCGTATCGTTTCATTTTCTATTATGTTGCACATTTCTACTGAAGATAAACTGCAAGGCAGTTCAACAGCATTCAGAGTGTTTCTCGCCCCATTTTTTTTTGCGAGATGGTCAACATATATCGTAATAAATTCCACAATGGGACGGTATCCAACAAATTTTTAATTGCATTCAGTTGAAAGGATCCAATGTTGCGCTCTTAAATTATAAAGTACTTGACACAATCCTAGATGAATATTAACATATCTTAACCACAAAATGTCATGAATTCTAGTTTAATAGAAACACCACAGTGGGATGAATTTGGGCAGTATACACAGGAATTAACTCGTCAGTGGTTGCTGCACAGGACGTCAGGCTTGGCTTCTCTCCCCTGTGCCCATGATACCACCGAGCCACTTGCTGTAGGCACAGCCTGCATATTTCAAGGAACGTTCCTGACACGTTTAGTGTCTACACACCTGTGTGTGTGTGTGTGTGTGTGTGTGTGTGTGTGTGTGTGTGTGTGTATGCACATGTGCGTGTGTTAATGTGACAGTGCATTTGCACATGTGTGCGTGCTTGCATGTAGGGCTGTGTACGCGTGTTCGTATGTGTGTACGTGTATGTGTGTGTATGTGCATGCGTGTATGCGTATCTGCCTGTGTATGTGCCAGCACTGACAAGTGTTGTAATCTATGATTGTAAAGTTTGCTTTTTTCGCTTCAGCTTATTTTCCTCTGAGAAGTTTATGTATTGATGGCAACTGTATGGTGTGTAAGCTTATTTTTTTTATTTCTTTTTTCAAAGAAAAGATATTTCCGCAAGAGAATACAGACAGATTGAAGGACAAAACATGATGCATTTCGACCTTTTGGGTCTTCTTCAGGCAAAAACACTTAGGGCAATGAAAACGAAGAATGAACAATCACTTTTGTCATTTTCGGCGCAAAACCCAATAGGTCCAAATGCATCGTGTTTTGTCCTGTAATCTGTATTGTCTTGCGGAAATAATCTTTTAAAAATTTGCTCCTTTCCACCTTCAGTGACCTCGCTTTGAAACTGGTGTGTGTTAATGTGTATTACAGTTGTCGTAAAATATTTTGAACTGCCTGTCACGGAGAACAGCGCTTAACTAATGTCTATTATTATCGTTCATTACTGCTATCACGACTCGACTTCATGACAGAAGACTAATCACCCAATATTAATATGAAATCAAAAAAGGGATGACAGTACTTTTTACTTGAAACAAGAAACCGACACTAATAACTCCTCTCACACTGCCCCCATAGCAGCAGCAAAAGGGAGACAAGTACGACCAAGCAGCCATAAAAAAAAAACCCAATCCCAGTTGTCTCCCTACGAAAACTGTTCAAAATGGCGATTTTAACCTCCGCCCAACCTGCTGTTTATTACAAGCAAAGCGCGAAGCTACCCATCCAAGGTAGCTGATAAAAATATTGAACGTTGATAATTCGAAAGCTCAATGCCAACAAATATTCGCCAACAAACTGATCACTATTTCGACATGTTCGAACTGAACGACACTTGTAACTTCATTAACGAACACCTGTCGACGTGCTAGTTAAATTAGATACTAGGTTTTGAACCGACTGTTCAAACATGGAAAGCAGCGAAAGTTTACAAATTCAAATCGTAATAAAAAAAAAAAAAAAAGTTGTTACCATATGGCTTGTGGACCGAGGAACAAAACATGGTCGCCGTCCCGGCCCAACGAAGGGTGAACGCCCACGACCAAAGACTCGAAAGTCCCACAGTGAAATGAGACCAGGTCTGGGTGACCTCAAGGAATATACCAGCTGGCGGAGAAAGGAGTTCTCCCCACTGGACAGTCAAGGTTCGAGTGACCATCTCCCCTTTTCCAGTCCATGCCAGGTAACAACTCACACATAAGGGGACATGTGACACTAACCGCTGCACCACGTGCAAAACACACCCAGTGGATCAACATTAGACGTCCTTGAAAAAAAAAAAACCTCATCGAAGGTGAAGGGAATAAACAAAAAATGAAAAACGAAAGCTTAAAGTGAACTGTTGGAGGATGGGAGAGAAAAATGTCACGGACGACACGCTTTTTGTGTCCCTACCAGCTCGCAGAACCGACATGCAACGCATGTTAGAAGAAAAAAAATTCCATTTGGCCAGAAGAAGTGGTGTTCGTCCGTGACAGAGGCGACTGCTTTTCTTCTTAAATCTATTTTGAGAGTTAAACGAACTATGCGACAGCCCTGATGTGGCTCCTTGTGGTCCGCCTGGCTGTAACAAGTACGAACTGGCTTGAACTGTTGTGTTCCACCTTTTACGTTACTGGGCGATGTGTGCACGAACATACAACTGGGATATGAGAGACTGTAGCAATGAACATTAGGCACACCATTTTCCTGGCGTGCACACCATGTCAGTGCAGATCTAGTTGATATATTATGCCCAGTGGAACCACTTAGGATCTATTCCTAAAAGGTAATCTATGTGCAATTGGACTAAGTCGCAATCATTACCAAACTGACGTAATAAGGGAAGTGGTGACCAAACGTGAGGACAGTACCAGTAGAAAATGGAAAAGAGCTTCCACAGTCCAACTACCTTCACACAAGAAGCTGTAAACCAGACACAGAAAAGTGAAGAAGCGAGTTTGGTAGCACCAGACGTCAGGCACTGAATTTGTCCACTGTGCACACAGTGTCAGTGCCAAGTCATTTACTCTGTGCACACCACTTGCAGCTCTTCACGTCTGGTCCATCTGTATAACGATTTACAGTTCCCCCAAGACCTCGTTTTCCTCTCCAATTCCTTTACTACATACATTAAGTGCTCTTCTCCATGGTTACGGCATGTACACCTTATATGATGTACCCTGAAAACATGAACAAACTGTGGCATTGGACAATGTGCCCATCACGTCACGTACTGTGCACATGGCGCCAGTGCCAACCAACTTACTGTATGCACAAACTCTACCTCTAGGATCTTTTCCTACAGGCGCAATATGTACAATAAATTCATATCAAAACATACCTTTGATTCTCTACCAACATTTTGCCCTGTTGATCGTCTGAAATGTTTAAGGTAGCAATTGACATTCTGTACGTTATCTGTGCACACCTAAGCGCAGACAGTTGAATTCTAAAACTCACGTCCTGTTAGCCTATTCTCCAGTTGTATGGCGTCTCTACAAATCACCTTGATCATACTTCTCTCTTCACTTACAATGCTGAACTGTGCCTGAAGCAGGTCAGGTGGAAAGGCCAACGTGTGTTCTCTCATAACACCCAAATAACAGACGGCTGTTCTCCAGGCTTACAGTTATAATGTACCCTGAAAGTATGAACAAAATGTGGCATCGGTCATTGTGCCCATCACGTCGACTGCCGACTGTGCACATGGAGCCGGTGCCAACCAACTTACTGTATGCACACACACGATACCTCTAGTATCTTTTCCTACAGGTCAAACCATGTGCAGTTAAACCATACGTTTTATTCTCTGCCGACACTTTGTCCTGTTGCTCACGTGAAATATGTAAATGTGGTATGATCCTGTTCGTTATCTGTGTAGACGCCAGCGCCGACCTATTTAAATCTTAAGGGTCACACCCTGCTAGCCCATTCCCCAGAAGTGTGATGTCTGTAATAAGAATCTTGGTCATACTGCTAAATCTTCACTGACCCACTTTGCGGAAAGGAGAGATAGGAAGCTGAAATGTGAAGCCTGAAGGGGAGGGGGCACACACACACACCCCACCCATCCACACACGCAGAAAGAGAGAGAGAGAGAGAGAGAGAGAGAGAGAGAGAGAGAGGGGGGTGGGTGGGTAGAGAGAAAAAGAAAGTGACAGAGGTAGACACAGAGAGACAAGCGATTGGTTTTCTTCTTCAATATATTTTGAAGTTGACCTTAACGATGTGACCCTGTTATGACTTTTTGGATGGTCTGGATATATTCCATGACTATCAATACTAAGACTGAAAGAGAGAGAGGCAGACACCTGTGCATACACTGTCAGCCACAGAATGTTCCGTCATTGTGTAAATGTTTCAGTGTTGAAATGCTAACAGCATAAGGTCAGAGGAGAGAAGAGGAGAGGAGAGGAGAGGGGAGGGAGGGAGGGAGGAAGGGAGGGGGAGGAGAGAGAGGGAGAGAGAGAGAGAGAGAGAGAGAGAGAGAGAGTTATCAAGAGAAAGAGCTAACAGGCAAGCAGACATTTACAAAAAGACAAGAGGTGAATTTATTCCACTTTGGGGTCCACTGACCTTCAGGGTGGCCTTAACGCCAGCGTTCAGCTTCCAGTCTTTTAGGATTAACTGTGTGCTGCCTGCACTCTGTGAGTGCACAGGGATCCAGAAGGCACTGTCCACAGCCACATTCTGCACAGACAGCAAGACACTTAAGAGTGGTGCACAGAAAACACATGGAGACGATACATGGGTGGTACTGTTCAAGGGCCATGTGCTATCCCCACGGACAGTGGACATTACCGACACAAAAATCCACCAGGACAAACAAATGCACAACATACGCAGATAACGTCAATTTTCATTATAGCCCAGCCGACCACACAGTGCCGAGAACTGTCAAACTCACGAGAAAAGGTCTAATCCTGAAAAGATCAGATCCTAAGACTGATAACACTCTGAACGTGTTGGGAGCGCCAGACATTCCACAATTTGTCGATTCCAATTTTTTAAGTTAATAAAGAACATTTTAAATGCACGCGACAAAAGGATATGAGATAAATGTTTTACATTTCCCCCATCACCTTTTCCCCTCGTTCTTTTACTGCACACATTAAGCTCCTCTCCATGGCTATGACATGTACACCTTGTATAATGTACGCTAAAAGTATGAAAAAACTGTGGCATTGAACACTGCGCCAGTCGCATTGACTCAACTGTGCACATGGTGCTGGTGCCAACCAGCTTACTGTATGCACACTGTCCATACCTCTAGTATCTTTTCCTACAGGCTTCAACGTGTGCAGTTTAACCATTCTTTATATTCTCTACCGACACATTGTCCTGCTGATTGTGTGAAATACGTTGAATAAGGTAGCAACTGACAATCTGTACGTTATCTGTGCACACCTCAGTGCCTGCCTAGTTGAATTTTAAAGTTCACACCCTGCTAGCCTCTTCTGCATTAGTGTGGCGTCTGTATAAATCACTTTGATCATACTTCTAACTCTTCACTGACCCACAACGCTGAACTGCGCATGAAACGGGTCAGGTGGAAATGTCAACAGAACAAAGATGAGAGAAATCAGCCTTTGTCATTACAAAACTCACATGCACTTTCTGTGGTATGGACTTCTCATACCACTGGTTCAGAAGATGGCTGTTCTAAAAGAAAATGTCAAACCATCTCTCAAAGAATTGTTCCTTTCTTCTCTCAGTGGTGATTAAGATAGGTGTGTGATGCGTCTTATATGTTCAACCTCAACGTTATTTTACCAAATCAAACCACTTTAGTTAGAACTGGCTATAGTCTTGGGTTTAAACCACATCAGGTACATGTAAACATCATGCACGGGGTTTTATCCAGGCTTTTTCCCCTCACATTATTATAAGGATTTCTGCTTTGTAGTCTACGACTCTGACATGGAAGACAGGAGAGAATGGAAGAAAACGGAAAGCAAAGCGAGAAGGAGAGCACACATACACCCACACAAAGACAGCGAGAGAGCGAGAGAAGCGAGAGCGAGCGAGCCAGCCAGCCAGCCAGCCAGCGAGAGACAGACAGACAGAGACAGAGACAGACCGAGAGACAGACAGACAGACAGACAGACAGAGAGAGAGGGTGCTTGGTTTTCTTCAATCTATTTTAAGAGTTGACTAACAAGCTGACAGCACTATTGTGGCTCATGGTGGTCGGCCTGGCTATAAGCAGCATGAATCGACTTGAACTGTTGTGTTCCACCTTTTACGTTACTGGGCGACAGTGTGCACGAATCATACAACTGGGATATGAGAGACTGTAGCAATGAACATTAGGCACACCAATTTTCCTGGCGTGCACACCATGTCAGTGCAGATCTAGTTAATATATGCACAGCGAGAACCTCTTAGGATCTATTCCTAAAAGGTAATCTATGTGCAATTGGACTTTAGTCGTAATCATTACCGAACTGACGTAATAAGGAAAGTGGTGACCAAACGTGAGGACAGTACGAGTAGAAAATGGGAAGGAGCTTCCACAGTCCAGCTACCTTCACACAAGAAGCTGTAAACCAGACACAGAAGAAGAGTGAAGAAGCGAGTTGTTGGTAGCACCAGACGTCACGTACTGAATGTGTCCACTGTGCACACAGTGTCAGTGCCAAGTCATTTACTCTGTGCACACCACTTGCAGCTCTTCACATCTGGTGCCATCTGTATAAGATTTACAGTTCCAAGACCTCGTTTTCCTCTCCAATTCCTTTACTACATACATTAAGTGCTCTTCTCCATGGTTACGGCATGGAAACTTTATATAATGTACCCTGAAAGTATGAACTGTGGCATTGGACAATGTGCCCATCACGTCGACTGTCAACTGTGCACATAGTACCGGTGCCAACAACTTACTGTACGCACACTGGTGAACCTCTGGGATCTTTTCCTACAGGCTTCAAAATGTGCAATTAAACCATACTTTTATTTTCTGCCGACATTGCCCTTGTTGATCATGTGAAATACGTAAATAATGTAGCGATGCACATCCTGTGTGTGTTCTGTGCACACATCAGCGAAGCCTAATTCATTTTTACTGTTCACATACTGCTAGCTATTCCCCATAACTGTGATGTCTGTACAAGTCACCTTGATCATACTTCTAACTCTTCACTCACCTATACAACGCTGAACACTGTACAAAACAGGTCAGGTGTAAATGTCAAAAGAAAGATGCAGAGAGACAAGCTTCTGGCTTTAAAGAATTCACACGTACTTTCTGACTCCTATACCACCGATTTAGAAGACGCTTTCTAACCAAAATCAAACCCAAACCACTTAAAAGATTTTTCCTTTGTTATCTCTGTAATTAACATGGTCTGATGCGTCTTGTATGTTCAACCTCAACATCTACTGGCTATAGTCTAGAATTTAAACACCTCATCTACATGTCAACATCACGGGTTTTGTCCAGGCTTTAAACTTCTCACAATATAAGGCATGTCGCTTTCTAGTTATGAGTCTACATGGAAGCGAGGACAGAAGGGAAGAAAACAAACGTGAAGTGAGGAGGGGGGCACACATACACCTACACAAAGGCAGAGAGAGGAGAGAGAGAGGAGAGAAGAGAGAGAGAGAGAGAGAGAGAGAGAAGAGTTGGATCTATCCTGAGAGTCGACTTCAACAACGTGACAGCCCTTTATGACTCGTGTGGTCGGCCTGGCTATCAGCAGCATGAATCGACTTGAACTAATGTGATCCACTTTTACGTTACTGGGCGACAGCGTGCACGAAATCATACAACTGGGATATGAGAGACTGTAGCAATGAACATTAGGCACACCATTTTCCTGGCGTGCACACCATGTCAGTGCAGACCTAGTTAATATATGCACAGCGAGAACCTCTTAGGATCTATTCCTAAAAGGTAATCTATGTGCAATTGGACTTTAGTCGTAATCATTACCGAACTGACGTAATAAGGAAAGTGGTGACCAAACGTGAGGACAGTACGAGTAGAAAATGGGAAGGAGCTTCCACAGTCCAGCTACCTTCACACAAGAAGCTGTAAACCAGACACAGAAGAAAAGTGAAGAAGCGAGTTGTTGGTAGCACCAGACGTCAGGTACTGAATGTGTCCACTGTGCACACAGTGTCAGTGCCAAGTCATTTACTCTGTGCACACCACTTGCAGCTCTTCACGTCTGGTGCCATCTGTGTAACAAGGATTTACAGTTCCCCCATGACATCTTCCACTCCCTAATTCTTTTACTGCATATTTTAAGTCCCTCTCCATGGCTGTGGTATGTAAACCTTATATAATGTACCCTGAAAGTATGAACAAACTGTGGCATTGGTGAATGTGCCCATCTTGACTGTCGACTGTGCACATGACACCTGTGCCAACCAACTTACTGTATGCACACTACTTAACCTCTAGGATCTTTTCCTACAGGAATGATGTGCAGTTAAACCACATCTTTCTCTGACAGTTTGTCCTGTTGATCGTCAGAAATATGTTTAATTCGTGTACCACCGGTTCAGAAGACGGCTTTTCTAACCCAAAATGCCATGCCATCTCTCAAAGGAGTGTTTCCTTTATCTGGGTAATTATTAACATGAATGTGTGCTGCATCTTATATGCTGAACCTCAATGTTACTTTATCAAGTCCAACCACTCCAGTTAGAACTGGCCACAGTCTAGGGTTTAAACCACCTCAACTACATGTACGCATCTTGCGCCCATTCTCCTTACGTAAATCAAGTCCTGTTCTTCCTGTAATATAAAATTCGCACACTATACACTGAAAATTGATTGTAGCACTGGACACCAGGCACAACACATCGCCTGAACTGTGCATGCAATGCCAGTGCCGACGAACTTACTGTATGCACAGTTTCCAACTCTGTAGGATCTTTCCCTATAGGTAGGATCCTGTGCAAAGAAGCTAAGCATTATAGTCTCCACTGACACACTGCACATCATAAGCTTGTTGTGGTGACAAGATGTGTATCTTGATTCACCGTTAAATGCATTTTATCAACATGCGTTGAGTAAGCTAAGCATTATAGTCTCCACCGATACCACCCCAACAAGGTTATGATGTGCAGTGTAAGTTGTGTATCTTGATTCGACGTTAAACGTATTTTATCAACTTGCGTTGTGTAAGTCCTTTTAGGTCTGTCACTCCTCTTACTGTGTAATGTGTCATTCTTGGTGTCTACAAAGTCATCAAGAGCCGATGTATGTATGCCTCGACGTAACTACCGAATCAAGATACACATCACCACAACAAGGTTATGATGTGCAGTGATAAACAAATCCAGACATACACAACGATATAAAAGATCACACGCAATATGTACCCGACCCATACTGTGGGGGAGGGATTACACCTCTGAATTCATTCCCTGCATTTATCTCTGTACACAGATGAAGAACCTCTAGAAACTTTCCCTACAAATACAACTTTGCCAAGACTCGTTCTAATGGGTACCAGTTTTGTGTGCAGATACTACATCTGTACGATCTATCCTTTCAAGTGTTAACTCAGTACATGGGACGTCTCCCTTGGACCCGAGTTTCCTGTGTGTAATAAAACCTAAATACTTCCATCGTTCGGTTTGTTCACCGTTCTTTGAAAGGTTAGAAGAATACCAGAAAACGTTAATGGACTCGTACACCATAGGATAAATACCAGTGCGACAGACCAGTCAATAAGTGAATGGTTTGTGGCATCAGTCATGCACGATGCCTTAGGCTCTGCAGATGTCAGTGCCGTACCTCCTACTGTATACACATGTGGTATAATCAGGGCATCTTTCCCAGCAAGGCTGTCTGTGCAACAAACTTACGATGATTTCAATATATTTTCTTGTCAGAAACCCATTTTCTTTACGTAAATCAAATCCTGTTCTGTGTGGGTTATGAAATTCGCACAGTATACACTGAGAATGGATTGTAGCACTGGACGTCGAGCACAACACATCGTCTGTGAACTGTGCATACAATGCCAGTGCTGACCCACTAACTGTATGTACACATGCCAACCTCTAGGTTCTTTTCCTACAGGTGAAATTCAGTGCAAGCAAACGAAAGATCTATTTCTTCAACACACTAGCATGCAATCATGTATGTGTTTAGAATAGGAACAAGCTGAATAGTATGATGGTCTGTGATGAGATGGACAGACAGACACAGTCAGAGAGAGAGAGAGAGAGGAAGAGAAAGAAAGGGGTCAGGTGGAAATCAGAACAGACCATAGAGAGAGGCATGGAGAGATTTGGTTTGAAAAGTCACATGTATCTACCGTGACATTAACTTTATTCAGAGTTTCACTAGGTGAAAGGATGTCTTTACTTTCCCGCTATGCGTTTCCGTTTTTTACCATCAAGCATACTCTTCACTACCAAGTAAGAAATATAGGTCATTTTAAAAACCTGGTCTCCAGCCATCTGAGAGAGAGAGAGAGAGAGAGAGAGAGAGGAGAGAGAGAGAGAGAGAGAGAGAGGAGAAAGAGAGAAGAGGAGAGAGAGAGGACAAACGAAGCACTTACAATTAAACTGGTCGTCAGCTAAGTCAACATATGTTAATGCCGACCTGCTTAATGCAGTCTTAGTCGAGTTTGCAAGTTTCAGATCCTGTTATTTGAGCATTCAGTGTGATCCAGGACCAACAGGGAGCTAGACAAAATGGGCAAATCAAGACCCACATGCATTGATAAAATCGCTCAACGATGTGGATCAAAGTACAGGAACAAATATATGAACAGGACATGGGTTAACAAGGATGTATAAAACTTTCCACAATGTACCATCAGTTCATTCCTGAAAAGGGAGAGTTTATGAAAGTTCAGTCACTGTTGCGCTGACACCAGGCGCCTTCACTGTTAGAGACCGACAGGACAGAGAAGGACAGAGAGGTTGACGGACAGAGTGAGGGACGGAGGTGACGGGACAGTAGAGGGAGGGTGGGACGGGAGAGAGACGGGGGAGTGGACGGACAGAGAGGGGGTGGACGGGACAGAGAGGGGTGGACGGGACAGAGAGGGGGTGGACGGGACAGAGAGGAGTGGACGGGACAGAGAGGGGTGGACGGGACAGAGAGGGGTGGACGGGACAGAGAGGGGTGGACGGACAGAGGGGACGGGACGGGGGTGGACGGGACAGGAGGGGTGGACGGGACGAGAGGGGTGGACGGGACAGGGAGGGGGTGGACGGGACAGGGAGGGGTGGACGGGACAGGGAGGGGTGGACGGGACAGGGAGGGGTTGACGGACAGGGAGGGGTGACGGACAGGGAGGGGTTGATAGGACAGGAGGGGTTGATAGGACAGGAGGGGTTGATCAGGACAGAGAGGGGTTGACAGGACAGAGGGTTGACAGGACAGGGAGGGGTTGACAGGACAGGGAGGGGTTGACAGGACAGGGAGGGGTTGATAGGACAGAGAGGGGTTGATAGGACAGGGAGGGGTTGACAGGGGTTGGAGGAGAGATGGGCAGGGCAGTGGGTGCCCAGAGCAAGGGGTACGCAGATATGGACAAGGGCGAGGTGATGAGAATGCTCAAGTTCTGTTCTCTACGGATGTAGAGTAGAGCTCTCTACAAAGAAATACGTATATAAGTGAATGGCTCGTAGCACTGGACATCGGTATCACGTCTCTTCACGGCACGTACATGTCAGCGACACTCCACTTTCTGTGTCAACAGTGTCATCACTTCTGCTTCTGTCCCTAGAAGCGCATTTCTCCTAAGAAAGAGAAGTCTAATTCCTTCATAATCTTGCCTTTCTCCCCAACCTCTCTCTCCCTTGCATACAATGAGTTATTTAAAGTTGATCATACTACCGGTGTCTGACATGACAAAGTCATCTATTTTGTGTGCGACATCTTTTCCCCTGCAACAGCAATTCGATAGAATTTACGTTAAATCAATGTTTTGTTGTCAAGGCGAACACAGCTTTTAAAACATGGGTCCTTCAAGTGTTTACGCAGGTCAGAGGTTCTGTAATCTTGCTTTTGACTATGAAATGTACAATAAAAAATGCATTTTTTCTCTTTCAAAGATAAGATATGAGCCTTTGACATGATAAAGGCACGAAGGCCCACATGCACACGGGTTCGCACAATCCCACGCACGTGTGCGACTATGAAATGTCATCCTTCTGCTGTTCTGGAACAAAGACCCCCTGAGACATGCTTCATCTAACAGCTATTACTTGACGTGTAATTCAGATTACTACCCCTCATGCAAGACATGCTTCATCCAACAGCTATTAACGTTTAATTTACAGATTACTGCCCCTCATGAACTGATATCTAGATAATCATTCCAGATAGTTTTCCGACTGAAAAATCCAACACCGACGCATTACCTTGAGCATGTAAAAACCCAGACGACTCCTATAAAGTTTTCTGGCTAGGTATTATCCGATACTGTATTCAAAAGCAAAGAGATTGCGGTTTTCTGAATACTTTCCATGAATATACTGCACTCTGTAATGAAGCGCAGGAAGATAATAAATGCACATAGGATTCCCTCCCCCTTTTTCTAGGATGGACACTGCGCTGTAAGCACCAAAGAATAATTCCTAACTGTGATGCACAAAGATTTCCACATCAGCTTATATTAACTTGGTGTTAAGATGTGTATCTTGATTCAACGTCAAATTTCATCAGCACACATTGGGCAAGTCCTGTTAGATCTGTCACTGCTCTTATTGTGTAATATGCTATTCTTGGTGCCTACAAAGTCATCAAGAGCCGGATGTACCCCCATCTATGCCTCGATCTAGCTACCCATAAACAAACCAAACATACACAACGTAATAAAGCATAGTGTGTTTATGTGACGGTGCATGAGCGCATGTGTGTATGTATGACCGTGTGTGAGAATTTGTGTGTGTGTGTACGTCCATGTATGTGTACGTGCATGTGTGTGTACGTGCATGTATGTGTGCGCATGTGCATGTTATGTGCCAGCACTGACAAGTGTGTGCAATTTATCGTTAAATGCATGTATTTCCTTTTTTGTCACGGCTTATTTACCTCTTAGAAGTTTCATCTGTACTGATGTTAACTGTGTGGTGTGTGTTAAAGTGTATTACGGTTATTGTGAAATGTTTTGAGCGGCCTGTCACGGACACCAGCGCTCAATATTCATGATAATTCGTTTATTACTGCTGTTACTGTTACCGTTACGTTGGTGATGGATCCATACATGTGTAAAATACTGTTCTCTGTTGTGAACCATGTAAAGATGATGTGTGAATAGTTTGTAGCACTAGATGAAAGGTACTGAATCTGTCCAGTGCACATAGAGAAACAGACAGAGCAATCCTCTAAAACCCTTCTCTTGCGTGTATAAAGTGCCCTTTTCAACGGAATATGAAACTTCATTTACACATTACATTTCATGTGAACTGTAGCACTGAACCTCAGGAACATCATCATGTCTGTGGAATGTGTCCATAATACCAGTGCCGACCAGCTTACTATACGCACAGATGAGAAACCTCTAGGATCTCTCCCCACAGGCTGAGAGTCTGTGCAAAGAAGCCAAGCATTACAGCCTCTACCGAGACACTGCCCTGTCAATCCCGTCTATATAACGCACTTGATCTAGCTTTACTTGTTACAAAATTCACGTGTGCTTTTGTTGGTATCGTCTTTAATTCTTATTCCACGACTTAGTAGACGTCTGTTCTGACCCAAATTCGGTTTCCACTTCTTTATTGCCCAGTTGAATTTCCAGTCACCTTTCAGTCAGCCAAAACACTTTTCAAACTGTCTTTTGTTGCATCAGTGATTACTAACATAAATATGATGCGTCTTGTGTGTTCAACCTCAACAGTACCTTACCATGTCAAACCAACCCCTCAGTCTACTTGAAACTGGCTACGGTCTATCCAGGGGTTAAACCTCAGTCACATGTAAATATTGTGTACGGGTTTCTTTCAGGCTTTAAACTTCTCGCAATGTTTCTGGTCTAAGAGTCTGGTATGGAATAGAAAAGAAGGGGAGGAAAAGAAATGTGAAGCATGGAGAGGGGGGAGGGGGGCACATTTACACCCACCCATCCACACATGAACAGAGAGAGAGAGAGAGAGAGAGAGAGAGAGAGAGAGAGAGAGAGAGAGAGAGAGAGAGAGAAGAGAGAGAGAGAGAGAGAGAGAGAGAGAGAGAGAGAAACATGCACGCAAACACACAAACATACAATACCAATATATATTTACAAATATGCCTTTGTCTCGGAATAAAAGGTTTGCAGCTGCATAACTGTCTTTGATATATCTAACGAAGTATACAAACAGCAATACATTAAAGCATATAGTTCATTTTTGCATTTATTCTGCACACACGACTTGCAACTAATAAGATCTGGTACCATCTGTATAACAGTAATTTACAATTCCCTCATGACCTCGTATTCCTCTAATTCTTTTACTGCATATATTAAGTGCATTCTCCATGGCTATGACATGGAAACCTGATATAATGTATCCTGAAAATATGAACTGTGGCTTCACCCCATGCACACATGTGACGACTATCAACTGCGCGCATGGTGCTGGTGCCGACCATCTTACTGTATGCACATGTGCCAGCCTCTAGAATCTTTTCCTACAGGCTCAAATATGTGCAATTAAACCATTACTGCAATTAAACTTAGTTTGATTCTGTACCGACACGTTGTCCTGTTGCTCGTGTGAGATACGTAAATAATGTAACGATGCATATCCTGTGTGTGTTCTGTGCACGCATCAGCGCCGACCTAGTTGATTTTTACCGTTCACATGCCGCTAGGATATTCCCCACAAGTGTGATGTCTGTACAGATCACCTTGGGCATACTTCTAGCTCTTTACTGACCCAGTTTGTGTTATACAACCCTGACCAGTGCATAAAAGAAGTCATGTATTTGTCAACAGAGCAATGATGGCCTGGAGAAATGAGCCGAGTCATTACAGAATTCTGCTTTCTGTGGCAAGTCTCAAATCACCGATTTAGAAGACGAGTGTTATAATCCAAAACGCGGTTTCCGTTTCATTTTTTGTCCAACAGAATTTCACACCATCTTTTAGTCAGTCCCATCAGCTATCAAGTTTTTTCTTCGTTATCTCAGTAACAAACGTATAAATGTCTTTAGTTCAACTCGCCGCCCCATTAAACCTATGGATATGTGTAACTAGTGCAGCACTTGGCATCAGGCAATTTGACACCTACAACTCACTGTAAATATGTTGTCTGTACAAACCAATCCATATTTCTGTAGCTGAACGGCCTGAAACAAAAAATCATCTTTCAAAATAATATTTTTCCGTATTATTACGGACTTATATAATTCGCATTAGTTTTGTGTTAGCGTAATAGAGCACACTTTTGACTATCAAAACTCTCTCAACTTATTTGCAAAGTGAGGCGACTGCAGGCAGAAATCTAAACAAATCTCAAAGATTTTTCAAGAACTGTACTTTTCCTAGGACTAGAACTACCTTTCTACTTTGGCAATAACGTAAAATTCAGTTTGTAGTCGTCTTTCGTAAAGATTTGTTAATAAATTAAAGAGCAAGGCTGCTTGCATTCACCTGTTTGGATCACCATCAATCATGAGCTCTTGCCTTAGGTATATTTGGAAAGAATATCTGCTGCTCGTATTAAATGGTCTGATCTTCGCAAAAATGGAATCAAAACTTACCATATTTGAATACGACATAGTTGTTTTCTCTGTATGCAAAGCAATCCTTTTAGTGACGAAACTGACAAAGAACAGGACAATTTTATGAAACGGAAAATAGATTAAAAAAGAAGTTTGACTCATTTACAGCTGTTATGAATTGGGTGACTTTATGCTATACCAAAGTGGAAAAGGAAAGATCTTGGTACTTGTCATTCTGCTACCTTTAGTACCGCTAATGCTTGTATTTGATGTCGGATTTGCAACGACACACACAAAAGCACGCACACATGCACAAGACATTGACAACAAACCGTGTGATTACTCAAGACACGTTTACAGATACGAGTCAAAAACATCAACTGTAGCACTGAACTTTAGGCATCATGACATCTGTCAAGTGACCACACGATGCCGGTGCCAACTTATTGTCATGCACACATGACACACTCCAGGGTCTCTCCCTACAAGTGTCTTGACAGTGCAAAAGAATAAAACATTGTTCAGAAATATACTGCCCTGCTGACCCTATCTTAAATGAGTATCAATGCCAAGATGGAAAGAAAGGAAACAGGGGAGGAGAGAGAGAGGAGAGGAGAGGAGAGAGAGAGAGAGAGAGAGAGAGAGAGAGAGAGAGAGAGAGAGAGAGAGAGAGAGAGAGAGAGGAGAGAGAATGTTGATTCAGGTTAGGCCAAGGCCCATAACTGAACGGGAAGAGGATGCACATTCATAAAACACCCATACATCATGCAGCTGGTAACACGATAACATCCACAATAAAGAAAACACATATGTTACAAAAGTACTGGCACAATAAGATGTGCATTATATGAATACATGCTATGACGTTACAGTAGTATTTTCTGCCCTTTGTATAAATATTGTGCCAGGCTGGAAATATTTTCATTTCTTGATGACGGGAGTGTGCAGTGCTTTGTTTGCTTACTTTAGAAAATGCTCTGAGCACTTGTGCCATTTTGGGAAAATTATCTCGCAAAATGTGTACGGGTTTGTGATCTTATAAGGCAGACTGATACACCTGGTCATACCCTGTCGGTCTCAGAATGCCCATGTGATTGTGTAAAATTATCCATGTTCAAACGCAAAGGGGTGGGGGAGGGGAGAGGAGAAAAAAAGGAGGGGGGAGGGAGGGAGGGACAGCGGCAGACAGATAACCGGGACATGACCCTATACAACACAAATTTCATGCGATCTTTCAGCAACAATGTCCAGTCGTTAACTGTACAGTATGCATATCAAACTCGTGTTAGAGAGACAGACAAGACAGACAGACTGGGGGCAAATAGTGGGGGATGGAGGAGGACAGGGGAGAGGAAGAACAAGGGGAGATGGGGGGGAGGATGGAACAGAGACAGGGGAGAGACAGAAGGGAGAGGGAGGAGAGAGAGAGGGAGAGACAGAGCAGAAGGGGAGAGACAGAAGGGGAGAGAGAGAGGGAGAGACAGAGAGGGAGAGAGAGGGAGACAGAGGGAGAGACAGAGAGGAGGACAGAAGGGAGAGACAGAGGAAGACAGAGGAGAGACAAGGCAGGCAGAAGGGACGAGCAGTGGAGACGGAGGCAGAGAACAGAATGGACATGCAGACAGGCAGGCAGTCAGACAGGCAGGCAGTCAGACAGTTGCAAACAGAGCAGAGATGAACTGATGTATTCCCGTGCTGGGTCCACTGACCTTCGGGTTGGTCACAATGCCCGCATACCGCCCTCCGTCTTTCAGGTCCAAGGCCCCATGTGCTGCCTGCACCCCATGAATGCACAGGAATCCAGAAGGCAGCTGTCCACAGCCACATTCTGCACAGACAGCAAGACACTTGGAATACTGCACAGAAAAGATATGGAGACAAAGAGACATGGGTCGTACTGTACAAGGGCCTTATGCTTTCCGCATGACAGCAGCCTGAGGGCTAGCATTTCTGCCTCCAGTGTTTAGCCCTACAAGCTTGAACACTGTGCAGAGATTCACTTCTACCATCTTTCCCTAAAATAAACTACACACAGAATACACTTCCAGGACCGTTCTCTACAATGTGAACACACTGAACAACGCATACACCACAAGGGTCACCCTTACAATGTGAAGTCTGTATTGGGTACCACCCTCAGGATGATTCCCTACAATGCTAAGTCTTTACAGGGCATGCTACTTTATTTGCCGAGGGAATGCCAAGAGGACACACGAAAGTGCATACACATGCACTAATAGACACACTGATGACTAAAACTAAGATTACTCAAGACTCGTTTACAGATACAAATCAAACATGAACTGTAGCACTGGACTTAGGCACATATGATCTGTCAAGTGACTACACGATGCCGGTGCCAGTTCACTGTAGGCACACAGCGCACACCTCCAGGTCTCTCTCCCTACAGGTGTATATATAGTGCAAAAGAATGAAACATGCATTTTTTTTCAGGGATATACTGCCCCGTTGACCGATCTGACAATTATCAATGCCAAATTGGAAAGAGAAAGGAAGGAAGAGAGAGAGAGAGAGAGAGGAGAGAGAGAGAGAGAGAGAGAGAGAGAGAGGGATGAGGGAGTTTATGGGAGGTAGAGAGAGAGGGAGGAGCTGACAGTTACTAAGAGAAAGACATGCAGACAGGTGCTCTGACAACTGGGGAAAAAAGGTGAAAACGTTGAATCCAGTGTGAGTCCACTGACCTTTGGGTTGGTCCCCAACAGTAGTGCACCGCTCCGCCGTCTCCAGTCCAACGCCCCATGTGCTGCTTGCACTCTGAACACACAGGAATGCAGAAGGCAGCTGTCCAGTCACATTCTGCACAGACAATACAATAGATAACAATGAAGACAGAGATACATGGGTGGCATTGTACAAGGGCCGTGTGCTAGGACGTTTCCCTACAATGTACAGTCTGTACAGGGTATAATGCTTTGTTTGCTTAGGAAATTCCACCAGGACACACAAAAGCACAAACACACATGCATTAACGCAAAGACGCACTGAAAAGAAAAACCGTGTGATCACTTATACTCGTTTATAGATAGCAGTCAAAAATGAACTGTAGCACTGGACTTTAGGCACATTATGACGTCTGTCAAGTGTGCTCAATGCCAGTGCCAACTTACTGTATGCACACACTTCACACCTTCTGAGTCTCTCCCTACAGGTGCCTTTCTAGTGCAAAAGAATGAAACATTTCTTGAATGAGATACTGCCCTGATGATCCCATCTTAAATGACTATCAATGCCATGACGAGACAGACAAAGAGAGAGAGGGAGAGACAGAGAGAGGGGGGGGAGGGGGAGAAGGGTGGTCAAACTGGTTCTACAAAGAGCATCAACCTGTGTGGCCGGAAGTGCAGAATTTCTACCTCCAGTGTTTAGCACTACAAGCTTGAACACTGTGCAGAGATTCACTTCTACCATCTTTCCCTAAAATAAACTGACTACACATGGTATACACTTCCAGGACCATTCTCTACAATGTGAACACACTGAACAACGCATACACCACAAGGTCACCCCTACAATGTGAAGTCTGTTTAGGGTACACACCCTCAGGATGATTTCCTACAATGTAAAGTCTGTACGGGGCATTTGCTGAGGGAATGCCAACAGGACACATGAAAGCACACACACACGCACTAATGCACAGGCATACTGACGAGTAAAACTATGATTACTCAAGACTCGTTTACAGATACAAATCAAACATGAACTGTAGCACTGGACTTGAGGCACATCATGACGTCTGTCAAGTGACCACACGATGCCGGTGCCAGTTTACTGTGTGCACACTGCACACACCTCCAGGTCTCTCTTCCTACAGGCGATTCCATTGTGCAAAAGAATGAAACATGCATTTTTTCAGGGTATATACTATCCCGTTGACCGATCTGACAATTATCCATGCCAAATTGGAAAGAGAAAGGAATACAGAGAGAGAGAGAGAGAGAGAGAGAGAGAGAGAGAGAGAGAGAGAGAGGTGGAATGAGGGAGTTATGGGATGGAGAGAGAGGGTGAGCCGACGGTTACTAAGAGAAAGACATGCAGACAGGTGCTCCGACAGTTGGGACAAAAAGGTGAAATCGTTGATTCCAGTGTGGAGTCCACTGACCTTTGGGTTGGTCCAACATTTGTGCACCGCCCCCTGTCTCCGGCCAAGGCCCCATGTGCTGCTTGCACTCTGTGAACGCACAGGAATGCAGAAGACAGCTGTCCACAGCCCATTCTGCACAGACAATACAGTAAGATAGATAACACATGAAGACAGGGATACATGGGTGGCATTGTACAAGGGCCGTGGGCTAGGACGTTTCCCTACAATGTACAGTCTGTACAGGGTATGATGCTTGCTTTGCTTAGGAAATTCCACCAGCACACACAAATCACACACACACATGCATTAACGCAAAGACGCTCTGACAAGTAAAACCGTGTGATTACTTGCACTCGTTTATACATAGGAGTCAAAAATAAATGTAGCACTAGACATTAGGCACATCATGACGTCTGTCAAGTGTGCTCAATGCCAGTGCCAGCTTACTGTATGCACACATTTCACACCTTCAGAGTCTCTCCCCTACAGGTGCCTTTCTAGTGCAAAAGACAAACATTTCTTCAATGAGATACTGCCCTGATGATCCCATCTTAAATGATTATCAATGCCAAGACGAGACAGAGAGAGAGAGAGAGAGAGAGAGAGAGAGAGAGAGAGAGACAGAGAGAGAAGGAGAGAGGGAGAGAGAGAGAAAGGGGGGGGGGAGGGCTGGTCAAACTGGTTCTACAAAGAGCATCAACCTGTGTGGCCGGAAGTGCAGTATTTCTACCTCCAGTGTTTAGCACTACAAGCTTGAACATTGTGCAGAGATTCACTTCTACCATCTTTCCCTAAAATAAACTGACTGCACATGGTATACACTTCCAGGACCATTCTCTACAATGTGAACACACTGAACATCGCATACACCACAAGGTCACCCCTACAATGTGAAATCTGTATAGGGTACACACCTTCAGGACGATTCCCTACAATGTAAAGTCTGTACAGGACATGTTGCTTTATTTGTTGAGGGAATGCCAACAGGACACACGAAGGCACACACACATGCACTAACGCACAGGCACACTGACGATTAAAACTATGATTACTCAAGACCCGTTTACAGATACAATTTAAACATGAACTGTAGCACTGGACTTGAGGCACATCATGACGTCTGTCAAGTGACCACACGATGCCGGTGCCAGTTTACTGTGTGCACACTGCACACACCTCCAGGTCTCTCTTCCTACAGGTGATTCCAATGTGCAAAAGAATGAAACATGCATTTTTTCAGGGATAAACTGCCCCGTTGACCGATCCGACATAATTATCCATGCCAAATTGGAAAGAGAAAGGAAGACAGAGAGACAGAGAGAAAGAGAGAGAGAGAGAGAGAGAGAGAGGAGGGTGGGATGAGGGAGTTATGGGAGGGAGAGAGGGGGAGCCGACAGTTACTAAGAGAAACACATGCAGACAGCTGGTCAGAAAGTTGGGAAAAAGTGGTGAACTGATGTATTCCAGTGTTGAGTCCACTGACCTTTGGGTTGGTCTCACAACATTAGTGCACCGCCCCCTGTCTCCGGTCCAAGGCCCCATGTGCTGCTTGCACTCTGAACGCACAGGAATGCAGAAGACAGCTGTCCACAGCCCCATTCTGCGCAGACAATACAGTAAGATAGATAACACATGAAGACAGGGATACATGGGTGGCATTGTACAAGGGCCGTGGGCTAGGACGTTTCCCTACTATGTACAGTCTGTACAGGGTATGCTTTGTTTGCTTAGGAAATTCCACCAGGACACAAAAGCACAAACACACATGCATTAACGCAAAGACGCACTGACAAGAAAAACCGTGTGATTAGTCGTTTATAGATAGGAGTCAAAAATGAACTGTAGCACTGGACTTTAGGCACATCATGACGTCTGTCAAGTGTGCTCAACGCCGGTGCCAACTTTCTGTATGCACACTTGCCACACCTACAGAGTCTCTCTACAGGTGGTGAAGTAGTGCAAAAGAATGAAACGTTTCTTCAATGAGATACTGCCCTGATGATCCCGTCTTAAATGATTATCAATGCCAAGATGAGACAGACAGAAAGAGAAAGAGAGAGAGAGAGAGAGAGAGAGAGAGAGAGAGAGAGAGAGAGAGAAAGAGACGGACTGACCTGGACATATTACAGCCTTAGAATGTCCATACGATTGTGTGACACTATGAACATTGAAACATTTAGAGGGGGAGATAGGACAGAGAAATAAGGGGGAGGGGGGGGGGCTAAAGGGAGATACAGAGGCAGACAAACAACCGGGACATGACCCTATTCAATACACAATTTCCACGTGCTCATGTTTTACCAATAATGTGGAACTGCCAACCATGCAGAGTATGTTACAGACAGACAGACAGAGAGAGCGAGAGAGAGAGAGAGAGACAGAGAGAGAGGGAGAGACAGCCAACCAGAGACAAAGAGACAGAGAAAAATAAAGGGACGGAGGGATGGAGACAGGGAGGGATGGAGGGAGAGGAAGGGAGAGATGGTGGAAGAGGGGGAAAGGAGGAGAGAGTGAGTGAGAGGAAGAGACAGGCTGACTGGTACAAAGACAGACATGCAGACTGACAGGCAGTCGGTAGCAAAAGAGATGAACTGATGTATTCCCATGCTGGGTCCACTGACCTTCGGGATGGTCACAATACCCACATACCGCCCTGTCTTTTAGGTCCAAGGTCCCATGTGCTGCCTGCACCCCGTGAATGCACAGGAATCCAGAAGGCAGCTGTCCACAGCCATATTCTGCACAGACAGCAAGACACTTAGAATACTGCACAGAAAACATATGGAGATAAAGATACATGGGTCTTACTGTAAAAGGGTTGTGTGCTGTTCCCACGACAGCAGCCCGATGCTCACACTGAAAGTGTACTGGGACGATGTTAATGCAATGCCCGATGTTCACACTGAAAGAGTACTGGGACGATGTTAATGCAATGCCCGATGTTCACACTGAAAGTGTATTGGGACGATGTTAATGCAATGCCCGATGTTCACACTGAAAGTGTATTGGGACGATGTTAATGCAATGCCCGATGTTCACACTGAAAGTGTATTGGGACGATGTTAATGCAATGCCTGATGTTCACACTGAAAGTGTATTGGGACGATGTTAATGCAATGCCCGATGTTCACACTGAAAGTGTATTGGGACGATGTTAATGCAATGCCCGATGTTCACACGCTGAAAGTGTATTGGGACGATGTTAATGCAATGCCTGATGTTCACACTGAAAGTGTATTGGGACGATGTTAATACAATGCCCGATGTTCACACTGAAAGTGTATTGGGACGATGTTAATGCAATGCCCGATGTTCACACTGAAAGTGTATTGGGACGATGTTAATACAATGCCCGATGTTCACACTGAAAGTGTATTGGGACGATGTTAATGCAATGCCCGATGTTCACACACTGAAAGTGTATTGGTACGATGTTAATGCAATGCCCGATGTTCACACACTGAAAGTGTATTGGGACGATGTTAATGCAATGCCCGATGTTCACACACTGAAAGTGTATTGGGACGATGTTAATGCAATGCCCGATGTTCACACACTGAAAGTGTATTGGGACGATGTTAATGCAATGCCCGATGTTTACACTGAAAGTGTATTGGGACGATGTTAATGCAATGCCCGATGTTCACACTGAAAGTGTATTGGGACGATGTTAATGCAATGCCCGATGTCCACACACTGAAAGTGTATTGGGACGATGTTAATGCAATTTAAACCTCAGTCACATGTAACTATCGTGCAAGGGTTTCTTCCAGGCTTTAAACTTCTCGCAATGTTGTAAGGAATGTTGCTTTCTAGTCTAGGAGTCTGGCATGGAATAGAAAAGAAGGGGAGGAAAAGAAATGTGAAGCATGGAGAGGGGGGGGGGGGGGGGTCACATTTACACCCACCCATCCACACATGAACAGAGAGAGAAAGACAAAGAGAAAGAGAGCAAGAGAGAGAGAGAGAGAGAGAGAGAGAGAGAGAGAGAGAGGAGAGAGAGAAACGGGCACGCACACACACAAACGTAATACAATACCAATACATATTTACAAATATGCCTTTGTCTTGGAATAAAAAGGGTTACAGCTGCATAATTGTCTTTGTTATACCTAACAAAGTATACAAACAGCAATACATTAAAGTGTATAGTTTATTTTTACACTTATTGTGCACACACGACTTGCAAGTCATAAGATCTGATACTATCTGTACAACAGTAATTTACAATTCCCTCATGACCCTATATCCCTCTAATTCTTTTACTGCGTATATTAAGTGCATTCTCCATGGCTATGACATGGAAACCTGATATAATGTATCCTGAAAATATGAATTGTGGCTTCACCCCATGCACACATATGACGACTATCAACTGCGCGCATGGTGCTGGTGCCGACCATCTTACTGTATGCACACGTGCCAGCCTCTAGAATCTTTTCCTACAGGCTCAAATATGTGCAATTAAACCATTACTGCAATTAAACTTAGTTTGATTCTGTACCGACATGTTGTCCTGTTGCTCGTGTGAAATAGGTAAATAATGTAGCGATGCACATCCTGTATGTGTTCTGTACCCACATCAGCGCCGACCTAGTTGATTTTTACCGTTCACATGCCGCTAGGATATTCCCCACAAGTGTGATGTCTGTACAGATCACCTTGGTCATACTTCTAGCTCTTTACTGACCCAGTTTGTGGTATACAACCCTGACCAGTGCATAAAGTCATGTATTTGTCAACAGAGCAATGATGGCCTGGACAAATGAGCTGTGTCATTACAGAATTCTGCTTTCTGTGGCAAGTCTCAAATCACCGATTTAGAAGACGAGTGTAAAATCCAAAACGCGGTTTCCGTTTCATTTTTTTGTCCAACAGAATTTCACACCATCTTTTAGTCAGTCCCATCAGCTATCAAGTTTTTTCTTCGTTATCTCAGTAACAAACGTATAAATGTCTTTAGTTCTTCAACTCACCGCCCCATTAAACCTATGGATATGTGTAACTAGTGCAGCACTTGGCATCAGGCAATTTGACACCTACAACTCACTGTAAATATGTTGTCTGTACAAACCAATCCATATTTCTGTAGCTGAACGGCCTGAAACAAAAATCTTTCAAAATAATATTTTTCCGTATTATTACGGACTTATATAATTCGCATTAGTTTTGTGTTAGCGTAATGGAGCACACTTTTGACTATCAAAACTCTCTCAACTTCTTATTTGCAAAGTGAGGCGACTGCAGGCAGAAATCGAAACAAATCTCAAAAAGATTTTTCAAGAACTGTACTTTTCCTAGGACTAGAACTACCTTTCTACTTTGGCAATAACGTAAAATTCAGTTTGTAGTCAGTCTTTCGTAAAGATTTGTTAATAAATTAAAGAGCAAGGCTGCTTGCATTCACCTGTTTGGATCACCAACAATCATGAGCTCTTGCCTTAGGTATATTTGGAAAGAATATCTGCTGCTCGTATTAAATGGTCTGATCTTCGCAAAAATGGAATCAAAACTTTCCATATTTGAATACGACATAATTGTTTTCTCTGTATGCAAAGCAGTCCTTTTAGTGACGAAACTTACAAAGAACAGGACAATTTTATGAAACGGAAAATAGATTGAAGAAGTTTGACTCATTTACAGCCGTTATGAATTGGGTGACTTTATGCTATACCAAAGTGGAAAAGGAAAGATCTTGGTACTTTTCATTCTGCTACCTTTAGTACCGCTAATGCTTGTATTTGATGTCGGATTTGCAACGACACACACAAAAGCACGCACACATGCACCAAGACATTGACAACTGAAACCGTGTGATTACTCAAGACACGTTTACAGATACGAGTCAAAAACATCAACTGTAGCACTGAACTTTAGGCACATCATGACATCTGTCAAGTGACCACACGATGCCGGTGCCAACTTATTGTATGCACACATGACACCTCCAGGGTCTCTCCCTACAAGTGTCTTGACAGTGCAAAAGAATAAAACATTGTTCAGAAATATACTGCCCTGCTGACCCCATCTTAAATGAGTATCAATGCCAAGATGGAAAGAAAGGAAACAGGGGAGGGGGGGGGGAGAGGAGAGGAGAGAGAGAGAGAGAGAGAGAGAGAGAGAGAGAGAGAGAGAGAGAGAGAGAGAGAGAGAGAGAGAGAGAGGCGAATGTTGATTCAGGTCAGGCCAAGGCCCATAACTGAACGGGAAGAGGATGCACATTCATAAAACACCCATACATCATGCAGCTGGTAACACGATAACATCCACAATAAAGAAAACACATATGTTACAAAAGTACTGGCACAGTAAGATGTGCATTATATGAATACATGCTATGACGTTACAGTAGTATTTTCTGCCCTTTGTATAAATATTGTGCCAGGCTGGAAATATTTTCATTTCTTGATGACGGGAGTGTGCAGTGCTTTGCTTACTTTAGAAAATGCTCTCGAGCACTTGTGCCATTTTGGGACAAATTATCTCGCAAAATGTGTACGGGTTTGTGATCTCTATAGAGGCAGACTGATACACCTGGTCATACCCTGTCGGTCTCAGAATGCCCATGTGATTGTGTAAAATTATCCATGTTCAAACGCAAAGGGGTGGGGGAGGGGAGAGGAGAAAAAAAGGAGGGAGGGACAGCGGCAGACAGATAACCGGGACATGACCCTATACAACACAAATTTCATGCGATCTTTCAGCAACAATGTCCAGTCGTTAACTGTACAGTATGCATATCGAACTCGTGTTAGAGAGACAAAGACAGACAGACAGACTGGGGGCAAAAGTGAGATGGAGGGATGGAAGGAAGGACAGGGGAGAGGGAGAGACAACATGGGGAAGGAAGAAGGGGAGATGGGAAGGAGGAGAGAGGGAGAGAGATGGGGGGGGGGGGAGACAGAAGGGGAGAGACAGAGAGGGAGAGACAGAGAGGGAGAGACAGAAGGGGAGAGACAGAGAGGGAGAGACAGAGAGGGAGAGACAGAGAGGGAGAGACAGAAGGGGAGAGAGAAGGGGAGAGACAGAGAGGGAGAGACAGAGAGGGAGAGACAGAGAGAAACAAAGAAATGGACATGCAGACAGGCAGGCAGTCAGACAGGCAGGCAGTCAGACAGGCAGGCAGTCAGACAGGCAGGCAGTCAGACAGGCAGGCAGTCAGACAGTTGCAAACAGAGCAGAGATGAACTGATGTATTCCCGTGCTGAGTCCACTGACCTTCGGGTTGGTCACAATGCCCGCATACCGCCCTCTGTCTTTCAGGTCCAAGGTCCCGTGTGCTGCCTGCACCCCGTGAATGCACAGGAATCCAGAAGGCAGCTGTCCACAGCCACATCCTGCACAGACAGCAAGACACTTAGAATACTGCACAGAAAACATATGGAGACAAAGAGACATGGGTCGTACTGTACAAGGGCCGTGTGCTTTCCCCATGAGAGCAGCCTGTTGTTCACACTGAAAGTGTGTTGTGACGATGTTAATGCAATGCCCAATGCTCACACTTGAAGTGTGTTGCGACGACGCTAATACATTTGGAGACAATGCTGTCCAGTTTAAACCGTTCAAACTCTCCTACTCGCCATGTCATTATGTCGCACTGCAGTCAATCATTAAGCCTCATTTCACTCTGCATGGTAAGATGTCATGATTCCTGTCCATATTTCAAGATGCAAAACTGGTTATTCCTCTCCGTGCTATATGGGATAAAACCAAGACATTACTGACAAAAAAATTCACTTAGTTTATCGAATATTACAATGCAGACAATTTTAGTTGTCATAGCACAGCGACCACATAGGGTCCAGAACTGTCAGACTCGCGAGAAAAGGTCAATACTGAAAAGGTTATATCTTGTAAAAAAAAAAATTCACGACATGGTAGTTAAACTATTGATATCTTTGATGCCAAAAAGATTCCGACGTGTTGGGAGTACTAAACATTCATTTTGTCAATTCCAAATTTACAAAAACAATGAAAAATAAATGCCAAAAATAAAATAAAGGAAAAAGTTTAACCGGGCAATTACATACTTCAGAATCAGTAGGTATGTCAACTCCAGACAGTACGCAATTTTCACGTCCTTGTCGCCAAATTAAAAAGCCAATTTGTTAAACCGTCACAATAAAACTTGAGTTTCCAGAACAGAGGAGAAAAATGGTCCACAACGGGAGAAGCTCACGCACTCCAGATGAAAGTGAAAAAATGGAACGTTAAAGTAAAGGCACTCAGTGAGTGTGACAGATGAGGGAAGCTGCATGCACAGGACTTGCGGGAGGCAGGGAAGTCCCCACAGAGACATGCAGACAGATTTGAAAGGCACTGCACTAGGGCGGTGTACTCTCTGTGGGAAGTCACCCACACATGCATTAACACAAAGACACACTGACAAGTGAAACCTTGTGATTACCTACACTCGTTTATTGATAGGAGTCAAACATTAACTATAGCACTTGGCTTTAGCACATCATGACGTCTGCCAAGTTGCTCAACGCCGGTGCCAGCTTACTGTATGCACACACTGGACACCTCCTGAGTCTCTCCCTACAGGTGTTCCAATAGTGCAAAAGAATGAAACATTTCAATGAGATACTGCCCTGATGATCCCATCCTAAATGATTATCAATGCCAAGATGAGAGACAAAGAGAGAGAGAGAGAGAGAGAGAGAGAGAGAGAGAGAGACAGACAGACAGACAGACAGACAGACAGACACGGACAGACACGGACAGACAGAGACAGACAGACCGAGAGAGAGAGAGAGAGAGAGAGAGAGTGACCTGGACATATCCCATCAGCCTTAGAATGTCCATATGAGTGTGTGGCACCATCAACATTGAAACCTTAAGTGGAGAAGGGGAGAGAGGACGGGGAGGGGGGGGGGGGGGCGTGATAGACGGAGGAACAGAGGTAGACAAACCGCGAGGACATGACCCTCTTGAACACAATTTCCATGTGGTCATGTTTTACCAATAATGTCCAACTGCCAACCATGCAGAGTATGTTTTAGAGAGAGGGGGAGAGAGGGGGTTGAGGGAGGGAGAACGACAGAGAGAAAGAGAGGAATGGCAGAAGGAAGACAGGGAGGGAGAAAGGGAGGGAGAGAGTGGAAGGTGGGAGAGGGGGAAAGAGGGAGGGAGAGAGACAGAAAAAGAGAGAGAGAGAGAGAGAGAGAGAGAGAGGAAGAGAGACTGACCGTTAAAAACAGGAAACAGACATGCAGATTGACAGGCAGTCAGTAGCAAAAGAGAGATGAACCGATGTATTCCCGTGCTGGGTCCACTGACCTCTGCGTTTGTCACAATGCCTGCCTACTGCCCTCCGTCTTTCAGGTCCAAGGCCCCATGTGCTGCCTGCACCCCGTGAATGCACAGGAATCCAGAAGGCAGCTGTCCACAGCCACATTCTGCACAGACAGCAAGACACTTGGAATACTGCACACAAAACATATGGAGACAAAGAGACATGGGTCGTACTGTACAAGGGCCGTGTGCTTTTCCCCATAAGAGCAGCCCAATGCTCACACTGAAAGCGTGTTGTGATGATGTTAATGCAATGCCCAATGTTCACACTGAAAGTGTATTGTGACCCATGTTAATGCAATGCCCAATGCTCACACTGAAAGTGTGTTGTGACCCATGTTAATGCAATGGCTTATGTTCACACTGGAAGTGTGTTGTGACCCATGTTAATGCAATGCCCAATGCTCACACTGAAAGTGTGTTGTGACCCATGTTAGTTCTTCAATTTAACGTCTGTTCACTTTAAGTGATATTAGACAAAATAATGCAGAAATGAGTGGATGAGAGAAATGGAAATAGTGTATGCAAAATGCTAGTACTAGCCTACGTGCGAGTGTGTGGCGTGTGCGTGTGGCGTGTGCGGGTGTGCGCGTGTGCGCGTGTTGTGTGCGTGCGTGCCTTTGACAATTGAAAAGAAAATACTGTTCTAAATTTAACAATTTAAAAGATAAAAAAAAAAAAAAAAAAAAAAACACCTAGAAATATTTACACAAACGAGCCAACTGGGCTTATCAATGAATTTACAA
Source organism: Conus canariensis (assembly GCA_033310375.1). NCBI lineage: Eukaryota > Metazoa > Mollusca > Gastropoda > Neogastropoda > Conidae > Conus > Conus canariensis. The sequence goes on from CM065747.1 coordinate 27,634,238, forward strand.
TGTAAAAAAGGCGTGAAGATTCTGGAAAATGCATTGGGAATCTTTTTGTCGGAAGTTGGAGAGAGATGAGTTAAAATAGGAACAATCAAAAAGAAAATGCAGAGTATTGAAACTGTCGACTGTTCCACAAGCGCATTGTAAATTTCTGTGGAATTTTGTACGAAGAGCGTTAACTTTAAGCCTATAAAAGAAAGATTCCAGTTTCCGAAATTTGTGTACATATACATACGTATTTGTATACAATTTACGAATTTGGACGAGTTAGATGGACGAGTAGATTTCCGAGTTCTTGAACAGCAGCTCAGTTTAGAATCTTGTGCATGTATTTTAAAGAGTACTGAATCTTTATACAGATTATAGAAAGACTCAAAAGAGACTTTTAAGAGTCCATAGGCTTCGTGAAGACTCCAAGGTATTTTAATATGGACAGAATTTTCAGAGTTTTTGGATCCCATACGGGCAGTTCTGTCTGCCCATTCATTTCCTACAATCCCACAGTGTGACGGAATCCAGCAAAAGTCAACTGTTATCCCTCTAGATCTAAGGAAATGGATAAGAATTTTTAGGTCGGTGATAATCTCGGCGCGACTGGTAGCAGCAATAGATTCCATTGCTTGAACAGATTTGGAATCAACAAAAAAAGTATTCTAGAAAAATCACGTGGAATGTCAATAATATAATGCAGAGCCATTAGAATTGCTATTAGTTCAGCCGTAAAGACAGAGAACCCCTTTCCAAGATGAAATGATTTATCTGCTTTCAAAGCAGGAATAACAAAGCCGGAACCAGCATTGCCATTTAATAGGGATCCGTCTGTATAAACTTTTAAGTGATTAGGATAACTATCGTCAATATGTGACTTGGCCATAGCACCCAAGACGTTATTAACATTCTTTTGCAAATCAGTGTATTTATGATCAAACCTTGCTGGGATAAGTTCCCAATGAGGAACGGGACTCGGGATAACGTGGGGCTATGGTTTTATGATCAATTTTGGCAGATTTCAACAGGATTGAGGAATACGTAAGGATGGTTTTATTTGATCGTATTGTTTTTGCGCGTTTTGGAAAATCTAAATCAGATCGCATATCAAGTTCATCCTCATTTGAGTTGTGACCCATGTTAATGCATTGCCCAATGTTCACACTGAAAGTATTGGGACGATGTTAATGCAATGCCCAATGTTCACTGAAAGTGTGTTGTGACGATGCTAATTCAACAAAGTCGGAGACAATGCCGGCCAGTTTAAACCGTTCATACTGCTTCCCATGCCATTATGTCGCACTGCAGTCAAATCATTTAGCGTTATTTCACTCTGCATGGTAAGATGTAGCCATATCATTCCTGTCCATATTTTAAGATGCAAAACTGGTTATTCCTCTCCACGCCATATGGCGTAAAACCGAGACATTACTGACACACAAAATCCACTTCGTTTAGCGGATATGACATATGTAGAAAATTGTTATAGCACAGCGACCACACAGGGTCCAGAACTGTCAAACCCACGGCCAAAGGTCAATCTTGAAAAGGTCATATCCTGAAAAGAATTGACATGGTACTTAAACTATTCATATCTTAGAAGCCAGAAAGATTCGGACTTTTTGGGACCACCAAACATTCTGTCAATTCCAAATTTACAAAAACATTAAAATAAAAATAAAAATACAAAGGACAAAAAGGTTATATGAGGCAATGTCAGTTTCGTTTTCCTTTTTTTTTTTGCCTGTAGACCGATTTTGTTTTGCTCATAGCCTGGCCGACCACAGAAAAGACAACTGAAAAAATGCAAGACTTGCATCCAGTAACGCATATATTCTTGCTAAACACGGTGGCTTCACAGTATGTGTACAACAAACAAGACTAGGTCAAGTTGAACCAGCCAGTATAGTTAATTACATCCAGATTTATAATGCATGTATGCGTCACGCAGCTGTCAACCAAAAATGTCGGTGCTGACCAACTCCGAGTCCACTGTCCACATAACTTTGCCATTTTCATTGTTGAATTGTCCCGATATTAAAGAAATGGGAGGCGGAAGACAAAGACGAGAGAGAGAGAGAATACGGTGGGGAGAGAAAGGTGGTCAAAGAGGTTCCACAAAGACCATCAACGAATGTGACCACTGGGCAGAGGGCCCATTATGTCAATAACACACCTCTCAGTGCCAACCTGTGTGGCCGGCAGTACAGCATTCTACCTCCAGTGTTTAGCACTACAAGCTTGAACACTGTGCAGAGACACACTTCTACCATCTTTCCCTAAAATAAACTGACTGCACATGGTACACATTTCTAGGACCATTCTCTACAGTGTGAACACACTGAACAACGCATACACCACAAGGGTCACCCTTACAATGTGATGTCTGTATAGGGTACACACCCTCAAGATGATCCCCTACAATGTAAAGTCTGTATGGGGCATGCTGCGTTATTAGCTGAGGGAATGCCAACAGGACACACGAAAGCACACACACATGCACTAACGCACAGACACTGACGATTGAAACTATATATTATTCAAGACTCGTTTACAAATACGAATATATCAAACTGTAGCACTGGACTTAAGGCACATCATGACGTCTGTCAAGTGACCACACGGTGCTGGTGCCAACTTACTGTATGCACACACAGTACACCTCCAGGTCTCTCTCCCTACAAGTGTTCTAACAATGCAAAAGAATAAAACATGCATTTCTTCAGGGATATACTGCCCCGTTGACCAATCTGACATAATTATCAATGCCAAAATGGAAAGAGAGAGGAGACAGACAAAGAGAGAGAAGAGAGAAAGAGAGAGAGGAGAGAGAGAGAGAAGAGAGAGAGAGAGAGAGAGAGGGTGGGATGAGGAAGCTATGGAAAGGAGAGGGGGGAGCAGACAGTTACTAAGAGAAAGACATGCAGACAGGTTGTCAGACAGTTGGGAAAAAAAGGTGAATTTATGTATTCCAGTGTTTTACCTATAATGTCGAACTGCCAATCATGTTGAGTATGCAAGAGAGAGAACGGGGGGGGGGGGGAGGGGGAGATAGAGGGGATGGAGGAAAAGAGACAGGGAGGGAGGGAGAGAGGGGGAAAGACAGTGAGAAAGATGAACAGAGAAAGAGGCAAGCTGACCGTTACAAAGAGAAATAGACATGCAGACTGACAGGCAGTCAGTAGCAAAAGAAGGTGAAGTGATGTATTCCCGTGTTGGATCCACTGACCTTCGGGTTGGTCAATGCCCGCATACTGCCTTCTGTCTTTCAGGTCCAAGGCCCCATGTGCTGCCTGCACCCGTGAATGCACAGGAATCCAGAAGGCAGCTGTCCACAGCCACATTCTGCACAGACAGCAAGACACTTAGAATACTGCACAGAAAACATATGAAGACAAAGAGACATGGGTCGTACTGTACAAGGGCCGTGTGCTTTCCCCATGAGAGCAGCCCAAAGCTCACACTAAAAGTGTATCGTGACGATGTTAATGCAATGCCCGATGGTCACACACAAACTATTGTGACGATGTTAATGCAATGCCCGATGTGCACAGAAAAACATGGAGACAAAGAGACATGGGTTGTACTGTTAAAGGGCCGTGTGCTTTCCCCTGTGAGCAGTCTGGTGTTCACACTGAAAGTGTATTGTGACGATGTTAATGCAACAAAGTCGACTTAGTTTGGCGGATATGACATGCAGAAAATTGTTTTCATAGCACAGCGACCACAAAAGGTCCAGGACCGTCAAACCCACGGCCAAAGGTCAATCCTGAAAAGGTCATATCCTGGAAAAAATTCACGACATGGCAGTTAAACTATTGATATCTTTGAAGCCGGAAAGATTCCGACGTGTTGGGAGCGCTAGACATTCACTTTTGTCAATTCTAAATTTACAAAAACGTTAAAAATGACAAATAAATGCAAAAAAAAAAATATAAAGGAAAACAGGCTGTACGTGGCAATGACAGTTTCTTTTTCCTTTTTTTTGCCTGTAGACATTTCTTTTTGCTTATAGCTTGGCCGACCACAGAAAAAAAAAGAAAGAAAAGACAACTGAAAAAATGCAAGACTAGAGTCCAGCAACGCATATATATATATATTATATATATTATATATATATATTATATATATATATATCTTGCTAAACACGCTGGCTTCACAGTATGTGTACGACAGGCAAGACTAGGTCAAGTTGGACCAGTCAGTTTAGTTAATTACATCCACCAGAAAAATAATACATGTCACGCAACCGTCTACAAAAATGTCAGTGTTGACCAACTTTGAGTCCACAGTCCACCAAACCTTTGCCATTTTCATTGATAAATTGTCCTAATTTTAAAGAAATGGGAGATGGAAGACAGACGGGAAAAAAAATACGGTGGGGGAGAAAGGTAGTGAAACGGGTTCCTCAAAGAGCATCAACGAATGTGACCACTGGGCAGAGGGCCCATTATGTCAATAACACACCTCTCAGTGCCAACCTGTGTGGCCGTTAGTGCAGCATTTCTATCAGTGTTTAGCACTACTAGCTTGAACACTGCGCAGAGATACACTTCTACCATATTTCCCTAAAATAAACTGCACATAGAATACACTTCCAGGACCATTCTCTACAATGTGAACACACTGAACAACGCATACACGACAAGGGTCACCCTTACAATGTGATGTCTGTATAGGGTACACACCATCTGGATGATTCCTTACAATTAAGTCTTTATGGGGCATGCCGCTTTATTTGCTAAGGGAATGCCAACAGGACGCACGAAAGTGCATACACATGCACTAAAGCACAGACACACTGACGATTAATACTATGATTACTCAAGACTCGTTTACAGATACAAATCAAACATGAACTGTAGCACTGGACTTTAGCCACAACATGACGTCTGTCAAGTGACCACACGATGCCGGTGCCAACTTACTGTATGCACACACCATTCACCTCCAGAGTCTCCCTCCCTACAGGTGTTTTTAAAGTGCAAAAGAATGAAACATGCATTTCGTCAGGGATATACTGCCCCGTTGACATAATTATCAATGACAAAATGGAAAGAGAAAGGAAGACAGAGAGAGAGAGAGAGAGAGAGAGAGAGAGAGAGAGAGAGAGAGAGAGAGGGGGGGGGGTGAGGGAAGGAGAAAGAGTGGGAGCAGACAGTTACTAAGAGAAAGACATGCAGACAGGTTGTCAGACAGCTAGGGAAAAAAAGTGAATTTATTTATTCCAGTGTTGGATCCACTGACCTTTGGGTTGGTCCCATAACAGTGCACCGCCCCCTGTTTCCGGTCCAAGGCCCCATGTGCTGCTTGCACTCTGTGAACGCACAGGAATGCAGAAGACAGCTGTCCACAGCCACATTCTGCACAGACAATACAATAAGATAGATAACACATGAAGACAGGGATACATGGGTGGCATTGTACAAGGGCCGTGGGCTAGGACGTTTCCCTACAATGTACAGTCTGTACAGGGTATTGCTTTGTTTGCTTAGGAAATTCCACCAGGACACACAAAAGCACAAACACACATGCATTAACGCAAAGACACACTGACGAGAAAAACCGTGTGATTACATATACTCGTTTATAGATAGGAGTCAAAAATAAATGTAGCACTGGACTTTAGCACATCATGACGTCTGAAGTGTGCTTAATGCCGGTGCCAACTTACAGTATGCACACTTACCACACCTCCAGAGTCTCTCCCTACAGGTGGTCTGTTAGTGCAAAAGAATGAAACATTTCTTCAGTGAGATACTGCCCTGATGATCCCATCTTAAATGATTATCAATGCTAAGATGACAGACAGAGAAGAGAGAGAGAGAGAGAGAGAGAGAGAGAGAGAGAGAGAGAGAGAGAGAGAGAGAGAGAGAGAGAGACCTGGACATATCACAGCCTTAGAATGCCCATATGATTGTGTGACACTATGAACATTGAAACGTTGAGGGGGAGAGAGGACAGAGAAAGAGGGGGGAGGGATAGATGGAGGAACAGAGGTAGACAAACACCAGGACATGACCCTAATCAATACACAATTTCCATGTGGTCATGTTTTACCAATAATGTCGAACTGCCAACTATGCAGAGTATGTTATAGACAAAGACACAGAGAGAGAGGGAAAGACAGCCAGACAGACAGAGAAAACCAAAGGGATGGAGTGAGGGAGACGGGAGAGAGGGTGGGAGAGAGTGAAAGAGGGAGAGAGAGGGTGGGAGAGGGTGAAAGAGAGAGAGAGAGAGAGAGAGAGAGAGAGAGAGAGAGAGAGAGAGAGACGGACTGACCGTTCCAAAGAGAAATAGACATGCAGACTGACAGGCAGTCAGTAGCAAAAGAGATGAACTGATGTATTCCCGTGCTGGGTCCACTGACCTTCGGGTTGGTCACAATGCCCGCATAGCGCCCTCCGTCTTTCAGGTCCAAGGCCCCATGTGCTGCCTGCACCTCATGAATGCACAGGAATCCAGAAGGCAGTTGTCCACAGCCACATTCTGCACAGACAGCAAGACAGAATACTGCACAGAAGACATATGGAGACAAAGATACATGGGTCGTACTGAACAAGGGCCGTGTGCTTTCCCCATGAGAACCCAATGCTCACATTGAACGTGTATTGTGACGATGTTAATGCAATGCCCAATGTTCACACTGAACAGGATACTATCCTCTGGAATCCTTCCCTACAGTACGAAATATCAGATGTTACACTTCTGATATCTGGATATTCTAACCAGTTTTTTGCAACACTGTAAACTTTTTACGTGAGAGGTATGAGGGAAGGGGCATTGACATACATCCCCTGAAATCTCGCCATGCGAAATGAACCCTATAAAAGACAACCTGCACAATTTTACCCACAACAAATCAAAAGTTTAACGTCTTTATCTTCTTTGTTGCCTAAATACTGGACAAAACTTGTCTGCGTCAATGGTAATGAACAATTCCCAAAGCACCTCATACTGTCTGTGGATTCAACATTTCATGCATTTCAATGATGAAATCTGTCACTACATTCAAGACAAACTCATTCCTGCCAACTGCAAAGCACCATTTTGTTCAAAGTCAACAGGACAGCCATTAGCTCCCTCCCCTCAACACCAAATTAAACAGGCATATCCAAATGAAAACGCGCGCACACACAACCGCTATGGTGAACTTGAACGAATTTTCACACCCCTGACTGGCCCCCAAAAGTACATTTTATGGAGGAATACGTATGAGGGAAGGCAGTATCAGTTCCCTTTTCCTTTTTTTTGGTATGTAGACCGATTATTTTTGCTCATAGCTTGGCCGACCACAGAAAAAAAAGAAAAAGACAACTGAAAAAATGCAAGAATTGCGTCCAGTAACGCATACATATGTCTCGCTAAAACAAGGTGGCTTCAGAATGGGATTGGGGAGGGGGAGCGGAGGGAGGGGGCAATATTTTCTAGTTTTTAATGTTTACAAACTGGCTGACCGTGGAAGATATTTGGACAGTCATGTAACAAAAAAGACAAACTCATAAACGTTACCGCTTACCAACACATATGAAATGTGGAGCAAAACTGTTGGCTTCCTCCTACCAAATAGAACTATGCTACATTGCCCATACAAATATCGAAGACAACTTGTTTACCGTGTGCATAGTTCATGGACCTTGGTATTTTCAGTGTTCGTGCAATGAATCATGAGCTCAACACAAAGTGGGAAGACAAAAGAACAAACGGAAAGAGATGGTAGGCTGGGAGAAAAGACATCCAAGAGTCAAAACTGAACTGTAGCACTGGACTTGAGGCACATCATGTCTGTCAAGTGACCACACGATGCCGGTGCCAGCTTACTGTAGGCACACTGGATACATCTCCAGGTTCTCTCCCAACAGGTGTCAGTTTAGTGCAAAAGTCTGAAACATGCATTTCTTCAGGGATATACTGCCCCGTTGACCAATCCGACATAATTCTCAATGCCAAAATGGAAAGAAAGAGGCAAACAGAGTGGGGTGAAAGAGTAAGAGATAAAGGGTGGGGAGAGAGAGAGAGAGAGAGAGAGAGAGGGGGGGGGGGGGCCGACAGTTACATAGAAAAATAGACATGCAGACAGGTGGTCAGACACTTGGAAAAGGTGAACTCGATTCCAGTGTTGGATCCACAGACCTTTGGGTTGGTCCCACAACATTAGTGCACCACCCCCTGTGTCCGTCCAAAGCCTCATGTGCTGCTTGCACTCTGTGAACGCACAGGAATGCAGAAGGCAGCTGTCCACAGCTACATTCTGCACAGACAATACAGTAAGATAGATAACACATGAAGGCAGGCATACATGGGTGGCATTGTACAAGGGTAGTGTGCTTTCTCCATGACAGTGGCCCGATGTTCACACACGAGTGTGCTGTGACGATGTTAATAATCTGAGAGGCATAAATTCCGCAGATCATGCACACAAGTTCCACGGGAAAAGTTTGATTTGTTGCTCCTTTTCTGACCCATTCCTCAGTTGGGAGTGTGACCCACCTTTCCACAGCGACGTTTCTCGTGCAGCACGTGCCAGCGAACAGCCAGAAGCAAAAAGCCAAACTGGGCGACAACTCAGTTCAGAGTGAATATTGCGTCGCTTTCTTTTCACGTGATAAACACACAGCTTAACCCCATAAAATGCTGCAACCAGATTGATTTTATCACACCGCAAGAAAATGCCACGGCTAGATAACCAGCGAAACCGCGCTGTTGGGATGCTGAGGGCCGGTTCATCTGTCCGACAGGTGGCAAGAGCCATGAACGCCCACCGCACCACTATCTACCGCCTACAACGCTTAGCCACCCGGTCAGTTTCTGACCATCCTCGACCAGGCGCGACTCGATTGACGACTCCGAAACAAGATCGAGCCATTCGCCTTTCCCACCTCAGGAATCGATTCCTGACTGCTGCTGCCACCACTAGAGCAACTTTGGGGGAGCATGGGGGACCCATCAGCAGCCACACCGTCAGACGACGCCTGTCACACACAGGAATCAGGTGTCAGGCCCTACGTTGGCCCTGTATTGACCGACAGACACAGGCAGGCCCGGCGCCTTTTGGTAGCAAATGGTGCGTTCCTGGGAAGACGCGCATGGAGGAATGTCATCTCTGACGAGTCACGTTTTTGCATGAGCCACGCTGATGGGAGAATCAGAATTTACAGGAGACGAGAACGATATCATGACCCTTGTTAGGCAGCTCGACAGGTTTGGTGGCCCTTCAGTGATGGTGTGGGGTGCCATCAACGCCAACTTTAGATCCCAGCTCGCGGTGATCGATGGCAACATCATGGCACAGCGTTACGTGAACCACGTTCTCCAGCCTGTCCTGCTTCCAGTCCTGAATCACCATGGTGGACGACGCAGATTTGTGTTCCAGCATGATAATGCTACACCTCACAGTGCCCGGATGACCCGTCAGTTTTCTGCAGCAGAATGGAGTGGAGGTGATGCCCTGGCCATCTGTCACCTGACATGAACTGCATTGAGCACCTTTGGGACGCACTCGGCAGGAGAGTGGAGCAGCATCAGCCGAGGCTCCAGACGAGAGGTGAACTGATCGCTGTTCTTCAGCATCACTGGGTCAACATCCAGCAGGTGCAGATCCGACGTCTCGTGCAGTCCATGCCTCAGTGTCTTCAAGCGTGTGTAGCTGCCAATGGTGGATACACCAGATATTGACAGAATCATCTCTTTTGAAAGATGGTTTGTGCTGTGCAATAATCATGTTTGACAGTTGTTTATGAATTTGATTCAGGTCGTTTTTTTCTGTTCACACATGCCCTTTTCAAATTTTCTAACGCAGATTTGGTTTGTTTAAGTTGTTACCAAGTTTCCAATTAAATAACTGACAAATGAAATTTTTGTGCATGATTTATCTTTGTGTAGAATTTCTGCCTCTCAGTATAGCATTGTAATATACTGTGCACAAAAAGAAACGCATATTTTTTTTCGCTGAAAATATTAAGGAAAAGTTTGACAGAAACATGCCCCGTATAGCAGGGAACTCTGTCCAGTCTGAATAGTGAGACATAATGAATGGACATAACAGTAGATGGATGTCTTATTTCTTCTGTGATTGTAATATCTTGAATGCTAAATGACGCATGAAATGACTGAAATAAAAAAATATGCGTTTCTTTTTGTGCACAGTATACATTTCAATTCTATAGATGCTTTGCTTACCATGAGGTGTCGCTCTGCGGAGGACTTAAGTTTACCCCTGCCCACACTGCAAAATGTGGCACCAAGACAAGTGTCATTCCACCCCATGCCATAAAATGAAGCATGCAGAATGTCTCGACTAATCAAGCTTAGACTATCCTGTCAGTCGCCAACTTGAAGTTTGCAAGGCAATTCTCACAGGACTAAAAAAAGGATTTTCTGTTTGGATCTTTTTGGGAAAGGCTGGGTTTAGCTGCAAGGGTGGACCCCCACCTCTTCCCTCTTCCCGCGTGGGGCAAACTTGGCCCGTCATTTTGAAAACTTTTCATTTTCAGTGGGTCGATTGATCCTCGACATCTCAATGCAGTACGAAGCTCTGAAGTTACTCCGACCACTGCCTCGCAAGAAGAACACGTAACTTGGCACACCAAATCAAAGTGCTTCTGGCCGTCATGAAAATCATAAGGCATCCCCCATCTTGTTATATCACAAGACGACGGTTTAAATTAATTACAGAAAGGTTCTAGGAAATGTACGCTGGCCTAGAATATCAGAGTGCGTGTGTGTGTGTGTGTGTGTGTGTGTGTGTGTGTGTGTGTGTGTGTGTGTGTGTGTGCGCGCGCGCGTGTGCGTGCGTGTGCGCGCGCGCACGTAACTTGGCACACCAGATCAAAGTGTTTCTGGCCGACATGAAAATCAGGCATCCCATCTTGTTAATCACAAGATGACAGTTTGAATAAATGACACAATAGGTCTAGGAAATGTACGCTGGCCTAGAATATCAGTGCGTGCGTGCGTGTGTGTGTGCGCGTGTGTGTGTGCGCGCGCGTTTGTGTGTGCGCTGCATGTGTGTGCGTGCGCTGCATGTGTGTGCGTGCGCGTGCATGTCTCACGGTGATTGGAAGCGAGAGACACACGGAGGTAGAGAGACAGACGCACAGGAAGAGAGAGAGAAAGGTGTGTATGTGGTAAGGGAAGGGATCGGCAAAAAAGGCGTAGAGGTTTCAATTCCATTGTCGGCAAGGCAGCATAACAAGGTGAGCAGGCGTGCCGCAGGATAAGCTACACACTCTCCTCACGCTTCGCTCGGGCGACAACGGCGATATACTTCAACTGCATCGACTCCTAAACTATGCGAGTAACGAAGCAAAATGTTTCCATAGAAATGAAAGACTGGTCTGTCTTTTTGGACCTGGAATTACCGTTTGTAAAGCACGGACTATGTTTTTAAAAAATGCTAAAGTAACTTTAGTCCGAAAGTGCAAATTGTTATCTTAATAACGACAGGTCCTCCAATGACTGGGAAACAGAGGAACACGGACATACAGAAATGGGCACAGAGAGAGAGAGAGAGAGAGAGAGAGAGAGAGGCAGAGCGAAAGACAGAGGGAGACAGAAGGTAGGGACAGGAGGGAGGGAGACCGGGGGGGGGGGGGGAGGGGGGGAGAACGAGAGAGAGAGAGGGAGGAGACAGAGGGAGAGAGAAGAGGAAGAGAGGAGGAAGGTAAAGACAGACAGACAGAGAGAGAGAGAGAGAGAGAGAGAGAGAGGGGATGAAAATTAAATAGATTGTTTTCTTTGGTGAAGCTATTTAGATTCGTCAATGAAAGAAAAACGTTGTTCATGGATGTTGGGCAGCTGTAGCACTGGTTATGACGCACGTCGTCTCTCGAACGTCCGCAATTGCATCAGCGCAGATACATTTAATGTAAGCACATTGACAGGCCTCTAGGAACTGTTCCTAGAGGATTATGACACGTGCAACACGGTTATGATCATAATCTTCACCGCTCTAACGTCTGACGGTAGATGAAGTCAGAATGTGGTAATCAAACGTGCGGACAGTGTGGGTCAAGAAATATGGAGCTTATGCTGTCCAAATGATTCACGAGCTATCTTCAAAAAGGAATTGGTTTAACATTACCAAAAACAGGAGCTTAACAGCTGAATTCGTCGTTTACCTCAATATACTACACAAAGACTTGCCATACAGAAGGCTGGCGTACATAAATTCGCCCATTCATTAAAATTCTAAGTGGCCGCTAATTTTGTCATTGTCTCAAGATCGAAACCACTGCATCCTTGCTCTAAAGACTGATGCAACAATTAACACATTAGAGAACTATAAAATAGGCATTCTGGCTCACCCACCTCCGCCAGCTCCAACCGGCTGAAGCCGGTTTCGCTGTTGCTCCGCCGGCTTACCCAGAATGCCTATTTTATAGTTCTCTAATAGTAAACACTTTACAAACATACATAATGTGTAGGATTATCTGTTTTTAACACTAATTTAGAAAACTTTTGAGACTTTAGTTTTTGCTTAATCCTTCGTTTTTCTTGATCAAATAACATCATTTTCACGCATACATTCATCAAATGTAAAATAAATTTTTGCAAAACTCTTCACATCTGGCCGCATTACTGATCACCTCTGGATCTCACTTGAGACCCTATGGCGCCCTAGGGCCCCAAGCCAGACCCAGAGGGTCACATATAACACGGCCAGATGTGAAGGGTTTTGAGAATATGCCTCCAACAGTAGTATACTTTTATACTTGTTTGCCTGCTTTTTATTTGTCTATTTTGGGCAATCCCCTCACCCCCTTTTTAGTGACTCTTCCAGATTTGGGTTTACGGGCGTTTATAGCCGCGCCAGTGACCCAGACAACACAACACATGTGGTTTACGGGCGTTTATAGCCGCGCCAGTGACCCAGACAAACGAAACACGAAATGGGAAGAGTCACTAGAGGGCAGGGAAGAGGGCAAATTTAGACTTTTCAATGCATGACAACCAAGTATTTAAAACTACTGCAGGCATATCCCCAATGTTGTTAACTTCAAGATTTATATATATACTGTACACAAACAAACGCTTACAATTACATGGTGTCTACTTGCCTAGAGTAAAGTTGTTTTTATTTGCCTAGAGTAAAGTTGTTTTTAAAGTTGTTAAAACAACACCAAAAGCTAAATAACAAAGTGCATCTTACCTTACTTTTTAGTCACTACTTTTTAATAAATATTTGTTTTAAATGCTTTTAGATTTAAATATAAAAATGCTGCTTTTAATACATAAAATTGGGAAAAGATTATTTTGAGGTGGGGAATTTAGCCGCCTAAATTTATACAATGACGTCTAACGCCTGTACTAAACGACGCCGGTGGGGAATTTAGCCGGCTAAATTTATACAATGCTGCGTGGCGGCCCGACGCCCTTATGTGTAACTTGACACGAACCAGCAAACAGTGCGACGCTTCGACTCGGCAATTATGCAGTTGAGTAAGCCGGGGCCAGACATGTCTGGCCTAGAGTACTACATAAAGGCAGAAGTGAAGAGGAGTTGTCTCCCCGGAAAAGAATGTAACAATTAATTGTGAAAAAAAATCGTCATTAAGTCGTTCTAGGTTCTTATTCAAGTCGGCATCACGTTCTTATTCAAGTTCTTATTTAAGTTCTTAAGTTTTTATTCAAGTTTTTAACAAGTCATCATCAAGTTCTTAAGTTCTTATTCAAGTACTTATTCAAGTACTTATTCAAGTTCTTAACAAGTCGTCATCAAGTCGTCATTAAGTTCTTATCAAGTCGTCATTAAGTTTTTATCAAGTCGTCATCAAGTTCTTATCAAGTTCTTATTTAAGTTTTTATCAAGTCGTCATCAAGTCGTTATCAAGTTCTTATTCAAGTCAATTTTATAATTATTTATTAAGTTCTTGAAATATTATTCCATCTGAAATGGATCAAAATGATCTTTTGTTGTTGGCAGTTCTAGCATGCTTTTTTGTTCGGCTTCTGTATTTAGTGGCTGAGATTTTTTGGACTGCTTTGGTTTTTGCTGGCGTTGTTTATATATTTTATAACCGTAATAACCACCCCCAGCAGCAATGACGCCAAAAATGGCAACTGTTTTAAATTCAATATTCCATGACGACTTTGGTGTTGTAGGTCTTGAATCAACTTGTGTATTTACAGCTGGCATTGAAACAACTGTTGGCGTTGGTGGTGTTATGTTTTCATTATGAGTTATATTCTGTGATTGCAACATTAATTTTTTTTGTTTGTTCCACTCTGCTAATTTTTTTCCTGCTGCAACACGCCCAGGATGAGGCTTTTTACTGGTCACTTTCTCCACCTGATTCAATGTTTTCTGATTCTGCTGATTTTCTGGCTCGGTCATTTTGAAGGGAAACAAAATCTATATGATTAAAAGTAATTAATCCCATGATTAATGGCGATAACAATGTTCCAAATCTGTAATATAGATCACATCCTAGAGACTAATGACTTTGTTAAAACGGGATCCTGTGTTAAATCATACATAAAATCTTGTTCAGAATCAATGGGAGCAAATCTATTAACTAGTTTAGTGTACAAACTAAGAACCGTTTGCCCAACACTTTTTACCATTCTTGACCCCAGTTGCGCTTCATACCTGTTGTGATACTTTACAATGTCTTGCGTCGACATCTGTTGAATCTGTTCTATGCTGAATTCATTTCCAAGGTACTGTTTTGTTTTTCCACACGCCGCCAAAGAATACAGCCTTTCCTTTTGGCGCATAATAGCTTGGTCATCAACTTGATCATTTGTAAGTTCAGGAAGTAAATCATCGCAGTTCATGTTTTATTAATGAATAAATATTTTATTTTTTAAAAATGAGCACCGAAAAAACTATTACTAACCTTGTATACCATTCTGCTGTTATTGGGGGCCTAAGTGTAGGATACACGATGCTTGGTAAAAACTTGTTAAAAATAAAACCAGCAGATCTTGGCAAACTAGACTTTGAAGACTCAGCAAAACTGGTTGCTATTATTACAGCTTCATTTGCTACGAAAGATTTTCTAGTTAAGCAAGGAATAATTCCAGACAGTATTAATATGTAAAATTAAAAAAATACATTTATAAAAATGGCTTCACTCGTAATGATTGGTGGCGCTGTGGTTAATGCGCTTGCTTTTAGCGGAAGTAATTACGCATTTAGTAAACTACGGGATGACGGCGAGAGAAAAAGACAAAGCTATGGAGCAACTAGCCGCAGCACAAGCTGCGTATGAAAAGCAGAGAATTGAGCAGTTACATTTTATTAACGATGAACTGAAAGAACAGGGTCATGCAGCTTACACATTTAAAGATGTTGATCAATAAAAGAATATTATCTTGTAACAGGCAAGCCAATCGAGACATTGCCTCCACCAAAATTCAGCGATTTTTATCAACCATCAGAAAAACAAAAGATGCAAGAAATATTGTTTATTGCCTTTGGCATGACTTGTGTATTTTGTTGCGCATAATATTGGCTGAATAAAAATGAACAAGATCTATTATTCGCCAAAAGGATATTGGAAGGGAATAACAGCAATTAAAAAGCTAAGCCAAGCAGCTGGAGTCAGTGAACAAACAGCAAAGGAATGGTTATCTAAACAAGCGATTTGGCAAATTTATTTACCAGCGCCCAAACGAATACAAAGACCACACTTTGTCAACACAATACCGAACGACACCCATCAAATGGATCTTTTATATTTACCCCATGATACGATTAGACGAAAAAGATTTAAGTACGCACTTACAGTCATTGACATAGCTTCAAGATACAAAGATGCGGAACCATTAACACAAAAGAGTGCTTCTGCTGTTGCTGTCGCTATACAACTGATATATCAACGAGGACCCTTAACTTATCCTCGCATGATTCAAGTCGATGATGGAAAAGAATTTAAAGGACAAGTGAATCAATTATTGTTAAAACATAGAGTTACCATTAAAAGAGGCATTCCGGGTGTTCACAGATCACAGGGTTTGGTTGAAAACTTTAACAGTTATCTGAAAGACTTTTCTCCTACCAGTATCACAGAGAGCTGATTGACAATTCTCGCAACACAGAATGGGTTAGAAGACTGCCCTCAGTTTTGCGCGCAATGAATAATGAAGAATTTAAAGGCCTAAAACCAGTACAAGCAATCAGAAAACAAACAATAAATGTTGTTGAAGGAGAGTCTTCATCAAGCAAACTATTACCATTTGGTTTGAAAGTGAGATACCTTTATTCACCGGGAGAAGCGGAAGGGGACACTCGCATCAGGGCAACAGATCCAGTTTGGAGTGTTGATCCATATGAGATAAAAAAAATTGTGAAAATGAATCCGCCCGTGTATTATTTACGAGAAACTGACAACAAAACGGCCGGCCCCTCAAAGATCTTTTGTGAAGGAAGAACTGCAGATAATCCCCCAGACACAGTTCCGCTTAATTAATTTACGTAAATATATTTGAGTTTAAAATGGAAGCTCAAAAGGAAGAAATCTTACATGAAACTAAAATGATGATAAAAAAAGAGACCTTAGAATTAATACAAGAATCATATGATACGTGTTTAGCTATTAAGGAAACAATTAAGTGGATTCATCGGCACACGGCAACGCATCCTGATCACCTACGATCCCAAATTTTGATTATCAGAATAACGGATAAAGAATATCTTGAAAAAATAAAAAAAATTCGTGCACATCAAGCAAACATGAGAAAAAATTTGAATTGGTTGATGATATAGTTAAGCTTAAAGAACTGTTTTAATTTACGCAAATACATTTGGGTTTAAAATGGAAGCTCAAAGGGAAATGGCAGAAAAGGCAAAGGAAAAGTCTTTAAAATTAATGCAAGATTTATTTGAGTATCAGTATATCACTAAGGAAGTATTTGAGAAGATTGACAATCTCTGGCTAGAACAATCGCCAGACAATCGCTTTAAACCCCAAAGCTTTTATTTTGATTTTGATTTATGGAAACATGAATATTGTGAAATGACAAAAAAAATTAAAGCACATCTAGCATTAATAAATATTAATTTTGCTAAATTAGATGATATAATTGAACGTGCGATTGCTGAAACATAAGCCTGAAGACATATGATTATACTATTCTCCAATGACCAATTGCATATGAAAACTCTGGATTAACAAATACTCTTTTTGTGTTAGTGCGGTCAAGAGACCGTTTTGTTACAACTGTTGTGTTAATCTCATGCAGATTAGATCGCAGCTTGTAATTGTCATGATGAAAAGTCTTATTGCCAAACAATGCTTCTTTGTAGTTGTCATGTAATATGCTTGATTGCACAACACTACGAGATATTCCCTTTGCTTTTTTAACAACTTTTTTTTGGCTTGAAAGACTGTACATTTTCGACCTCAAACCAACAAACTCCTTGATCACCTCTCCAGATAATTCATCCTTCATCTTACCTAAAACCTTCTTGTTAACAGTTGAATGCAAAGGCGAATCTTTAGGGTAATCAGATGTGTCGTACCATCCAGCATGCTCTTTTGCTACTTCTAATTCCATGTCTTTATAGATATCTTCAGTAGGGATGTCGATTACAAAGGAATCTGTATCTGTGTACAGAACTCTGGACTCAGGATACAAGGGTTTAAAGTAGTCGTAAAGAAATTCTAACATCAAAAGCTTCGACAGCTCTAAAACAGTAAACCCAATAAAAACGGGTTTGTCCAATTTGACTTTCTTTTTTTTCATCATTATGCCAAAAAGCTGATCATGAAATCTTCTGAAGTCCTGATAATTAGGTTTAGAAGTTAGCTTAATTGCATCGTTCTCTCTGGTGACCAATCTAACATCTTTACGCTTGTGCGGATTCTCCATAGTCTTTCCAAAACAGCTGTTCATCAACTTGAAAAAGTCTTTTTCTGAAGCATCTGTGGATTTAGTTCTGAGATCAGTGTTCTTCATGATGTATGGTTTCATGAACTGTTCTTGATCAAATGCAATTATACGATGAACAGCTGTCAACTTTAAACCATGTCTTAAATAAAATTGAAGAAGTCTGTAATGACAGACATAATTTTTTTTGTCACGAAGATTAGGCACAAGTTTAGGCGGTTCTGTCATTGCCATCTTTAGACTTTCTGCCGCTAATGGATAGTCATTATGGTAATCATGAAGTTCATGAGGATATTCTAAATCAACTTCTAGAATGAGACCTTTTACGATCAGCTTCTAGAGTAGGTAGCCATTTTAAAAACTTTTGAATGTCTTTTACAGTGTACATTTTAAAGTTGCGTAATGGAAGTGATTGCGCCATTGCCCAACCATACAGATTGTTTGCATCTAAATACATAAGATGGTCCTTTTACTTGGATCATAGTCGTCCAAGTATTTGTTGTTTGCTTTACCGTAATGGTGCGACACCATACTGATTCCCCCACGCAATCCGTTTTCAATCATCTGAAGCATTGGTAGGTCAGACAATAAATCAATCTGTATTCCTGTAAATTTTAAGAAAGCGTCCCAGCTCATCCCGGGCGCAGAAATATAATGCGCAGGATCCAGGCTGTAATGTTTCATGCAGGTCTTCCTATAATTTTCAAAGACGTCCGCCAACAAACAGGTATCCGCCATTAAATAGGAATCATGATAGTCTCCCATTGTTTTACACTCTAACTTCTGCCACGCTTCTTGAGCATAAGAATAATCAGAATCACTGATGTCCTTTCCTCTAAGACTACTAAAGAACGCGCCTTTAGGTGGAAGGGCTGGGTTATCAAACCTTTCCCAACTGTTCATGTACTCATAAGGGTAAACGCCCTTTCTAACAAGAGTTGGGTCAAAATATTCTTCCGTTATTGAGCAGGACTTTAAGGATCCCGCCAGTGACTCTAAACTCCCCATCAGGTGTTGCATAGAGTCATAAAAAGATAAATTATTTAAAGTGAAACACATGTACTTTTCTGATGACTGCGCAATGCATGACACCCTAAAGGCGCTAGTTACTGCTTGCATTATAAGGTGAGAGTCGTAACCTCGCAAGTTGTGAAAGAATATAGGAAGTCTCCAAGTCCTAGGATCAAACTTTAGTTGAAGATTGCAATTGTTATGCGCTGCTCCTCTAAACTTTCCGCTAATGTGATCATGGTCTCTTACTGTTGGATTTAAACTTTTAGGTGTTAGCTCTAAACCACAAATCCAACAGTGAGTGGCTGAGTCATAGCGATCTTGATCTTCAGGGGTCATCTTAAGATCGGATAGGACTAGATTATTAGAACAGGCATTACGAACTTCTTGCATGCGTTTTAAGAAATGGTTTGCTGCATGTGGTCCTCTGTATAATTCTGGCTTTGAATGTTCACCATCTGACCTGACAACAATGAAGGCAAATGAACAAATCTGGTGGTTATTCATTATAACTGTTTTTGGTAAATGTTTTGGAGCAGGTCCTTCATAAGGAACAATAAGCGACTCGAAGTCTGCGTAAACAACGTATGGAGACCTCTGGAGCTTTTGTAATTCTTAAAACTAACATTACTGCCTTCTCTTGGCATAATTAGTTCTGTATTGCAGTCAACTGGACTAAGACAATGTTTTACATGTTCACTCGCAGCTTGAACGGACGGAATTCTTGTTAAACATTTTCTACAAAATTCTTGTTTGCTATGTTGTTTTGTAGTATGCACTAGTAATCTACTCATTGTGCGTATTAGAGTGTAGTGCAACCCATTAAGGCTTTGCATTAGGAGTAAGTCTACATGAGTTTTGGTTGGTTCGCCTATTGTTGGACTGTTCTTTGCCACTCTAATTGGCAGAAGGTTGGTTTTTTCAGACCATGCGTATACGTTAACAGTTATTGGTGGATTTTGTTTTTCAAACTGATCAATTTTGTCTACAGCCATAGGAAAGGTGAGTCCATCAAAGTTAAGATCATTGGCCCACTGTAAATAGATACTCTGCATTTTTGGCAACGTGATGCAGCCTAGCAAGAACGCACCACATAAAACATTTGTCGTCTAAATTTTTTATGTTCAGAACTGCTTTCTTTGCAACTAATGTTGGAGGCAGTGGAATGTAAGACTTGCCTACAATCAGCTCATACTTAGCCTGTCTTAATCTGATGTCTAGGACTTCGCCCTCTGACCAACCAGAGCCTCTCATTTTAGCTGCTTCAGAGGCTTCATTAAACTGTGTAAGAAGTTGATCTGCCCAACCGGGTGTTAAGTCATTATAAGAAAGAATAGTCTGTTGTTTAGTTGAGACCCAGACTTCTAGATTTTCTTCGTTTATTGTTATATAGTCGATTAAAACAACTACCCTTACTTTAACTGGAGGGTTTATTGTTAGTTTACTTGGAACTTGAGAAATAGCATGTACAACGCTTGCCTGTACGTTTGTTGGATCAATAACTTCTAAAACGACCTCATTTAAAGCTTTTGACAAACGCTCTTCCTCGAGCATTGCTTCAAACAATTCATCTGAACCTTCATATATCTTATCCATGCTGAGTTTCTTTTCTAACTCAAAATATTTATTTAAATTTAAAAAAATACTTAATCAGAATCAATATCAACGGTCTTTTTGTGCTTGGACTCGTAAACTAAAGTATAAACGCCCTTTGGGGTTGTTAATGTGAGCTGTTTAGAACAGAGTTTAACGTTTCGTTTACTTTTTTTAAACATTCCTTTTTTATCTGGTCGGTGTCTGGCTGTTGAGAAAAAGTTGCCCTTGCCTTTTTTTGAAGATCAAACTTTTGTCTTTTGTAGTCCTCAAAATCAGCCTGTAGGCGACTAAATTCTTCATCCGTGATGTTCGAGTCGGCAAGTGCTTTATTTATTGTCAGTTTGAAGGAACTAAGTTTAGCTGTTATTAGTTGAACCATAGCTGTGTGCTTTTGGAGTTTAGCTTTTATTTTTTTGCTGACAGCACCTGCAGCTATTGAGCATAAACCAAGAGTTAAAGACACACCACCTAGAGGTATAGCTGCCGGTGCACCTACGCCTGTTGCTAAGAGACCTACACTTGTTCCTGCTGATAGAGCACTAGCAGTCGATGCTCCAGTATTAACATATGTAACAGCATTAAAGACAGCAGAATACCTTCGTTTGGTTTTACTGTATTTTGAAAGGTCCTGCTCTAGTTGGGTTTGCATTTGTGTTATGTTTGTTAATCTGAAAGTTTTTATGTCTACAGCAACAGAGTTCTCTTCTTTGGGCACTTTTGGATAAACCTGAACAGACATGCTTTTTTTAAAAAATAAAATAATTTAGTATTGGATATCTTTTAATCTGTTATCTTTAATATTCAGCTGCGCATCATATATTAAAAACAAATGTACATTAAGTGGTTTATCACTCTTCTTTATCAATTTGAATGTTTATTACGTCTTTAACTGTTCTCCACTCCCATGCAACTGATTATCCTCTGTCGTCCTTAGGTCAATCCATAAACCGTATTTTGTTGTTAAATATTCATCAAGTCTAACACTGTGAAGGTGTAGATCTTTAGACACAAGGTCTACTGTTGGACTTCTAGACCTCCCGCCTCCAAACAATTTTCTTATTTCATCAAAATGATGATAAGGTTTAAGCCCGCTACCGTAGACTTGGTTAGGACTACCCTCAATTGAACATTGTACTTTAGTTATTTTAGGATTAATAAACTTTTCACTTTGTCTTTTGAATGGTTCTTCATCTTCACACAGCAATAAAATACCTTTAAGGGATCTTGCTGTGGCACTAAAACTAAAGTTCCATATTGTGTCTGCCCTGCTTTTAGGATATTTAGTATGATGAATCACTCTTTCGTAATATATTGCTAATCCTGACTGATTGTTGCTCAATCAGCCTTGCTAAGTTAGGGTTGCTAACAATGTCAAACTCTAACGAGATGTCGAAAATGCTGTACTTGGAATCGGTGTCTGTAGATTTAATGACACGTTTGTATTCATTAAAAGTTAGTTCATATGACAATCTGTCTTTTAATGCTCCTTGAAAGTATGGCGCATGCGCTTTTAACAACTCAAAATCTAAGGGTATGGAAAAGCGATTTCCATAAGCAAAACTTACAGCTTCATACTTGTTACCGTCTTTAGCATCTTCGGCGTCTATTCTGTGTTTTAGTGCTTCGTTATTTTCGATTCCTTGAAACGCAAGATCGGCCCTTTCATTATCGGTTAGCCATAGATCAGAATAGATTGGAAATATGTCTGCATTGTGTAAAGAAAATATTTCTTGCCCCTCAAGTTTTATAGAAATTTTCTTAACGATTGCCCGTCCCAGATTCTGGACTACTGTCCTGTTTGGGTCTGTTGCTGAATCAAGTTCTATTTTGAAAGTAAGCCGTGCAGATCCCGGCACAATCACTTCATCTGCTCCTAGGTCTGGAAATTTAACAGTAAGAATTTGATCTGAATCAATAGTAGATGGATTATTTGTAACAATAATATTCTGTTTATTTCCCTTCACGCCAAAGGGCTCTTTCAGTTTTCTATGCGGGTCAAGAATCGAGCCATATGCTTGTGACATTTTTTTTATAAAACAAAATAAAAAGTTTATTTAAAAACATGGCAGAAGAAGATTATGTTTTTGATCCTGGAGACAACATGAGTGAAATGACTCCTTTGACACATCCATTACAATCATTGCGGCGTGAATTAACAGAAAGTAAGGTCAAATCATTTTATCAAAGTTTAGGCCAAGAACCTCCCGAATTTATAGACCCTAATGATTTTGAAACAAAAGATGACCATTTGTTTGTGAAAAACGAGCAAGGACAACTTGTTCAGCTTACAACTAAACCAGACCCATCAAAGTTTTTAGCAAAGACTACAATTAGACAAAGGCTCAGTGTGAGCAATCAAAATCGCCTTGGCATTGCTAAACCGCGAAGATTAGACAGTGAGGCAGTTGCTAAACTTCAAAACACTACAAAAACTCCCAACAGAAAACCAAATTCAAAACATACCCCTTAAAGATTTAAGCCCAACAGCAGACAAAATAATAGAAACCAGTTTTTCAGAAGAAACAGTATTAAAAACTATGCACGATCCGCCGCTACCTATGAGAGAAATAACGGCCCTTGATCATACTTTGAGAAGCATCAGAGGCGAATTAACAAACAATTTAGCAAAACTGGGTGAACTAGATGAGCATATAAAAAGAGAAAAAGAAAAACTAGTTGAGGCTGATGACCACAACTTAGGACCTGGTGTTAAAGAAAGAATAACACAAAGACTAAAAGATCTTGAACAAGAGAGATCAGCAAGACTAGAAGTGCTGTCTACTAACCGAGAACAATTACGAACTCAAGTGAGCAGAATAAGAGAAACTATCCAAAGAATTTTATATGAAGACACAACGTTAGCAGAACGAATAAGAACACTTTAGAGAGCAAGGTGTCACATTAGCAAGTGTTATAACAGCCTTAGGATTTGCAATAAGTACACTGGTGTTGGCTATTACAGGCGGCGGTGGTGGGGGAGCAGTGCCACCAGGCCCGCCAACTCCGTCGTCAGATAAATCATGGGTAAAAAAACAACTCGATCACCTTGCAAACTTACTAAAAAAATTAGCCAGTAAGGCAATAGACTCTTTGCCTGGTATAATAGGAGGGATCGTTAGCTGGCTTTTGTCTGCCGCAAGTAAAGTAGTTGGCTTTATGGCTGAGCACTTATGGGCATTAGTTGTCTTAATAGTTGGGTTACTCTTTAGTAAGATAAAGACCAAGTAATCCTAGGGCAGTTAATCCAATAACAAGTGCCGTCTTTTCATATTCATGGTCATCACGCGCGTCTTCAATGGCCTTTGGGCCTTGGGGATTGGACGACTTAATCTTGGGGGGGGGGGGGTTTATTGTTTGTAATATTACTGGCTCAGAATTTATGTCGTTTTGTCCAACCTTCTGTTCATTTCCTGCAACAAGGATTTCATTGTTGTAGTTTATTATTGTTCCTACCTGGAGCCTGAGGTCAGAAGGTAGCATGTATAAACCAGTGCCGACAGCAAAGTCTACTTTCGATCTTGCAAATTGTAAAACATTTTGGTACCTTTTAATACTTGAAGGCAAATCAATTGCAGAATTAATGGCGTCCTCTAAATTTGCTAAATACTGTTTTTGGGCATCAAAGCCAGTAGAAGGATCAGTTATGTTAGATCTTGCCTGTGCTTGCGAACCTAGCAAACACCAAACATAAGTACGAATAGAGTCGTTTATTCGTTCTATTCCCGCTCTAGTTAGGCCCTTAGAAGTATCCAAAATAAATGTTGTCCATGCTGTTTTATGCTCTTGCTCTATGGACCCGAGGTGAACAGTTGTGCCTGAAGAGAAAGATGTGTAAGGAGGATTCCAATCATAGTTATACTTTCTGTGCACGCCCCAAAAATAAGGGGTGCCTAAACCATGATTAAGATCCAACTTTTGTCTAAAGTCTGTCTTTGGGTCAATATCAAATTCGTTACAGATCCTTTCAAAAGCCTTGTAATCTATTCTGTTGCTGAATGGATTAAACGTTTTGTCATTTGGTAATGGCGCTTGCAGTTCAGATAAAATACGTCTGAAGGTGTAATAAAAATGAAATCTATACACTGACCTCACCAAAGGATCAGGATGATTTAAATGATCAGCATACGACACTCCACACCCAGTTGATGCGCAAAACACAGCAAAGTTTAACTGGTTCTGATAAAACTGCATCGGATGACTGAACCACACTTTCGGGATGTAGTCGTTTTTAATAGGAGGGTTAAGATATCTGTTCAATGGAGTACTAACCTTTACTTGAAAGGCGTCAGACTGAGTCACAGAAATATCAAGGGTGTCAGTTATATTTTTAAGATTGTAGTGCGGCCCAACAGAATATTTTGCATTAGTATATTTGAATGCACTCATTTTTAAATTTGTTTTAAAAATGTTTGTAACAATAACTCAAGACAGTCCGTTTTTAGAGTATGCTATTGATAATGAATGCAGAACCCAAAGGGTCGCACTCCATGAAATTTTTTACAAAGTCGTATGGTTTAATATAAGTGAATCCAAGGAGAATAAGATTCGAAAAGTTGATAATTTAGGAAACTTAGTTAGCCAGTTAACCATACCTGATGGTTATTACGGGTTTTGCTCGCTGAAAGAAGCAATGAGTAACTTCGACATTACTCTCAAACTTAACAATGCAAATTTGAAAGTAATGTTGACATTCAAACCTGAAG
The DNA here is from genome assembly GCA_033310375.1 of Conus canariensis. Taxonomy (NCBI): domain Eukaryota; kingdom Metazoa; phylum Mollusca; class Gastropoda; order Neogastropoda; family Conidae; genus Conus; species Conus canariensis. The sequence continues at coordinate 27,659,368 of CM065747.1, forward strand.
AAGAAAGAGTAAGTTACCTTTTTGATGTAGAGCTAGCTAAAATGTTAGGCTTTGCAACTAACAATCAATCAATCGATCATGAATTTAGAGTTACACCAGACAAAACTACTTATGAGGGAAAATATCCGCTCGATCTTGCATTACATTCATTACTCTATGTTCATTTGGACGAGCTGAGCACTGATGAAAACTTATATGATGGAAGGCCCTCAACTGTTTTAAGAGCTCTTCCATCAGGGAAAGCTGCATATTGCGATTATGAAATTATACAATTCCCTAATTTACAGTTTAAAAGATTAGCTTGTGGGAGGGTCAGATCATTTAATGTAAAGATCACAGATAAAACAGGGAAAGTCGTGAAATGTGATAACCTGCACATTGTTTTAGAAATAAAATACGTTTTAAAAAATGTCACGTGGGCCAGAAGAATCGGGAGTTACATTAGCGCCTGAGAGGTGTGTAACTTTAGAATTAAAAGACCTTGCAGACGTTGAGGACTTTGAACAGAACGGTGAGATAGGCACTTTGTATGGTTTTGAGTACACTAAAGATGGTTATTATAAACGCAAAGAGGTTAGCGACAGCAAAAGGTTTCCTAAACTAGAACAACTACGCAATGTAGAAGCAAATAATGCAGGTCAGTATGAATATAAAATAGTTCGAAAAACTAACAAATGGCACTTAGAACCATATTTAGAATGGGACATAAAATTTGAATTCGTAAGCCCATTTACATTTTTTGACCGTCAAAAAAGTTTCAGAAAAGCATTGAACTCTGGCCCTTTACATGTAAGTCTTATGCCAGAGGACAACAGTCGAAAAGAGATCGAAATAAAGAAGTTTGGGAGCAAACAGTACATCCTCCACAGAAGAGAATCAGTTTTGAAGGAAGCTACTACAAAAGTACAGTTCTTTCCACGCACGTTATTAGGAGACACGTTCACAATGATATTTGAAATTTCTGTCTTAAAAGATGTGGGGAGGAATGGAGCTGTGGGTGTCAGTGACAACCTTATGGAAGGAATTATTAGCTGGCAAAACTTAGACGTTGACAATCTTAAAGTTACTGTTGTGGTTCGTCACGATGGTGAAAATTTTAAGGTCGTAACAACAAGCAACAAAATCAATGTTAGTCTTAATAGAAACAATCTGACAAAACTGAGTTGGATTAATCTGACACATTTAGACCTTATAAGATTTTATTGTACTGATCAAATTTTGACGGATAGTATAACACTAACTGGTGTAAATTAAATTCTGTTATAAAACTATGGAGCAGACGACTTTGGTGTCAATGCCGATGTTAAACTTTATGATAAAAACCCCTCATTGTTCATCGATTTGTGGACAGACTGGTTGTGGAAAAACAATATTTGTCCTCGACCTATTACAAACAGTTTATCGTTATAATTTTGATCATATAGTAATTTTCTGCCCAACACTTAAATGGAACAAAGCATATAATGATAGGTTTATATGGACAGATGATAATATATATTTGATTGATCCCAGCAATAAGCTGAGTGAGTGTTTAGAACACTTTTATAAATTGTTTGAGGGAACGCAGACACCATTTATTATAGATGACTGTTCAGCAGAAAGAGACAGTTAAAAAGAGAAACACTTTGTCAAAACTAGCTTTCAGTGGAAGACATGCTGGGATAAGTGTGTGGATTCTATGTCAAAAATATAACTCGGTTTTAAAAGACTTTAGAGAGCAATTAAAGACTGTAGTTTTATTTCACATGAAAGACAGAGACGCATTTGATGAATGTATGCGTGAAAATGATGTTATTGAAAACGATCAAGAAAAACGAAGGATTAAGCAAAAACTTAAGTCTCAAAAGTTTTCTAAATTAGTGTTAAAAACAGATAATCCTACACATTATGTATGTTTGTAAAGTGTTTACTATTAGAGAACTATAAAATAGGCATTCTGGGTAAGCCGGCGGAGCAACAGCGAAACCGGCTTCAGCCGGTTGGAGCTGGCGGAGGTGGGTGAGCCAGAATGCCTATTTTATAGTTCTCTACATTCCATGCTTTTAACATGTAGCAGGATGCTCCAACAGAGCATTATGAGCTGCATTTGATTTTGGTGGTCTCCACACCACACACTACATATGCTAGCTGTGAAACAGAACGTTCCATGATTTAGTAGAGAACATCAGGCATGTGGTCTCAACTGTGCACACGATGTCTGCGTCAACAGTTACTTTATGCAGTGTCTAGCCTCCGGGATCTATTCCGGTTTGTGTCTATGCAAGTAGTCTGATCACCGATCCAATCCATTACTGATGATTAAGAGAGGGCACGTGGTAGCTGAAGGTAAGGAAGCTAGCTTTGGCTGGCTCTTAACGTGCAGGAGTCTTTGGACATTTGATAAACTTTTAATGGTAAAAATGCCAAGTTTAGATTCTGATAAGCGTTTTTTTCCCTTTATTTTGTAACTTTATGTTCCTCAATTTTCAAGTGTAGGTCCATACCTACACCCTTTTTTTTCGCAGCAATGTTGCGCACTTTACTTGGTTAGTCACTTTCAGATATAGTCCGTTTTCACAAAGATGCAAGACTCCACATTTTTCAGTTCTAATTGCATAAGCATATTTAGTCCATTCAGCACTTGTATATAGGATATCACTAACATTCAACGGCGGAAAAGGCTTAGTATCCTCGGCGAACACTTTGATGCCACACTCTACTGTTGCCGGGGTAAACCACGTATCTAACAAATGAACTTGGTACTAGGACACTGCCCTAAAGTGCGCCACTTGTTACACAGGGTCCTGGAAAATCATTTCCCATCAAGGCATGGTACGAAGACCTACAGCTCTGAAAATGAAATGCAACAAAGCGACTGGCCATGAATGCCATTACCATGCCATTTAATTGCAAGTCTGTGATATGGTTCAGTATCATGTGCTTCGTGTTGATCAAAATGATTAGCAGCCACTGGAAAACCTATCAGACTTAAGCATTTTTCAGCGGGTCACACCTCAGTCTCATTGCTTTGGGTATAGCCAATACAATGTTATTCTGTGAAGTTAAAAACTAAGGGATGTACCAGGACATACGCCATTTCCTTTAAAATCAGTGAAAACCATCTGGTCCAGTGGACATTTAAGGTATCAATTCCGGAAGCGCTTTACCCGTTTGTTCCCCAGGAATAATCTGCCAGTGACCAAATTTGGACTCTCCGCGCCTGTTACTACAGCGCTCGAGTCTTGCAAACAGCATGGTGGCACCGTTCCCACAAAGCGTAAAACTCCTTTTACCGAACGGAGGGTCTAACCACAATAGAGCGAAGAAAGAAAATGTCTCTACCCTTTCTTTCCACTCCCCCCCCCCCCCCTTTCCGTCGATCAATGTCGGTCAAAAAAAAAAATTCCGATAAAATGCTACGAGGGATAGGCTGGTAAATTCATGAAATAACTTGATGTTTGACAGAAAGGAATTAACACAAATGGGTCTGTGTGCGAGAAAACTTCTGGATTTGAATCTGGATCCTTACTTTATGGAACCAGTTTGGCTGTTTTTCCAACGGAAATAAAGGGACAAGACTTTAACAAAAAGCCGGAAAGCGTGGCAGATCCGGCGAGACAGACTTATCACTCGTTCTACAGAAAGATGTACAAATCAGAATCCAAAATATCATAAAAGGAAACAAATCGATTTTAACAAATTTTTTATTAGTTTCACAGAACCCTTCTGCAATATTTGGTTAAAATAAAAAATCTCGGCCTCAAACAGTTTTGTTGCAATTCTTCATTGAACACAGTGGCCTGAAATGAATGTTGTAATTTACGTTACGCCACATTGCTAGCTTCAAAATTCAATGAACGCAAAACAGGAAACAAAATCCACCAATACTTTACATTTTCAACTCCAGAAATGAATATCGTTTCATAGTATACTACGCCTGTTTGCTTTCTCTAAGCAAACTCGTCATACTTTATATGAATTCAACAGCTAAAAAAAGTTTTTCTTCATCCACCAACTCCTCAAACAAAATCTCATTTAGCATAACAATAGGAAGGACAAAAATGTATAACGAAAAAGTGAAACATTCCTTTCACTAAATTTCACCGAACTGTGTGAAAATAAGTAGGTGAAAATTATTTTAAAACTCAAAAATTAGAACGCAGATTACAAGTTCTTGTAACGTAGATTACAGTTTTTATACATTGGCAGAAACGTCCAAAACGTCCAAAAGACCAGACCTACCGGAATGAAACGAAAAAAAATGAAAGATTATGAACCTTAGTATTATTTTTCAGATTCATAGCTGATGATTTCAACAAAGGAAACGTAGGTTACTTCTGATCACGTAGATTACTTCTGGTCAGTCTCTGATACTTTCCTGTTTGTAAAAGAACTTTAACACTTTAATGTAAAAAAAAAAGTCTTTAATGGTAACACATATTAAGGAAACTTAAGTGGTGATTCAGTGTGTATTGGGCACAGACAAAGAAAAATGTGACTGCAAGATGCTGCTTAATCCTAGCCATCCAAATGATGGGAAACAGCCAAGTCACTGCACTTTTTCAAACAAATCCCTGATCAGACGATCTCCAGAAGCTGAAATGTCCGCCCAAATTGACCTGTTGCTTTTGGTTCTTGTATAATGCAGATGTTATCAAAGGACACCCACAATTCATCTTGGTGACGTGGCCACTTGGAGTTCTCAACTTTTTTTTTACTCTTTTCCATGAACTCAGTATAGCACTCTCCTTCCTCATCAACGTCCTTGACTTTCCCGACGTACCACTGAGTCCGATACACTGCTGCAACAAAGTCACCTTTGTCAGGATGAACGTCCAGGATTTCAGAATCAGGTAGCGCTGGGCCTTTGGGCTTTAGTCGATGTTCCTCCACAGTTGAGGTCGACAGTTCTGTGGAATCACAATACGGCACTGGAGTATGGTCTTGTGTGTCCATTGCAGTTGATGGATGTTTTGATTGACTGAGCTTGGATATTTTCTTCCACATGATGCATTGAGTCCACTGACATTGACTGAGATCCCCTGTCAAACAATTGTGACAATAGCAAGAGGTTGTTCTGGTCATGATGACGTTTCTCTCTACTGTGTAAACAGAGTGTACTTTCATAGTCCCTTTGCATGGGACTGTGTCTTTGGTCAGGGTTTCTAAGATCTGCTTTTCTCTGCTCACATCTTCCTCACTGACGTAGATGTAGTGAACCATTTTTGAGGTCTCCTTTCCCCATTTGAAGAAGTCTTCAGCATCCTGGATTGTCCTGCTTTGGCGGGTTGCTAGGTCGTCCATCCTCTTTGCCACCCCACCAAGGCCATCACGGGGCCCTTTTCCATGGCCGCTTTCGAAGAAGTCCCAACATGCCTTGACGCCAAATAAGTTGGCGTGATCAGAAATGACGTGGAACATAAATCTGTACCTGTACTGGGAGGTTGGGCTGTCTGTCCAATAGTGAATGAACTCAAGGTCAGGAACTTCTTTCTGGATCACAGGGAAAAGACTTCAGAAAGGTGAACACACTTCCAGTATTATGGCCCATCTCGTCCGAAACCGCTTCCATTTTGGTTTAGTATTATGCGAGATACACCCAATTTTTTTTTGTTTTCAATCTGCATGCGCATTTACATATACACAGACAGAATGACAAACACACAAACAGAAACGGAGAAATTTTCTCTCCATTCTGATTGTATAATTACTCCCGTTGGGAGTCCAATAAGTCACAAATTTAGTTTTGTAAGCTACGTTACCATTTCTTGTAATCTACGTTATCAATTAACCCTCATACATTCGCTTTCTTTTTGCTTTTGATATCTCACCCTGAAGTCATTGTATTAATACTTGTTCTGCCTGTTCTAATGTCTAAAGTTCCAACTTTCTATTCTTTCGTTGTAGGAAAAGGATATTAATGATATGGCTTCCCAAGGGATGTAATCTCCGTTACCATCACTTTCTTCCACCATAGTGCAGCTGTTAAGCTGCACACGTGACCATTGAGGCAACAAACATCATGACGGCCTTTTATAGATTCAGAAAACATACATGCTGGCTTTCTGACACGGCTTTTGCAACAAGACACTTTCGAGAAACAGACAAGTCTAATGAAGGTATGTAAGCTACGTTACAACTGACATTGCTACATTGTGCATTAAAAAAAACTACCTAAGACACATCACGCCCCGATTTTGTGTTTAACCGTTTTCATGCTCTAACAATGTATCTAAAAATCAATTACTACGAAGGTACCCACCTGTGTTTTGAACTTGGAAACCAAGCTCACTTTACCAGCTATCAATCAATTATTCATGGCTCCACTATTTCACATCCCAAATCTGGAATGCAAATGGCGAAACCAGGGAAGCAATTATGACGCTTTAATAGAGTGGGTAACGCAAAAAAATAAAAACTTGACACAGAACAAACAAGTAACCTTTTCTGCAGTAACGTTGCATACGTAACGTAGATTTCTGTCCCAGTATTTTGTCAAGTCTGACGAAAAACTGGAAGGAGTTTCCCTACAAGTCTAAGTGTAATTATCTTCCCTTAGGCTTATGTTTCTCAAACATTTTCTTCAGACAGGTAACGCTGGCCAGTTTGGTAGAAACGAAGTCTCGTAGATTACATGCTTATTGCCAACTCTGAAAAAAAAAATTAAAAAAATCTTGATAATGTCAAATTTTGCTCAAGTTTATTGGAAGTTTTTAAAGTGTGATTTTTGTTTCCTTCTGGTTTTAGAATAAATACTAGGGTCTGGTTTAAAGATTTCTTTTAAGTCTTTAAACCCATTGCCATTTAGTAACGTAGATTACAATGTTTTGACGACATTGGTTAAAAAATTCGTGTGCTCTTGTATCAATCTGAATGTCAACATCAAATTTACTTGAGAAAACTACAAGCCACCAAAGCTTATTTGAAGCAAAAGACACCTTTAGGTAGATTGACAGAGCATCATCGATGTATTTGAAACTAACCCTCTTTGGAGACATGCAACTTTTGACAATTTTATCTCATTTAAAGACGTCCTATAAAAGTATCCTGCTTCACAGATGCCCGATTGGACGTTCATAACATTGACATTTTTGATTTGTGTGAAAACATTCACTTTAGACCCCAATAAGAGGGCAGGACAAAGAGACACGCTTTTTTGTTCTTTGTACATCTTTCTGTAGAACATACCTTATACCGACTTGTCACTCCAAAGGCAAAATGTTTTAGCAGTCTGGGTGAAGGAGTCACTTCTGGCGCTCAGCAGTCATCTTTGCGACTTAGTTCTAAATGGGAAGCAACTGAGCAGGATGCTGGGTCAGGTTTGTCAAGCCTGCTTCCACCTGGGAACAGTGAATCGGGTCGGAAAAATATCCTAAATCAAAAATGCAAGTCAGTGTGCATCAAGGATCCGCCTCGCTTTAACGGGAGGGATAGGTAAATGAAGTTTTTGATACAAGTATCAACCGCGGGCAACTTAACATAAATCAATAGTACAATACGCAAAATCCAACAAGCAAAAATGAAGTCTACCCCTCCCCCTCCCCTGGTCTCTAAGCTTGTCACTAAAACCCCATTGGCTCTTCCATACAAACAAGTCTTCAGGGTCTAGGAGTCATTACGAGGTCTTTATTTTAGCACCTACATA
>CM065747.1:27674491-27684491 GCA_033310375.1 Conus canariensis
CCACAACACTGATCTGCTTAATGCACATCGTGGCTGGTCCTCTTCGCTCGTAAACATGCAGATATATACAGGAGCATATAAATACTTGCATTTCTTCATGTTGTACCTGCCTAGCACACACACACACACACGTGCGCGCGCGCGCGCGCACACACACACACACACACATTCTCTCTCTCTCTCTCTCTCTCTCTCTCTCTCTCTCTCTCTCTTTCACACACACACACACACACACACATTCTCTCTCTCTCTCTCTCTCTCTTTCACACACACACACACACACACACACACACACACACACACACACACACACACACACACACACACACACACCACTCGTTTCGCTTAAAACAATATCCAAGAGTTCTGTTGATTAAAAAAAAAAAAGTGCTTTGTCTTCTTTCCTAAGTTCATGGAAAACGCGCGATCAGTGCACATCTTCTCCACCCACTTCCCCCACGCACAACACCACAGCCTCAGTCCACAGGTTTCTGAAGAGAATACTCAGGCAAAATCTCCAAATAATCCCGCGCGGCACCCTCCTCCTCCTCCTCCTCCTCAGCAGTAGCAGAATCGCCCCTCCTCCCACCCACACCTAAAGCAGTGTACTGAGAGTTCTCCGCCTCCCCGGCAGTGGGCGCCTTAAGGGAAGAGTAGTAACCTCCCCTGCCTCCGCTCTGGACTGTGGAGTAGTCTGGGACTTCCGGTGTCCGAGTAGGCGCAGCTCCTCCGCCGGAAACGGCCGCGTCCTCTTCCAGAACGAAATATTTGGGACCTTCTCCATGTCCACTGTCTGCCTCACTGGCTTCTGCCAAAGGCCGAGCCAGGCTGTACGACGAACTCGGCGGAACTTGTGGCTGGTGCTTTAGACCGTCGGGTGAGGTTGGTTTAGCGGCAAAGGGTGCTGTCGGCAGCTTCCGGTGCATGAGGTGATCGCCTGGTTCGCTGTAGGTCAGTGACGTCACGTCCTGCGGGGTCACGTGATGGGGTGGTGGTGGGCCGTGGCCTTGTTCCGGGATGTAGGTGTACTCGTTTTCGCTGACGGTGGATCGTTTGTGGCTGGTTTTCTGGTACTCCGTGTTGTCCTGCCAACAATCCATTGTAAGTCAAGGATTCAGTCAGTGGGGGCATTTCATTCCAGTGCCAGTTGAACTAGTGAACGGGAGATCAACCGAGGTTGAGACGGTGTGTCGGCCTCTGAAGGCTTATCTTCAGCAGTTGTCTCAACGGTGATGTTTATCTCGCTTTCTGGAGATGATGTTTGGTTTGTGTGTGTGTTGTGTTGTGTGTGTGTGTGTGTGTGTGTGTGTGGTGTGTGTGTGTGTGTGTGTCCAACAGCTGTATCCGCTCAAATCCTCCCTCATCCATACTCTCTCTCTCTCTCTCTCTCTCGCTCGCTCGCTCGCTCGCTCACACACACACACACACACACACACAAACACGCGTGCGCGCGCACACGCACGCACGCACGCACGCACGCACGACCACACACACACACACACACACACACACACACACACACACACTCGCTCGCTCACTCGCTCACTCACACACACTCTCATAAAAGTGTTGTGTGTGTGTGTGTGTGTGTGTGTGTGTGTGTGTGTGTGTGTGTGTGTGTGTGTGTGCTTCCTTCGTTTCTGCTTTTCTTTTGGTTGGAGGTGGTGGAGGTGGTGTACCAAAACACTTTATCGAAACATCGTATATCAATACAAAAGGCTAACACACACACACACACACACACACACACACACACACACACACACACACACACACGAGAAATTTAAGCAAGCATACAACAAATAGTCAGACAGTTAAATACGCCAACGACGTGAACGACGCCCGCGATGCCATCACTGAAACCATCCCCACTCACATCGGGTAGTTCTTCGTACAGGGACTCGCTGTTGTCCTTCCCCATCATGTGACCTGTGCTGCTAATACTGGCGGAGGCGGCTCTCTCGCTGCCAACATGATCAGCACACACACACACACACACACACACACACACACACACACACACACACACACACACACACAAGCATGCACACGTTGTTAATACAAAAAAAAAATTTGCCTTCTTTTATTACACATTTCATCCACAAAATTCAGCATTCGAAATCTGTTCCGATTCAAAAAGAGACATTTTAAATCTACTGCTCCAGCTTAAAATTTACGGGCTTGTCTATGCTCCATTTGGGTAAATAACTGTATTGTTTGAATGTATTTCAAACATAAGACACTGTGAATTTTTAACTTTACGATCTATACAACAGGAACACGAAAAAGAAAGGAGAAAAAAAAAAAGCGTATTCAAAATATAGTGTCCATTATGGCAGACAGATAGACAGTTTGTTTATTCAGTTGCATAATGCTAGAAACAGCCGAAAGTTAAAGATAAAGTAATTTAGATTCAAGTTGCATGATGCCATAAACAGCCTAAAGTCAACGATAAAGTCATTTAGATTCAAGTTGCATGATGCTATAAACAGCCTAAAGTCAACGATAAAGTCATTTAGATTCAAGTTGCATGATGCTATAAACAGTCAAAAGTCAATGGCAAAGTCATTTAGATTCAAGTTGCATAATGCTATGAACAGCCAAACGTCAGTGATAAACTCATTTAGATTCAATCAACCACACTCACTAAGAACCCGCATATTCAAGCGGCTAAAGGCCATGATCTTCAAAATCAATGTGTAAACGAACGAAAACACTTCCATCTCGAGATTTACACTCAAGATAAAGTGCATACCAGATGGAACAGTTAAACCTCCAGATAAAACATAAACCATCATGAAACGACAACATCACAACAATGAGACGACTCCGTTGCAACTGCTACTAGTACTAAATGTCAAGTTTCCTAAACTGTTGCTAAATACCAGATTATTCCAGTTCCTATCGTATCGCAAAAACGAAAGGATCAGTCATCAATACTGGCTTACCTCCCTTTTGCTACTCTTCGTCGTCTGTAAAACCAGAAGATGAGAGCAGCGCCCCCTATGCCGGCAAGGAAGGTAAGGAGACAGCTGACCACGATGATCGTGGTACTGGCACTCTTGTCCTCATCGCCTTCGTTAAAAAAAAAAAAAAAAAAAAATTGAAAGTGAACAACACTGTAGCGGAAAAAAAAATGTATTGGACAGATAACATAGGATACAATTAAAGGCCCTAAAATCTGACATTGCGGGCCGGAATAGCTCAATTGGTAGAGCGCCGGACTTGTAATCCTGGTGATCCTGGGGTTGCTGGTTCGAATCTCCGCCGGGCCGTTTCGGTACAGGGGGATTTTTCCCTCGGAGTTAACATTGGTTCTGACTCCATTTCCCATACAGTCCTTCGAATGAGACTATAAACCGAGGTTCCGTGTATGAACGCACGCATAACATCTTGCACACACGTAAAATCCCATCACCAACTTTCGGAAGAGAAGGCCAGTTTGGCCGTTGGTATGGATGACACGTTACACATAGCATGCACCCTGCGTAAGAAATGGAAAGAATGAAGGAAGTAAGGAAACTGAGTGAACAATATTGAATGATATGACACAGGAAACGACTGAATGAAGCGCCAGCTGGCAGCTCTTCAGTCGGCACTACCCAGGTAGGCAGCCCGTGGTGTAAACAAGTGTGGCTTGTAAAGCGCTTAGAGCTTGGTCTCTAGCCGAGGACAGGCGCTATATAAGTATTCATTATAATTATAATAATAACATTCCTTTGCATGCCGGTCACTGTAAAGCCCACATCCCATCCGTGCTACTGAGATTCAAACTCGAAAGTTGATACCAGTTAGAACCACTACAAACTTTGAGAGAGAGAGAGAGAGAGAGAGAGAGAGAGAGAGAGAGAGAGAGAGAGAGAGAGAGAGAGAGAGAGGGACAGAGACAGAGGGAGAGACAGACGACAGAGAGAGAGAGAGAGAGAGAGAGAGAGAGAGAGAGAAGCTAAGTAGTGGGTTGACAATGCTATCATTCGTTTTTATTTTTTCTTTTCCTCTCTTTTTTTATTTAACAGGTATTTCAGTTATTTTCTTTCTTTCCCGTAAGAGACTTTTTTTTTCAAAAAGGATTTGAGTTTATTCAGAATGAGTTGGGTTTAACATAAGAAACATGACTTCATATCAAAGATTTCAGAATGAGTTGGGTTTAACATAAGAAACATGACTTCATATCAAAGATTTATCGTTTTTAGCAGACACTGTGATAAATCCAATCCCTGAATGTTTGGAGACAGTTGGAGGAAATCTGCCAACTGTTGGTGAACTGAATCGCCTGCCCGAATGCCCACTGTCACCCATCTCCTTCATGACCATCACCCCTCCCCCACACAGCCCAAAGCCGTCATCAGTAGACCAGGCGTGCACAGGTCATCAGTAGACCAGACGTGCACAGGTCATCAGTAGACCAGGCGTGCACAGGTCATCAGTAGACCAGGCGTGCACAGGCCATCAGTAGACCAGGCGTGCACAGATCATCAGTAGACCAGGCGTGCACAGGTCGTCAGTAGACCAGGCGTGCACAGATCATCAGTAGACCAGGCGTGCACAGGTCGTCAGTAGACCAGGCGTGCACAGGTCATCAGTAGACCAGGCGTGCACAGGTCGTCAGTAGACCAGGCGTGCACAGGTCGTCAGTAGACCAGACGTGCACAGGCCTCAAAACAACGACCACTTTCCCAGCCAATGAAGACCCTGATTGCGAACACGACATCTTCTTCCTCTTCCAAATGAAAAAGAAGAAGAAGAAGTAGAAGAAGTAGACGAAGAAGAAGAAGAAGAAGAAGTAGAAGAAGTAGACGAAGAGGAAGAAGAAGAAGAATTAGTAGAAGAAGTAGATGATGATGAAGAAGAAGTAGAGGAAGAAGTAGAAGAAGAAAAGAAGAAGAAGAAGAAGAAGAAGAACAACAACAACAACAACAACACAACAACAACAGCAACAACAACAACAACAGGAACAAGAAGGTAGAAGACCTGGGGGGGGGGGGGGGGGGGCTTATGAAATCCCAGTCCACATACTGTCATCCACCAAGCTCTGCCGAGATTCGAACCCAAGAACCCTAAATTGAAATAAGTGATGATCTAACCCCACGGCCTCTATGTCATCAAAATATACTAAACATTCGAGAGACAGGAAACCAGACAGACAGGCGAACAGACAGACAAACAGACAGACAGGCGAACAGACAGACAAACAGTCAGGCAACAGACAGACAGGAGAACAGACAGACAGACAGACAGACAGACAGACAGGCGAACAGACAGACAGACGGATCACCAGGTTGGCTCTACCTGTCAAGGCGGAAGAGTCCAGAGTGGAAGAGGAGGGGGACGTAGAGGAGTTCTCCCCCCTGTCCTGGGGGTGGGTGGTGGGGGAGGGGTCGGTGAGTGGGGGCGCACCGCAGGAGGAAGGGCTCTTCACCTTACAGCCGATGTACTCTGTGCAGGGAACGTGACAGTGGGGTGGTGAGTTGTGGCCGTTGCTGATGGTGGTGGTGGGGGGAAGGTCGGGAGTGGTGGTGGGGTGGTGGGTGGTGGTGGTGGGGGTGGTGAGGGTGGGGTGGTGGTGGTGGGGTGGTGGTGGTGGTGGGAGTAGTGGGGTGGTGGTGGTGGTGGTGGTGGTGGTGGTGATTGTGGTAATGTGTCAACACGTTTCAGACATATACTGACTGGCTGAAGGTAATTTAATTCTCAGTTACACCAATATCACACACACACACACACACACACACACACACACACACACACACACACACACACACACAATTTCTCTCTCTCTCTCTCTCTCTCTCTCTCTCTCTCTCTCTCTCTGTGTCACACACACACACACACACACACACACACACACGCACGCATGCACGCACGCACACACACACACACATACACACACTCACACACACACGCACGCACGCACGCGCACACACACTCCCTCACTCACACACGCACGTGCGCGCGCGCACGCACGCACACACACACACACACACACAACACACACACACACACACACACACAGACACGCATACACACACACGCAAACACACACACACACGCAAACCGCGCGGCGCGCGCGCGCGCGCGCCACACACACACACACACACACACACACACACACACACACACACACACACACACCACACACACACACACACACACAAACACACCAAGGTGGTAACCTTTCTCTATTTTTAAGGATGGAATTATGAATGCTGAACCAGACAAATGATTGTCCAGCACGGAACCATCTGTATAGATTTTAAGGTGATTTACATAGGTTTCATTTATATGTGACTTAACATACATTGGCAGCAAGGGTCCATCACTTTTTCTTAAACTTGTATAGTCTATGTCATAATTTGCTCTACTAAGTTCCCATTCTGGGATAGTGCTAAAAGACACCCATTTCCATATTTCCATATTTACTGCGGAACTTGTTGCCATTATTATGGCATTAAACTTTCTTCTTGATTTTCGATTTCCTGTATTTCAAATACTACTTTGTGTTGATTCAAAATCAGTCCTACAAGCTCTAAAATTTTCGAATACAAGTGTGAGAGCAGAACTTATATCAGAAGTGTACCACCTAATTCATTTTTTGCATTTACGTGGTTCTTATGTCGATTTTTGTTGGGTTCCATCTCACTGTGGATTATCTGCTAATGAAAGGGTAGACACATTAGCCAAAAAGGCTGCTATCACTGAAACTGATTTAACAAAGATATACATTCCTTTATCCTTACATGAGAGTTATAGTCTTTTAAAAGACGCAGCCTGGAATACTATTTTAAATAAGGGAAAAGGCACCAAAAACAAAAAGGGGATATTATTTAACAAGATATCAGACAATAAAACAGGTATCAAGAATCTCTACCAAGAGAGGATTTTAAAAAGTTTGATTTTTAGATTGAGGCTTGATGCCTTTAAAACAAAATTCTGTAAACATGTGACTTGTATTTGTGGCCAGCAAATCACTCCGTTCCATCTACTTTTTTTGTGCGATAGAATGAAACCCTATTTACCTGCTTGGTTGTTGAACACCGAACCGTCGATGTCAGTCTTTGAAGACGTCATCTCTAACGAATCAAACATTTTTGAAGTTGTTCAAGGACTGATTAAGAGCCCAATTGGACATTTACTTTAACGTCTATGTTTTTTTCCCCATCTTGGTGTTAGTTGCTTATTTAGTGTTTCTTTTATAGTTTTGGATTCAGTTATGTGGTGGTTTTTTTTTTGTTTTTGTTTTTGTTTTTCTTTTTTTTTCTTTTTTTTCTTTTTTCTTTCTTTCTTTTTTTCTAGGCCTAATTGCATTATACATACCTACGTACGCCCAAAATCAATACCAACCGTTCGCATGCATACACCCAAAAACATCACATGCACACACACATAACACTTACATACTGTCTAAGATCACTGTTAGGTGGATAGACGTTAAATTAAAGAACGAAACGAACACACACACACACACACACACACACACACACACACACACACACACACACACACACACACACGCACACACACCAACACACGTGCATGCGCGTGCGTGCTCACACACACACACACACACACACACATGTAAGCACACATCCGCGCAAACACACACACACACACACACACACACACACACACACACACACACACACACACTTCTAAATGTTGGAACCATAACTAGATTGCCTGAGTTCCTAGCCACAAACGATCTGCTATTGACCTGTCTTTGATTTCGCCATCACTAGCGACTAGCTGTACTTGGCAAGTTCATAATAACACTTTAGGTAGCGATCACCTCCCAATTACCATTTCCTTGGGAGGATTTACAATTTTGCATGATGATACAAGGGATAAAATCCCAAAATTTGATTATAAACGAGCTGACTGGGATAAATTTAAGTCCATTTTAATGTCCTTTAATATTAGTATGCTGGAGAACCCAGATATTGATAAATGTATTGGAACTTTTCTGAATCGGTCTTGAAAGCTGCAACCGAGGCAGTTCCAAAATTTAGTCAGACAAAATCCTCTAAACATGCTGGCAAGGTCTGGTGGACGGAATCCTGCAAAGATGCTGTTAATAAAAAGAAATCAAAGTTCAAAATACACGCAAAAGACAAAAAAGTAGATGATTTACTCCCCATGAAACGGGCAAAAAATGAAAGTACTAGGATTATAGAGAAAGCCAAAAGCGATTACTGGTCATCATTTTGTGTAAATGAAGTTAATGATAACAAAGATTTTAAAAAGGTATGGTCAAAGATACACGAAATGAAACATGGAATACATTTACCCGCTTATCCAATCACCTTAGGGCATGAACAATTCCCAACATCAGCTCAAAAAGCTGAACTGTTTGCTGATTTTTTTTGCAAAAAATAGCTCCAAAATTAGTCTCTCAGACAAGTGCAGAACTTTGAGGGAAGACCAATCAAATAACCATATTTATTCTGACCCAGAAGAAAACAACGAACATTATTTAAATGCAGAAATAACATTAGAAGAATTAAGAAATGCTATATCGTCATTGCCAACAAAGAAAACATCAGTTGGTTTAGACACAGTCTCAAACGAAATGTTAAGGAACCTCCCAATCAATTTTACAACATTTCTGTATACCATTATGAAAAAATGTTGGATAGATGGGAAGACTCCGTCTGTTTGGAAAGATTCTGTCATTGTGCCCATTCTCAAGCAGGGCAAACCCAACACTGATATTAATAGTTATCGTCCTATCGCTCTCACCTCTCATACTAGTAAACTAATGGAAAAAATTGTATTAAATAGACTTACTTATCATTGTGAAAAAAATGGACATATTCCTACTGCTCAGGCTGGGTTTAGAAAAGGCCGATCGACTGTTGATCACCTTGTAAAGCTTACAACTCAGATAAAACGTCAATTTGCCCGGAGAAAAAATGTACTTGCAACTTTTTTCGATGTCAAAAAGGCGTATGATCAAGTCTGGTATGAGCGACTTTTGTACAAACTTAAAATGATAGGTCTCTCTGGTCACATTTATGATTACTTCAAAGAATTTCTGGCTAACAGAACAATTCAAACAAAAATAGGAAATACATATTCTAGCAAGAGATTCGTGGAGATGGGCATCCCTCAGGGTTCTGTAACTGCCCCTTTGCTTTTTAATATCCTAACCCATGATCTCACAAAAAGTATTTCTAAAAATTCCAGTTTAGTTCAATATGCTGATGATGTATGTTTATGGATGAATGTTACTTTAAAAAAGAACACACCTTTAAGGTCAATTACATACATGAAAAAATTATATCAAAGGGACTTAGACAGTATCGCTAGATTTATGTTTGAGAATGGGTTATGTCTGTCTGCTGAGAAATCTCATATGATGCTTTTTGATGCTGGTGGAAGTTTTCATGATCTCCCTACTTTTAAGATGGATGACGCTGTGCTTACCTACACATCTTGCATAAAGTTTTTAGGTGTACATCTTACTTCAAAATTATCATGGAACACACACATTGAATATATCATAACTCAAGCAAGGAAAGCTCTTAATCTTCTTAAAGTTGTGAGTTACCAGAATTGGGGACAGGATACGTGCACTTTAATTCATTTATCAAATTCTCTGGTCAGGACAAGGATTTCGTATGCACAGGAAGTATATTTTTCAGCTCCTAAGTATCTTCTAAAAAAGTTACAAAGCACAGATTGCAAGGCATACAGAATAGCCCTGGGAGTTCCCCTTTACGCTTCCATTTTAGGGACATATCATGAAGCTGGCGTTTTGCCCCTGGATGCTTATCGAAAATTAGCTTGTGCTAAATACATTCTAAGATGTTCTACTGTTCAGAATTCAAATGAGGATGAACTTGATATGCGATCTGATTTAGACTTTCCAAAACGCGCAAAAACAATACGATCAAATAAAACCATCCTTACGTACTCCTCAAACCTGTTGAAATCTGCCAAAATTGATCATAAAACCATAGCCCCACGTTATCCCCTGAGTCCCATTCCTAATTGGGAACTTATC
>CM065747.1:27686991-27699491 GCA_033310375.1 Conus canariensis
CATGACCTTCTGGACATGCTCATTTTCCACTTAATGACTCGCGCTTTAACCACTGAGCCACAGGGACACCTGATATTTGAAGGGAAATTAAGCCTTATGAAGTTCACTTTTGTTCCTCCTTGACCAGATCCAGCTTGAACACCTCTCTGCCGCTTCTGCCATTGCTTTCAGGGCTCTGGTTTTTTCCCTCCCTGCAACCGAGAGCTGTTTCATGAGGCTGTATGCAGACGTTCCTACAAACCCCCTAGCTCCAATTTCTGCAGTGAGGACTTTGACCTGATAGCCTTCTCTCCTCAGGCTGTTTGCCAGATCAGCATACTTTTCAGTCTTGTAGATTTGAGCTGCCTCCATTCTGTTCTCATATGGCACCGTGAGCTCGATCATGATCAGCTGCTTGGTTGACTTAGAGTGGACTACTATGTCTGGTCTCATGCCACTCTTGCTGATGATCTCTGGGTGACTCTTCCATTCTGGGAGGTCTGCAGTGCACTCCCAGTCATCTGCCCCGTCCAGCAGATTCTGCCTGCATGTTTCGAGTGGCACTGTTGTTCTTGGCCATGATTTGCTGCCTCCTGCCGTGAAGAATGTTGCGGGTGCTTTTGGAGTCCTGATTTTCCCTTTTGTGGTGTTGGTACTAGCCCAGACTACTTGTACAATCTCTTTGAGCACTTGGTTGTGCCTCCATGTGTACCTTCCTTGAGCCAGGGCTACTTTACATGAGCTTAGGACATGCTCCACTGTTTGTTTTTCATGGCAGAGGGGGCATGCAGGATCGTCTGTTTTCCCCCACTTCACCAAGTTTGCATTTGAGGGCAGAAGGTCATATGCAGATCTGAGAATGAAGCTGATCCTGAGAGGGGCCATGTGCCAAATGTCATTCCAAGTGAGACTTCTTTGGAGTGCATTCTCCCACGTTGTCCATTGCCCTTGCTGGCTCTGCTGGACTGCTTTTTGGAGTCTTTTTTGGTCTTCTTCTTTTCTCATCTCCTGAATCATCATGTCTCTTTTGGCTTTTCCTTTGGCCTTTGACCACCATTCAGTTTTGGTCACCCCCAGTCCTTGTCTGTTGGTCTGTGTGTGTCCTGTTATTTCTCTGATCTTGAGGCTTTCTTTTGCAGAATCCATCGCCTCTTGAACTTTCCATTTTCTGCCTGTCTTCAGCTGGGGCTTGATTGCTTCTACCACCTTGTCTCCTGAGTCCTCCAGCATGCTTTGAAGTCTGATCTTCCCTGCTTTGTATTCCTCCAGGATGGATTTCAGTGGTAGTTTCAGCTTTGCTTGGCGACAGTACAGCGCTATGTCAGTCAGACAGGGTGGGACACCAAGCCATTTCCTTGTGAACTTGTTGATTTTGGCTTCCATTGCCTCCACTATGCTGGTGCAGATGTCGTATATCATCAGAGGCCATAGGAGCTTTGGTATCAGCATGAACTGCAGACACCAGACCTTGTATTTGCCAGGGAGCCCACACTGGTCAATGGTCTCCAAGCCTTCCTCCGCCATCTGATTGGTTTCTTTTGCTCTTTGTGTGTCTTTCAACGTATCATCATACCATCTTCCAAGGCTCTTGACTGGTTCTTCTGTGACTGTTGGAATGGCCTGGTTGGCAACACTGAAGACCACAGATCCGGCCACTTTTCCTTTCCTCAGTGAGAGACTCCGTGATTTCTTTGGCTTGAACTTCATTCTGGATGAGGCAACTATGTCGTCCAGCCTCTCCAGCACATGACGTGTCTCGTCTTCTCTGGATGAAATCACTGTAGTGTCATCCATGAAGGCCTTGAGAGGAGGCATCTTGTATCCCTCGCCAAGGTCTGTTTGTCTCGCGTTGTTTGTTGCTGCTTTCAAGATGAGTTCCATTGCCAGCACGAACAGTATTGGGGAAATTGCACAGCCCATTGCAATACCCACTTCCAAGTTGATCCAGTCTGTTGTGTACTCCTTGGTAGAGAACCGCATTGAGAAGCCATTGAAGTACTTCTTGAGCATGTCGCGGATGTTCTTTGGCACATGGTACATCTCAAGAGCCAACTGTATCATCTCATGGGGCACAGATCCATATGCGTTTGCCAGATCAAGCCACACTACGTCCAGGTCTCTCTTTTTTGTTTTTGCTTTTTGGATTGCATCCCAGATCATTGTGGCGTGTTCTACACAGCCAGCCACGCCTGGGATGCCACCTTTCTGGACTGACACATCCAAGTACTTGTTTTCCATCAGGTACTTGGTCAGCCTTGCTGCCATGACAGAGAAGAAGATTTTCCCTTCGACGTTCAGTAGTGATATTGGCCTGAACTGGCTGATGTCACTTGAGTTTTGCTCTTTGGGGATGTACACACCATCTGCCGTCATCCACTGGCCGCTGATCTTCTGGTTTCTCCAAGCCGATCGCAGCAGCCTGTGGAGCCACTCCAGCACCTTGGGACATTTCTTGTAAAGCTGGTAAGGTATTCCGTTTGGCCCTGGTGATGATTTGGCTCTGGCTTTGTCGACCACCTTCTTGATTTCCGCCAACGTTGGAGGCTTGCCATTGAACTGTTCCTCAGGGTTGGTTGGCCACACCAGACCTTGAATGTCGAGTGGTGCTTTGCTCTGTGGGTCAGAGTATGTTTTCCTCAGATGCTGCTCAAGAACTCCTTTGTCCACACTTAGGGTCCCAGATTTTGGCTGCTCAAACAGTGTTCTGGCAAACTGGAAGGGGTCTCTGAAGAAGCGCTCTTGTGTCTTCTTCTTTTTGCTCTTCCTCTTCCTCGCAGATTCCGCTTTGCTGAGGGCGCTGTGTTTTTCTTTCAGGTCTTTCCACAGTTTTTCCAAGCCTTGTTTTTCAGCTGGCAGTGCGGTCTTCATTTGCATCTTGAGGTTTTTCTTTTGGACCCTGATCTTGTCCATCTTTTCTTGGCGTCTGGATTTCTTTGGAGGTGTTTTCTCTTTGGGTAGTTTTGCTCCATAGGCGTCTCTACATGTGGCATACACAATGTCCCCATATGTGGCTAGTTTGTGTTCCAGGGTGCTTTTCCCTATCAGTGCATCGAGTCTTTGGACGATTTTTGCATCCAGTTTCTCCCAATCTTCAGTTTCGTTTGCTCGTGGCAGGTTGAGTTTCAGGCGCCTGGCATCGAGGGCCTGTGCAAATTCCTCATCCGAACCAACAGCGTGGATGTCCTTGGCACTGTGGTTTAAATCCTGGCCTTGGTCTTCCGACGTCTTATCTGCTGATGCAGTGCGCTGCTGCTCATTCAGATGAGTCTTCACACATCCCATCTTTGTTCTGTGGATCTTCATGCCACGGGTGGTAGCGAAACGCTTTCCACAGACACATGGATATTCCATTTGGTCCATGTTCATAGTCCGTTTGGGATTTGCAGTCATGATTGGTTGAGCACCGATGGATTCATCATTCTCTCCCCCTTTCGGTGAATCCTGGGAGCATCTTTTCCTTTTAATCTTAGTAGCCATATGTTTAAGGCAAAGTGGGGAGCCAGCCCACAGAGCCCTTGGTTCTGGTCTTTCCCAGTGTCCTCCGGTCTTTCCCGGACGTCCTCCGGCCTATTCCCGGAAGTCAATGGTTTACCCATGCATCAGTAGAAAGAAACTCGTGGAGAGCGTGGCAGCAGAGAGTCCTCAGAAGAGAAGCCCCCTTCAAGCAAGTGTTTCGGCCCTTATCTCCCGACACTCTAGGGGGGTTGGGCCACACCCGGTTCATGACTCCGGATGTCCCTCTGCTGCCCCTTTTTTTTCCCATCTTGGGACGAGCCATGGCTGGGATTCGAACCCATGACCTTCTGGACATGCTCATTTTCCACTTAATGACTCGCGCTTTAACCACTGAGCCACAGGGACACCTGATATTTGAAGGGAAATTAAGCCTTATGAAGTTCACTTTTGTTCCTCCTTGACCAGATCCAGCTTGAACACCTCTCTGCCGCTTCTGCCATTGCTTTCAGGGCTCTGGTTTTTTCCCTCCCTGCAACCGAGAGAGAGAGAGAGAGAGAGAGAGAGAGAGAGAGAGAGAGAGAGAGAGAGAGAGAAGAAGAAGAAGAAGAAGAAGAAGAAGAAGGGGGTGGGGGTGGGGTGGAACCTCCACTATTATGACAGCTCACAGGCTTCAGACGCCGATGATACATGATTTCCTCGTTTTCCGGATGAAAACGAGCATGATCCCTGATGATGATTTTCCTTTGAATAATGACCATTTTCCACCAGGATCATAATTGTTTCCCCTGGTTTTCAGAGGAAAACAGCAATTCTCCACAGATATTATATTTGTGATTTCTGAGGATAACGACTGTGTTCACTGTTTTCGCGAGAGAAAACCAGTACTAATCTTGGAAAAAAAAAAAAAAAAAAAAAAAGTAAAAATATGGAAAAGGGTTGAAATTCTGTGGATAATGGCTGCTGAGTTTTTACATTTTTCCCCATCAAATCCAGCAGCCCGCATAGCAATACACATGATAGAGCGGCGTACGCCTTTTAGGGGAAATGGCAATCTTAAATGATTTCTCTATAACTGTGGTGGTAGTCTTCACTCCACAGAAAATAGGGAAAACGCATGTGATACTGAGAAAAAAAACAAAAACAAAAACAAAAAAACCGGTCGCTGCCCTGAGGAAAACCATTGTGATCAAAAGGAAAACAGTCGTGACCCCCGGAGATGACAAAGATGATAACTGTTTTCCCTGTTGTCGCCGTTTCACTCAAAGATGACAGCGAGAATTAACGGCTGTTCGAGCTCACGGTGCCATATGAGAACAGAATGCAGGCAGCTCAAATCTACAAGACTGAAAAGATGCTGATCTAGCAAACAGCCTGAGGAGAGAAGGCTATCAGGTCAAAGTCCTCACTGCAGGAATTGGAGCTAGAGGGTTTGTAGGACGTCTGCATACAGCCTCATGAAACAGCTCTCAGTTGCAGGGAGGGAAAAAACCAGAGCCCTGGAAGCAATGGCAGAAGCGGCAGAGAGGTGTTCAAGCTGGATCTGGTCAAGGAGGAACAAAAGTGAACTTCATAAGGCTTAACTTTCCTACAAATATCAGGTGTCCCTGTGGCTCAGTGGTTAGAGTGCGAGACATTAAGTGGACAAACCCTAAAATGAGCATGTCCAGAGGGTCATGGATTCAAATCCCAGCCATGACTCGTCCCAAGATGGAAAAAAGGGGGGCAGCAGAGGGACATCCGGAGTCATGAACCGGGTGTGGCCCAACCCCCCTAGAGTGTCGGGAGATAAGGGCCGAAACACTTGCTTGAAGGGGGCTTCTCTTCTGAGGACTCTCTGCTGTCACGCTCTCCACGAGTTTCTTTCTACTGTTGTCACTATTGTCGCTGTTTCACTCAAAGATGACAGCTGAGAACAACGGCTGTTATCGTCTTTAGACGCTGCTGTGTCCCCATACTCTTTAGTTGACTCGAACGGATCCTGGCGCGGCACCATAGATCCGCTCCGTGAAGAGTTTGGCCTTGAGCCACACCCCAACGTGCCACCAAGTTTGGTTCGCATGCGATCCGTTTCGCATTTGTCATGTAGGACGGATACTGGATGCGCTCTTGGATTCAGATCCAGGCTACCGATCCACACCTAATTATAGCGTGTTT
This sequence comes from Conus canariensis, assembly GCA_033310375.1. Classification (NCBI taxonomy): domain Eukaryota; kingdom Metazoa; phylum Mollusca; class Gastropoda; order Neogastropoda; family Conidae; genus Conus; species Conus canariensis. The sequence continues at coordinate 27,692,581 of CM065747.1, forward strand.
GTCCTTGGATCCCATCCACTCTCTCCCCCCAGTTCCGTTGAAATCGGTTTGGTGGTTTTGGAAACAGTGTTCCTGAACAGATCCTGGATGCGTCCTCTGGTGCAGATCCTTTGCCAACATTAGACCGCGCCGTTTTGGGGGCAACATTCCACCTGTCCATCCAGTGTTCTGCTCATTCGTTCATCGCGTTCCTGGACTGGGTGGGGTTTGACCAGATACGAGGTGCTGCAAAGCTGTGGGGTTTGACCAGATACGAGGTGCTGCAAAGCTGTGGGGTTTGACCAGATACGAGGTGCTGCAAAGCTGTGGGGTTTGACCAGATACGAGGTGCTGCAAAGCTGTGGGGTTTGACCAGATACGAGGTGCTGCAAAGCTGTGTGCAGAGCACCAGTCTCTCTGTCTCTTCGAAGTCGTGCAGATGAACCACGAAAAAGGCAGCTCATTGCTGAAATCAATCCCAACAGCTTGTCTCCTCAGCCCGTCAGTGGCGGCTTGGTTATACAAGTTAAAAGAAAATTGCCAGGTGTGTGTGGGAGGTGGAGACGGGAAAGCTAACCTGCCACACAACAAGGGCGGGGGGGGGGGGGGGGGGGGGGGGAGAGAGAGGAGAGGAGAGAGAGAGGGAGAGAATAGAGAGACGAGAGAGAGAGAGAAGAGAGGAGAGAGAGAGAGGAGAGAGAGAGAGAATAGAAGAGAGAGAGAGAGAGAGAGAGAGAGAAGAGAGAGAGAGAGAGAGGAGAAGGGGAGAGAGATTACAAAAGAATATAAGCATATCGACAGTATGACAAGAGGGCAGGAGGTAGAAGGAAAACACACACACACACACACACACACACACACACACACACACACACCACACACACACACACACACACACACACACGTACTCATGTAAGACATACTTACTAAACAAAATAACATACATGTGCATTTCAAGTACGAAAACACTTTCTAAATAGTCAGGTACATACATAAGGCAAAGAGGGTGGTGGTGATTGGTGGTGGATTTATGGCGGAGTATGCAAGTACTGGCACATAAGATGGTTGAAATAATGGTGTTTGAAGGTTGATATGCATTGGCGTTGTTTGGTTGATTCAGGGAGCGAGTTCCATTGACAGGAACCTGAATATATTAAACTGGATTTGAATAAGTCAATTCTAGGAACAGGGACATGAAGTTTGGGTAGAGTCCTTGAGGAATTTATTGAGAATCTGTGAACTAATGTTGAGGGTGCCTTCCCAGACACAATCTTGTGCATTATGATCCCTTTGTTGTATTCTAATCTCAGACTTAAGGGGAGAACTTGAATCTTTTTATAGTCCGAGTCCAGAAGACTACTGCTTTTTAGGAGGCCTAATTTGAGTGCTCGCTTGTGTAGGCTTAACAATGGTTTGAGTGTGTTAGCGCTAGCAGAGTCCCATAGAGTAGACCCATAGTCTATGTATGATTGGATATGAGACTGGAAAAAGAGCTTGCGTGAATGCAGGTCGAGGAAGCGTTTGGTTTTGGAGAGTTGATCAACTTTCTGTGAAACTTTTTTGCACAGTGAGGTTATGTGAGCTTGCCAACTCATATTGTTATCAATTGTTATTCCTAGCACTTTGAGGTATGTAACCTGTTCAACGGGTTCATCTTTAAGATGTACAGGAGGAAACTTAATAGTGAGATTTTGTCTTTTTTGCCTGGTTGTGATAAGCATGGATTTAGTTTTTTGAGGGTGAAGCGACGTGTGATTTAGTTCAGTCCATTTGACGAGGTCATTCGCACTTTCTTGTAAAGTGTGTGCAAGAACAGTAACATCAGAATGATTTGTATGTATTGTTGTATCATCAGCAAAGAGTTCACAGGTGGATGTGATATGGAGAGGGAGGTCATTGATGTAAATGGTGAACAGTAAGGGACCCAGGATAGAGCCTTGTGGGACGCCATAGGAAAGTGTTTGAAACGAAGAGAAAGTTGTATTGATTTTCACACATTGTTGCCTATTTGTGAGATATGAGTGAAAAAGCGTAAGAGTTTTTGTGGATAAGCCACAGAGAGAGAGAGAGAAGAGGAGAGAGAGAGAGAGAGAGAGAGAGAGAGAGAGAGAGACAGACAGAGACAGAGACAGAGACAGAAAGACAAAAACAAAAACAAAAAAAAACCAGACATACACAGACAGACAGACAGACAGAGGGGAGGAGGGACGAGAGGGAGGGAGAAAGAGGAGAGGGTCAGTCAGAAGTGGCGGAGCCAGTGGAGCGACAGACAGGAAGGAACTGGCAGGGCACACCCCAACGCTGTTTGCACTCACAGGACCTCCAGGACGCTGGTGCCGGCCTCTCTGTCCTGCAGTCCGTCATTGACCGTGTCCACCAGACTCTGGCAGCAACCCATCACCTCAGCTACCTCCTCACTGTCTTGGCATGTCACCTCTGCAACCACACGCTTTTCTCTGCAGCATCTCCATCGTTTTGGTCCGGGTACCAATGGGACAGAACTCTAGCTTTTTGTAGCCTCTTTGGTACATGGATTGCTTCCCCTGTCAAACTTCCATCGTCGTCAACTTGAATTACCGCGCCGTGATCAATGTCACGTTTTACCACGGCCACGTCATTAATGCATGCCAGCGAACTGTTAATGTCACGTCATTATGAATTCCACGTCAATTTGAAGCTGTTTTATTGATAACACGTTTTATGAATGCACTGTGCTTATCCATACCAGGTTTCAGTCTCCGCGCAGTTTGCACAGTCATCTATGACTCAAACAATTTATTTCGTTGTTTCGTTTGCTTTTACACTGCTGCGAATTCTTTTTCGTTTTTGTCTTCTCTCTCTTCTTCCTCTTCTTCCTTCCTTCCTTCCTTTCTTTCTCTCTTTTTTTTTCTCTGTCTGTCTATCTGTCTGTCTCTCCTTCCTTCTTTCTCCCATTTACTTTTTCTTTGTTGCAACAAAGAGAATGAATGAATGTGCCAGTACACCAAACATTAGCACCGTTAGTAAACTCAGACGCTCTGTATCAAACGTTAAAGTACTTAAGTACACACGAGAATGTGCAACGGTAAAATAACCTACAGATTTGCAAGGTGAATGAGAATTGATTGAACAAACAAACAAACAAAAAACAAAAAAAAAAAAAAAAAAATCGGAAATGAAATGAGGCAGGGAACAGTAAACGATAAACAGTAAACAAGTGGGGTATTTTTTGCTCCCATAAAAGGCTGTGCCAGTCTTGAATAAAGTTACTGTGTGTTAGGTTTTCTTATGGGAGCAAAAAATACCCCACTTGTTTACTGTTTAAAAAAAAGTGAGAAAAAAAAGAGAATGGGGGACCCACCAAAAAACAAAAAAAAGGACTTGAAAAAAAAGATTGGAAAAAAAATGGGGTCGGGGGACAAAAAAGAAAAAAAAAGACTCAAACAAACTGATGATGCGATTGATTTACAAGAACATGTCCTTCTTTAATCTCTAAAGCCTAGTATACTACAAGCGGAGCACAAGGAAACATCGTTGTTGTTGTTTCTTTTGTATAAACCAGCAGTGAGCTGTTTCCCTTCTGACAACAATTATGTCTCACGCGGTGCTGAAGACAGGTTTGCTTTGACAGTTACCCTATCCATGATATTCTTTGAAAGGAAGCTGTGAACTACGTACTTGCACATTCGCGCGCACGCGCGCACACACACACACACACACACACATACACATGCGCGCGCGCGTGTGCGCACGCATACACGCACACGCACACACACACACACACACACACACACACACACACACACAGAGACCACCACACACACACACACACACACACACACACACACACACACACACACACACACACACACGCAGACATTTGTGTTTGTGTGTGTGTGTGTGTGTGTGTGTGTGTGTGTGTGTGTGTGTGTGTGTGTGTGGAAGGTTGTGGGGCAAAGCATGTCTTTAGGATAATTCCCCAGTCATAGATATTCATAGATCAAACATGACCCCGAAGGGCGCTAATCGTCACCAAAAGTCGTAGATCAAACATACCCCCAAGGGCGCTAATCGTCACCAAAAGTCGTAGATCAAATATACCCCCAAGGGCGCTAATCGTCACCAAAGGTCGCAGATCAAATATACCCCCAAGGGCGCTAATCGTCACCAAAGGTCGTCCTTTACTGATTCTTCAGTGTTCCAGGAGACCTTGATTTGGCAATTATCAGTTATTGATTAATTTCATGGCCAGCAGAGAAAAACTTCTTGGCAATATTAGTTATTGATTATTTTTAATGGTACCGGACTAAAACGTTATGGTAATATCAGTTATTGATTATATTCAATGCTCAGCAGAGTAAAACGTTCTGGTAATATCAGTTATTGATTATTTTTATGGTTAGCAGATCAAAATGTTTTGGCAACATCAGTTATTGATAATTTTTATGGCTGGCAGAGTAAAACGCTTTGGCAGTATCAGATATTGGTTATTTTAATAGTTAGCAGTGTAAAACGTTTTGGCAATATCAGTTATTGACCATTTTTGAAGGTTAGTGGTGTGAAACGATCGTAAAACATTTCAGACTGATCAAAAGATAGAAGCTGACAACAATAACAACGGACCTGGAAATGACTTGAGAAATGAAGCATGCTGGGATACCACACCATGAATACATTTCCCCCCAAAGACACAGTGGATCACTGGTGAAACATTTCGAAAAAGTAGACCAAAATAACATAGCTGTAAATCTAACAGTCATTCTGTGCGGAATGTATTTTCTTTTTCTGCAGCTAACCAGAAAGGCAGGGGTCGTCATGTTACCTCCCTTGACCTGGAATCCCCTATCTTACCTCCCTTGACCTGGAATCCCCCATCTTACCTCCCTTGACCTGGAATCCCCCATCTTACCTCCCTTGACCTGGAATCCCCCATCTTACCTCCCTTGACCTGGAATCCTCATCTTACCTCCCTTGACCTGGAATCCCCCATCTTACCTCCCTTGACCTTGAATCCTTCATCTTACCTCCCTTGACCTGGAATCCCCCCCCCCCCTGTCTTACCTCCCTTGACCCGGAATATTCATCTTATTTCCCTTGATCTCGAATTCCCCATCTTACCTCCCTTGACCTGGAATCCCCCATCTTATCTCCCTTGACCTGGAATCCCTCATCTTACCTCCCTTGACCTGGAATCCCCCATCTTACCTCCCTTGACCTGGAATCCCCCATCTCACCTCCCTTGATCTGGAATCCCTCATCTTACCTCTCTTGATCTGAAATCCCTCATCTTACCTCTCTTGATCTGAAATCCCTCATCTTACCTCCCTTGACTTGGAATCCCTTATCTTACCTCCCTTGACCTGGAATCCCCCATCTTACCTCCCTTGACCTGGAATCCTCCATCTCACCTCCCTTGATCTGGAATCCCTCATCTTACCTCTCTTGATCTGAAATCCCTCATCTTACCTCCCTTGACTTGGAATCCCTCATCTTACCTCCCTTGACCTGGAATCCCCCCATCTTACCTCCCTTGACCTGGAATCCCTTGGGTTTCTTGGTGAATCGGGGGACCTCTCTCTGCAGTTCCAGAACACACACAGAGTGGTCGCTGACACACTTGACCTCCCGCACTCTGAGGAGTCAAGAACAGGAAAGATGATTTGTTCGCATCCTCAGGTAACTCAGGACATTTTCAATGACAACAACAACAACAACAACAACAACAACAACAACAACACAACAACAACAATCCTTTGATCTAAATATCGAAATCAGGCGGAATACGTAGAATCTTCAATTCGAAAAACGCCAGACAAAAGAGTATGGGATATTCTGTCACACACACACACACACACACACACACACACACACACACACACACACACACACACACACGCGCGCACGAATGCACACACACATACACGCACGCAGCACGCACACAGCTTTCCTAAATATTTGTTAATCAGCAACATAACACTGTGTGGACTGCTTGATAATGAACCCTTTCAAAGCCCCACCCCCACCCCCACCACTACCGCCACCATTACTGTTTTCACAGCGGCTGCATTAGGGCTGAATCTAGTAAATTTTCAAATGTCAATGAATGATAATAGACCACCTGTGAAAAATATGGTTCGACAAATGTCTCGTGTTTATGATAAAAAAAAAAAAAAAATAGAGTGAAATAAGAAAAGGAATTTAATTTCAAATGTACCTGTGCCATATCCTGTGAACTTTCCTAAACTGCACCGTGCATGAACAACTCTGATGTTCTGTAGTTAAAATCATGCCGCGCATTCTGCTGAATGTTCCGGCAATTCTATGATCGCGCCAACTTCCTGACAAAATGTGATAAAAAAAAAAAATAAAATAAAATAAAAAAAACCCCTAAACCAATGCATTTTGATGCCATCTCGCTACTCACATTTTTATCTATTCAACTTGGAGACATTTCTGTGTGTCATTTCTACTATCATTATCATCTTCATCATCATCATCATCAGTAGTAGTAGTAGTAGTAGTGGTGGTGGTGGTGGTGGTGGTGGTGGTGGTGGTAGTTGTAGTAGTAGCAGCAGCAGTAATGGTAGTGATAGTAGTAGTCGTAGTGTTGTAGTAGTGGTAGTTGGTGTTGTTGTTGTTGTAGCATAAGTAGCAGGCTAGTAGTAGTAGTAGTAGTAGTAGTAGTAGTAGTAGTAGTAGGCCTAGTAGTTGCTGTTTTGTTGCTGTTGCTGTTGTTGTAGCAGTACAGTAGTAGTAGTAGCAGTAGTAGTAGTAGCAGTAGTAGTAGTAGTAGAAGTAGAGGTGATAGAACATCAACATGAGCAGCAGCAGCAGCAGTGTTGTTGTTGCGGATATTGTTGTTATTATCCTAATCACCGATATTCATGTTCTACATGTCAATCGCCGGGTGTGTCCATTATCAATCTTACTGCTATTGTTCTGAAGCCCGCTTG
>CM065747.1:27701991-27709491 GCA_033310375.1 Conus canariensis
CTTATGGGTGATGTGTATATAGCATGCCCTGTGTGTGATGTGTATATAGCATGCCCTGTGTGTCATGTATATATAGTATGCGTTATGGGTGATGTGTGTATAGCACGCTCTGTGTGTGATGTATATATAGCATGCCCTGTGTGTGATGTATATATAGCATGCCCTGTGTGTGATGCATATGTAGCGTGCCCTGTGTGTGATGTATATATAGCATGCCTTGTATATGATGTATATATAGCATACCTTATGAGTGATGTATATATAGCATACCTTATGAGTGATGTGTATATAGCATACCTTATGAGTGATGTGTATATAGCATGCCCTGTGTGTGATGTATATATAGCATGTCCTGTGTGTGATGTATATATAGCATGCCTTATGAGTGATGTGTATATAGCATGCCCTGTGTGTGATGTATATATAGCATGCCTTATGAGTGATGTGTATATAGCATGCCCTGTGTGTGATGTATATATAGCATACCTTATGAGTGATGTGTATATAGCATGCCCTGTGTGTGATGTATATATAGCATGCCTTATGAGTGATGTGTATATAGCATACCTTACGGGTAATGTGTATGTAGCATGCCCTGTGTGTGATGTATATATAGCATACCTTATGGGTGGTGTATATATAGCATGCCCTATGTGTGATGTATATACAGCATGCCTTATGGGTGATGTGTATATAGCATGCCCTGTGTGTGATGTATATATAGCATGCCTTGTGTGTGGTGTATATAGCATGGCTGGTGTGTGATGTGTATATAGCATGCCCTGTGTGTGATGTATATATATCATGCTCTATGTGTGTATGGTCTGTATACGCCTTGTGTGTGATGTGTGTAGCATTCCTTGTGTGTGATGTGTATAGCATTCCTTGTGTGTGATGTGTATACAACATGCCTTGTGTGTGATGTGTATATCGCATGCCCTGTGTGTGATGTATATATAGCATGCCCTATGTGTGTATGGTCTGTATACGCCTTGTGTGTGATGCGTATAGCATTCCTTGTGTGTGATGTGTATACAATATGCCTTGTGTGTGATGTGTATAGCATTCCTTGTGTGTGATGTGTATACAACATGCCTTGTGTGTGATGTGTATAGCATTCCTTGTGTGTGATGTGTATACAACATGCCTTGTGTGTGATGCGTATAGCATTCCTTGTGTGTGATGTGTATACAACATGCCTTGTGTGTGATGTGTATAGCATTCCTTGTGTGTGATGTGTATACAACATGCCTTGTGTGTGTGTCTTTGATCTATTTACCTATCTATCTATCTGAACACGAAGTGCATGCATATTGATAAATGAGATAGATTGATAGATTGATACATAGAGAGATAGATAGAGAGGGAGAGACAGACAGAGAGACAGACAGACTAGAGAGAGAGAGAGAGAGAGAGAGAGAGAGAGAGAGAGAGAGAGAGAGAGATGAATAGATATACCTGTGTGTGATAGAACTAAATCATGCCCCAGGTGTGTTGCATATGTAGCAAGTCTTTTGTGTCACGTATGTACAGCTTGTATGGTATAGCACGACATGTCATGTATATATAGTATGTATGTAAAACACGACGTGTCATGTATATATATAGTATGTATGTAAAACACGACGTGTCATGTGTATATAGTATGTACGTATAACACGACGCGTCGTATAGCATATAATTATGTATAACACGACGCAATAGATGTATAGCACGCATCGTGTTGGTCATTCTTGATATAGCAGGCCTCACGTTATTGCACTTTGTAACAATGTTTGGGTGTGCGTTGGTGTATAGTCGGTGTGTGTGTGTGTGTGTGTGTGTGTGTGTGTGTGTGTGTGTGTGTGTGTAATGTGTCTGTGTGTCTGTGTTCATGCTTGAATTAAATCTTTATTGAATTTATCATACGCCTATTTCATTTGTCTTGAGACACCCAACCATCTAGGGGTTTGCAGGTTCGAAACCCGACACCGCAAAAAAAAAAGGAAAAAAAAAAAAAAAAAAAAAAGAAAAAAAATCCGACAGTAGAAGGGCACCTAGGAGTCATAACCTGGATGTGGCCTTGACCTCCTACATACAGTGCACAGAGTTCAGGGTCAAAACACCTGTGCGAGGGGGAGGGAAGGGGAGGAAAGAGAGGGGGAGGGGGGACGGGGATCTTCTCTGACCACCCGAGATCCAGTCATCTTAAAAGTCTTTTCCTTCTGCCTACTAATCTTATATAAATATTAGCGAACCGCCCAGAGAAACGTGGACAAACGAGTCACAAGACAAAACACGACGCGTTTCGACCTCTTAGGTCTTCTTCAGGCAAGATACAAACAAACAGGACAACGAAAATTCACTTAGCCTTCCTTGCGCTGAACTCTGAAGCGATCAAAGCTAAGTGAATTTTCGTTGTCCTATTTGTTTGTATATTGCCTGAAGAAGACCTAAGAGGTCGAAGCGCGTCGTGTTTTGTCTTGTGACTCGTTTGTCCACGTTTCTCTGGGCGGTTCGCTAACATTTATTTAAGATTTGTTTAGATTTCCGCCTGCAGTCGCCTCACTTTACAACTAGATCTACTGCCTACTAGTTTGTCTACTCAATCAAAAAGCCCATCCATACCAAACTACTGCGACAAAAATATATATAATAACTGACGCTGCCAGGTTTGGTAGGTATACATCCTGAATGGTCTGGTGTCTCAAGGCAGTAAGATATATGTACGTCAAAAACAATGAAGACTAGAAGTAAACGGGAACAAAACAACAACGCTACAATCGAAATCCTGATGGCGGTTACGAAATACACTCTCTGGATCGCAGCTGCTATTTTACGAGTTATTTATAATGATGTTCATCACATGCATGTTTCAACGCAACAAAACACATCACCACATTATATATATATATATATATATATATATATATATATATAAAATAAATAACGCTGATCCTCAGTACTATTCTCTCTCTCTCTCTCTCTCTCTCTCTCTCTCTCTCTCTCTCTCTCTCTCTCTATATATAATATATATTATATATATATATATAAAGAGACACAGACAGACAGTCAGATAGGAAGACAGCCAAATAGAAGACAGACAGACTGACAAACAGGAAGACAGCCAAATAGAAGACAGAACGGACTGAACAAACAGACAGGGCATCCAGTCAGGGAAAGACGGAAACGGACAGACAGATGGATACAGACACGGATACAAAGAAAGAGACAGACAGAAATAGACAGAGAGAGGGGGGAGGGAGGGAGGGGAGGGAGAGAGAGAGAGAGAGAGAGAGAAGAGAGAGAGGAGGGGGGTGGGGGGGGGAGAGAGTGAGAGGGGAGAGAAAGAAACAGGCAGACAGACATACAGAGACGTCCATACACGCTGCGATATGTAACCTTGTTATTGCTTACTTGATGTGTATGTTTGTGTTTATAACGTTTTGCATATAGTTCAATATTAACCAAGATGAAGCTAGGTTTGTGAGATTCATTCACAGCGAGTTAGATGAACAGACAAGATGGCTACATGCTACATAAGATGAACAGACAAGATGGCTGTATGCTACATAAGAGGAACAGACAAGATGGCTGTATGCTACATAAGAGGAACAGACAAGATGGCTGTATGCTACATAAGAGGAACAGACAAGATGGCTGTATGCTACATAAGATGAACACACAAGATGGCTACATGCTACATAAGATGAACAGACAAGATGGCTGTATGCTACATAAGATGAACACACAAGATGGCTACATGCTACGTAAGATGAACAGACAAGATCGCTACATGCTACGTAAGATGAACACACAAGATGGCTACATGCTACGTAAGATGAACAGACAAGATGGCTACATGCTACGTAAGATGAACACACAAGATGGCTACATGCTACGTAAGATGAACAGACAAGATGGCTACATGCTACGTAAGATGAACACACAAGATGGCTACATGCTACGTAAGATGAACAGACAAGATGGCTACATGCTACGTAAGATGAACACACAAGATGGCTACATGCTACGCCTTCTCGTAAAGCGTTAAAACAAACTGAGAAACAAGCTAGGAATGTGAGATGTACACTATGTAAAGTGAACAGATGAGGAATGTAGTTTATGAAACTTCCAAAAATGTTAAGCATATACAAAAGATAACAATGTACGCCAGACTTGCTCATGACGTATGTTCAAGCAAACAGACACAGAGACCTAGGTGCATGTGAGACTTACGCTATGTTACGTGCACAGAAGAGTTAAGTAAATTTTATCATAAGACTTATTCACAGCCTGTTTATAGAAAACATGAGAGAGAACTAGGTGTATGAGCATTACTTACAAAGTGTTGATGAAACAGAAGAGATACCCATGTAAGCGAGACTGACATTAGAAAAAAGCGTTTAAACGAACATACAAAAATCAGGTGCGTGAGCCTCCCTCACAAAACCTAGATAAATAGATGTGTGAACTTTCCTCACAAGACACAGCTAGTTAGGCATTTGAACCTCCCTCACAAAACATAGATAATTGGGGGTGTGAGCCTTGATTACAAAACATATATAATTGGGTGTGTGAGCCTTGATTACAAAACATAGATAATTAGGTGTGTGAGCCTTCCTTACAATACATAGATAATTAGGTGTAAGAGCTTTCCTCACAAAACATAGATAATTAGGTTTGAGAACCTTGATTGCAAAACATAGATAATTAGGTGTGAGAGCCTTCCTCACAAAACATAGATAATTAGGTGTGAGAGCCTTCCTCACAAAACATAGATGATTAGGTGTGAGAGCCTTGATTACAAAACATAGATAATTAGGTGTGAGAGCTTTCCTCACAAAACAGAGATAATTAGGTGTGAGAGCCTTCCTTACAAAACATAGATAATTAGGTGTGTGAGCCTTCCTCACAAAACATAGATAATTAGGTGTGAGAGCCTTCCTCACAAAACATAGATAATTAGGTGTAAGAGCTTTCCTCACAAAACATAGATAATTAGGTGTGAGAACCTTGATTACAAAACATAGATAATTAGGTGTGAGAGCCTTCCTCACAAAACATAGATAATTAGGTGTGAGAGCCTTCCTCACAAAACATAGATGATTAGGTGTGAGAGCCTTGATTACAAAACATAGATAATTAGGTGTGAGAGCTTTCCTCACAAAACAGAGATAATTAGGTGTGACAGCCTTCCTTACAAAACATAGATAATTAGGTGTGTGAGCTTTGATTACAAAACATAGATAATTAGGTGTGAGAGCTTTCCTCACAAAACATAGAGAATTAGGTGTGAGAGCCTTCCTTACAAAACATAGATAATTAGGTGTGAGAGCCTTCCTTACAAAACAGGATAATTAGGTGTGAGAGCTTTCCTTACAAAACAAAGATAATTAGGTGTGACAGCCTTCCTTACAAAACATAGATAATTAGGTGTAAGAGCTTTCCTTACAAAACATAGATAATTAGGTGTGAGAGCCTTCCTTACAAAACAGAGAGAATTAGGTGTGAGAGCCTTCCTTACAAAACATAGATAATTAGGTGTGAGAGCCTTCCTTACAAAACATAGATAATTAGGTGTGAGAGCCTTCCTTACAAAACATAGATAATTAGGCGTGAGAGCCTTCCTCACAAAACATAGATAATTAGGTGTGACAGCCTTCCTTACAAAACATAGATAATTAGGTGTGTGAGCCTTGATTACAAAACATAGATAATTAGGTGTGAGAGCCTTCCTTACAAAACATAGATAATTAGGTGTGAGAGCCTTCCTTACAAAACATAGATAATTAGGTGTGAGAGCCTTCCTTACAAAACATAGATAATTAGGTGTGAGAGCCTTCCTCACAAAACATAGATAATTAGGTGTGAGAGCCTTCCTTACAAAACATAGATAATTAGTGTAAGACCTTTCCTTACAAAACATAGATAATTAGGTGTGACAGCCTTGATTACAAAACATAGATAATTAGGTGTGAGAGCCTTCTTCACAAAACATAGATAATTAAGTGTGATAGCCTTCCTTACAAAACAGGGATAATTAGGTGTGAGAGCCTTCCTCACAAAACATAGATAATTAGGTGTGAGAGCGTTCCTCACAAAACATAGATAATTAGGTGTGAGAGCTTTCCTCACAAAACATAGATAATTAGGTGTGACAGCCTTCCTTACAAAACAGGGATAATTAGGTGTGAGAGCCTTCTTCACAAAACATAGATAATTAGGTGTGACAGCCTTCCTTACAAAACATAGATAATTAGGTGTGAGAGCCTTCTTCACAAAACATAGATAATTAGGTGTGAGAGCCTTCCTCACAAAACGCAGATAATTAGGTGTGAGAGCTTAAAGGCCTTCCTCACAAAACATATATAATTAGGTGTGTGAGCATTGATTACAAAACATAGATAATTAGGTGTGAGAGCTTAAAGGCCTTCCTCACAAAACATAATAATTAGGTGTGTGAGCATTGATACAAAACATAGATAATCAGGTGTGAGAGCTTAAAGGCCTTCCTCACAAAACATAGATAATTAGGTGTGAGAGCCTTCCTTACAAAACACAGATAATTAGGTGTGAGAGCCTTCTTCACAAAACACAGATAACTAAGTGTGAGAGCCTTCCTTACCAAGTGCTACTTGATCAGAAAAGATGACCAGGTATGCGAGTTTTCTTCACAAAATGCTAATGAATACGAGCGATAGCTAGGTGTATGCGCCTTGCTCACAGCATGATAAGCGAACAGTAGACTGGGATGACCAGGTGTACAGACTAACTAACTCATTGCGTGTGAAACGAGCAGGATATTCACTCATAGCGTGTTAAACGACCCAGAAGACAAAGTCAGGTGTGTGAAACGTTTCCACAACGTGCTAAGCGAACGGAACAGGAAGCTAGCTATGTGAGACTTTCTCGGAGAAGAAGTAAGGTAAAGTAATGTTGCTTATAGCCCAGCCGACCACAAAGGGCCATATCAGGGCTGTCACCACGTTAAAATCAACTCACAAGTCATTCATTTACACATTTGTTTAAAATACATCTTCTAAAAACCCATCTGAAATTTTGTTTAAAATCTTCCCACTGTAAATCTCAGATCCAATGAAAAATGTTAATCTCTTTCAAGAACTCAAAGATCGCGTCAGGCGGAACATCTGTGAACAAGGTTTTCATGGAATCTGAGATTTTACACTGCAGAAGTAAAAATCTCGTTGTGCGAGACATACTCACAGCGTGTTCAACAGACAGAACAAGAAGCTAGCTATGCAAGATTTTCTTGCGAGCAGAAGTAGAAAATCTCGTTATGCGAAACATACTCACAGCGTGTTAAGCATAAAGAACAAAAAGCTAGCTATGTGAGACTTTCTTGGAGCAGAAGTAAAAGTCTCGTTGCGCGAGACATACTCACATTGTGTTAAACATACAGAACAAAAAGTTATGTGAGATTTTCCTGTGAGCAGAACTGAAAATCTCGTTGCGCCAGACATACTCACAGCGTGTTAAACAGACAGAACAGGAAGCCAG
>CM065747.1:27729491-27731991 GCA_033310375.1 Conus canariensis
CCGGACATTGGGGAGAATTCTCTGCTTCGGGGGAACGCAGACCTCTGTCAAAGTGAACAGATCCAGGATCCGCCCTTTGACCGGCCTGCACATCAACATGTTGATCAGGATCCGCCCTTTGACCGGCCTGCACATCAACATGTTGATCAGGATCTGCCCTTTGACCGGCCTGCACATCAACATGTTGATCAGGATCTGCCCTTTGACCGGCCTGCACATCAACATGTTGATCAGGATCCGCCCTTTGATCGGCCTGCACATCAACATGTTGATCAGGATCTGCCCTTTGATCGGCCTGCACATCAACATGTTGATCAGGATCTGCCCTTTGACCGGCCTGCACATCAACATGTTGATCAGGATCCGCCCTTTGACAGGCCTGCACATCAACATGTTGATCAGGATCCGCCCTTTGACCGGCCTGCACATCAACATGTCATGATTCGTCCTTGGGCCGCATTTCACCTGTCGACCGGTTTGTTTGTTTGTTTGTTTGTTTGCTTGTTTTTTGTTTCGTTTTGTTACTGGTTCCGTAGTGTTCGCATCACAGTGCTGGGCGATCTTGGATCCACACTCTCATCCGGATCCGTTCCGCAGAATCATACCAGACTTTCACGACTTCGCCCTCGGGCCATGATCTATCTGTCCACACGGCTTCGTCAAATCGATTGATTATTTATTTATTTATTTTTTTTGGACATGATCTTCTGAACAGACAGACACATAATCTCCTTGCAGAGTGACACAGACGGCAGTAATACTGAAACCAAAGTACAAACAAACAGGCAAAATCAAGGCGCGATGTTGCGCTCATGTAGTACACAATACAAAACAGAAAGGTAAATCTCCGACTTCTTTTTCTAATGCTGATTATGATTTGAGGAGTACTGTTTGTGCATTTTTATGGTTGTGGTTCGGAAGGTCTGCAGAAAACATATATGTTGAAAATGTACTTGTTGTAGGCGACTTTGTACTACATGAATGTTACTCTCCATCTGGTTTTTCTGTATTTATTTGTACTTTAGTTTATTACGTCCGTGGTGAAGTTTAAAACAGCAACAACATACAACAACTGGAACAACACTAAACACGAGTCATCATCATCATCATCATCTTTATCATCATCGTCATCGTTATCATCATCATCATCATCATCGTTATCATCATCATCGTCATCATCATCATAATCATTATCTACTTACACCATGGCAGTATAAGCCACACACACACACACACACACACACACACACACACACACACACACACACACACACACACGTGAAAAAAAAATGTATATACGTTAGTAAAGATTGTGATGATTAATTAGAAAATAAACACGTAGATTTTGTAAAAAAAAAAAAAAAAAATGTATATACATTAGTAAAGGTTGTGGTGATTAATTAGAAAATAAACACGTAGATTTTGTTTTTCCATACAAAGCAAGTAAACATCCAGGGTCAGATTTAGCTGGGGACCACTACAGAGGAACTGTCCCCCCCAAAAGTCACTATATATAGATCTCACAAGCCCCCGCCCCCCCCCCTCTCCCTGTCTCCCCCTCCCTGTCCACTGCAACATCTCTCATCAATTCAGGTGTCAGGACTTCTGCACCGTTCTCATCCATATTTGTCTTTGGTGTGTGTGTGTGTGTGAGAGAGAGAGAGAGAGAGAGAGAGAGAGAGAGAGAGGAGAGAGAGAGAGAGAGGAGGAGGAGGAGGAAGAGGAGGACTCCTACTGTTTAATTCCGAAAAAGATAAAACAGTTCTATTGGCCGGGCAAACATTTTTTTTCCTTCGATGCATAGATCACAAGTTCACCTCTCCATCCTCCTTCCTTTTGACTTCACCCCCACACCCCCGTACACACCCATCCACCCACCCTTTCAACCACGCACTCCTCACTCATCCTTTTTCTTTTTATGTCATGCAGATTTATTGGATTTTTAACTTCGACGTAAGCGCCTATATTTAAATACGGGGACCTCCTTCTGTGACCAACGTCATTCCTTGCGCGAGTTAAATCCCTTTGTATTCTCTCTCTCTCTCTCTCTCTCTCTCTCCGGATCAGACGAGTGGAGGAATGTATAGCGGTGGGGTTTCAATCTGAGGGGGGTCAGGTTGCCTCCCCTGCGAAGGATGGCAACAAGGTCATGTCGACCCGCTGTAAACCTGTTGTGCCTGGGACTGCGTCTCATGAGCGCACAGTAAGAAGAGGACAGGAAATAAACACGTTAAAACTCCCACAACCCATCACCCTTACCAATGAGTAAATCGTTCTGGTGGTCCTAACGTCTTTAATAAATGTATCCCCGTATGGACGACAGTATCGCCAGCCAAGATGGCGGAACAGACCACAAGACATCAGAATCGGTATGACGAAGGTAGACACGCTTTCAACACAGTAAAACCAGTGTGGGGATCGTTGGCCCTCTGACTGCAGAACAGGAGTTGAATGTTCAACACAAATGTAAAGTCCATTCTATCGTAGTGTTCAGAGACAT
>CM065747.1:27736991-27774491 GCA_033310375.1 Conus canariensis
AGAATAGCTCAGTTGGTAGAGCGCCGGACTCGTTCGAATCTCCGCCGGGCCGTTTCCCTCGGAGTTAACATTAGTTCTGACTCCATTTCCCATACAGTCCTTCGAATGAGACTATAAACCGAAGTTCCGTGTGTGAACGCACGCATAACATCTTGCACACACGTTAAATCCCATCACCAACTTTCGGAAGAAAAGGCCAGTTTGGCCGTTGGGATGGATGACACGTTACACATAGCATGCACCTTCCCCGAAGATGGAGTATGGCTGCCTTAACGGCGGGATAAAAAAATGGTCACACACACAAAACTCCACTCCCTTTGTTGGGTAGATGGGATTGATACTTGCCTGTCCATATAGGGAGAGCATAGGCCATCGACAACACTCCGCCATCGCACTCGGTTCTGGGCTGCTCGCTGAATGCCTGTCCAGTTGGTCCCCTGCCTCTTTATCTATGAAAGAAAGGACTACCGACGTTAAAAAACAACAACAAAAAAACAACATAAACAAAACGAAAACAAAAAACAAACAAAACAAAAAAAAAAGAGTCTCTGGCAATCATCTAATACAGCGGACTTCACCTCAAGGAAACTCCCATCAAGAAAACTCGCCGACAAGAAAGCAAAATGATTTCCCCTGCCACAGGCCTGTGTCGTACCACTAAAACATGATTTAAAAAAAAACCCTCAGCTATAAAGAAAACCTTGCCCGTAAGACACACAGTGTCTTTTCCCAGGATGCGAGCAATATCTAGTGAAAGAAAACCAACATTGTATGAACATTTTTAGTCAAATGGATGTTGGTTTTTTGTTTGTTTGTTTGTTTGTTTTCTGCAACCTCAGCTGTAAGAGGATGTAGCTGCACCATCCCGGTGTACGACAGATCACATCCAAACAACACATCCAAACAGAACAACCCACAACACAAGATTGTCAGGCCGGCAACACTGTATGCCTTTGTTTTGTCTATTCTACACAATTAATGTAAAAATCATTAATAAAGTCTGCAGTGGGTGCTTGTCATTTTTCGTTTTTTTTTTTTTTTTTTTTTTTTTTTGTCACTCTCGACAATCATGCTTCTACAAAACGCAAACACGCACACACAATTGATTTTGACTTGAACAGATACACAAGATGTAATTCAGAGTTATTCCTCTTCTGTCCCATGCAACCTCAAATACAAGATGCATGAAGAAGCCGATGATTATGATCGTAATTATGATGATGTAAACTGTGCCGCATATTGATCTCTGACCAACTTCTATGTGCTTGACAATCACACTCATTTATTAGAATTGCTGTTTGCCAGAGTAAACCAAGGTCACAACAGCTTAACTCTGTATTATCTCATTGTCCATTGGCATTGCTGGCCAGAAATCACTAGTGTCGGTCAGATAGTCGTTTAGCATTATTGGTCTTTTTCATCCAGAGAGCCATCCTTATGTGTCTTTTTTGAGACACGATGTGTGCTGATTATTTCTGTATCATTAGATTTTGACCAGGCTCACCGTCATGAGTGTGATCTGCAAATAATGCTGTTTCCACAGAGTCCCATCTGACGGACCTAATCTCCTTTTAATTTCCATGGGAAACATGAACGGGGGTGGGGGGTGGGGAATTAAACCCTGGACTTATTGTCATGTTCTAGGAACATTTTCATGTGTTCATTTTCTCCTAAAACAAAAATAAAGAAGTCATCAAAACAATTGCATCATAAAGAGAGAGACCATACTAACAAGATTAAACAGGAATGCCCTATATATGCACTGGCACACACACACACACACACACACACACACACACACACACGGGCCAGTGCCCACACACCCAAACACACACACATGTACACGCACTACACACACATACAATGATGATAATGACACAGCCAATTTTGGTAGGTACCCAAGGTCTGAACAGCGCATTGGGGTAACGTGTAGATCAGACATCACGAGATCCTCTTCTTAGATTCTCTCATCTTAGTCATTATCTCATTTACCCGTCAGTTTTAAATCATGCACAGTGTGGTCCGGAAGTTAGTGGATGTGGTGTAGTACTAGTCCACACGCAATGACACCACCTTGATGAAACTGAAACCAAATAGGAAAGCATCACACACGCACACGCACCTGCACACACAGACTCGGAGAGAGACAGAGTGTACACACACACAGTACAGGCAGTCCCAAAACCTGTTATAACAAACATGCCACTCCACTGTAAGGCGAGCCTCCTCCGATACATGACACTTTTAATATATATGAAAGTAAAACTTCATCTCCACTGTACTTTCTCACATCCAGAGTCTACTGTGTCTTTGAAACTCATGTTCCTTGGTTCAGCCAGCCATCTGTCTTTGTGTGTGTGTGTGGGGGGGGGGGGGGGGGGGGGGGGGACAAAGCAAAGTTGCTGATGGGTGCTGGCTGGTACTGTCTCCTGTCAATCAGCATCCATGGTGGAAGAGAAGCAGGTATGTGTTTTATATAGCATCCTTGGTGGAAGAGAAGCTTAGGTAGTGTGTGTTATATAGCATCCTTGGTGGAAGAGAGAAGCAGGTATGTGTGTTATATAGCATCCTTGGTGGAAGAGAAAGCAGGTATGTGTGTTATATAGCATCCTTGGTGGAAGAGAAGCAGGTATGTGTGTTATATAGCATCCTTGGTGGAAGAGAAGCAGGTATGTGTGTTATATAGCATCCTTGGTGGAAGAGAAGCAGGTATGTATTATATAGCATCCTTGGTGGCAGAGAAGCAGGTATGTGTTATATAGCATCCTTGGTGGAAGAGAAACAGGTATGTGTTATATAGCATCCTTGGTGGAAGAGAAGCAGGTATGTGTGTTAATAGCATCCTTGGTGGAAGAGAAGCAGGTATGTGCGTTATATAGCATCCTTGGTGGAAGAGAAACAGGTATGTGTGTTATATAGCATCCTTGGTGGAAGAGAAGTGGCAGGTATGTGTGTTATACAGCATCCTTGGTGGAAGAGAAGCAGGTATGTGCGTTATATAGCATCCTTGGTGGAAGAGAAGCAGGTATGTGTGTTAAAAGCATCCTTGGTGGAAGAGAAGTGGCAGGTATGTGCGTTATATAGCATCCTTGGTGGAAGAGAAGCAGGTATGTGTTATATAGCATCCTTGGTGGAAGAGAAGTGGCAGGTATGTGCGTTATATAGCATCCTTGGTGGAAGAGAAGCAGGTATGTGCGTTACATAGCATCCTTGGTGGAAGAGAAGCAGGTATGTGCGTTATATAGCATCCTTGGTGGAAGGGAAGCAGGTATGTGTGTTATATAGCATCCTTGGTGGAAGAGAAGCAGGTATGTGTGTTATATAGCATCCTTGGTGGAAGAGAAAATGCAGGTATGTGTGTTAATAGCATCCTTGGTGGAAGAGAAGCAGGTATGTGGTTATACAGCATCCTTGGTGGAAGAGAAGCAGGTATGTGTGTTATATAGCATCCTTGGTGGAAGAGAAGCAGGTATGTGTGTTATATAGCATCCTTGGTGGAAGAGAAGCAGGTATGTGGTTATATAGCATCCTTGGTGGAAGAGAAGTGGCAGGCATGTGTGTCAAATAGCATCCTTGGTGGAAGAGAAGCAGGTATGTGCGTTATATCAGCATCCTTGGTGGAAGAGAAGCAGCATGTGTTAAAGATCTTGTGGAGAAGAGGGATGTGTTATAAGCATCCTTGGTGGAAGAGAAGCAGGTATGTGTGTTATGTAGCATCCTTGGTGGAAGAGAAGCAGGTATGTGTTATATAGCATCCTTGGTGGAAAAGAAGCAGGTATGTGCGTTATATAGCATCCTTGGTGGCAGAGAAGCAGCAGGTATGTGCGTTATATAGCATCCTTGGTGGCAGAGAAGCAGCAGGTATGTGTGTTATATAGCATCCTTGGTGGAAGAGAAGAAGCAGGTATGTGCGTTATATAGCATCCTTGGTGGCAGAGAAGCAGCAGGTATGTGCATTATTTCACAGCAAACAGCAGTCGAGCTCAGTATGAATGTACCCTGAGAGTTCCTTTCTCACTCCCAACACAAACATGGGAGTATCTGTGTAACGCTTTGTGATTTGCCGCATGTCTTAGCTCTTGCCGACCATAACCATTGTACAATGTTTGGCTGTAGTTTGCTGACAGTATTTACGGGTTGTTTTGGTGGTGTCAACACAAGTGTCACTTAGGGCCGCCGCACCCATTCTCACATACCACGAAACAAACCAGAAAAACGGGACCAATTTCTGATTTTCAGTTTAATTGAGTCTTTCACCTGACAATGCAAATTCAAATGGCAGATAATGGAACAGTTACAAGGCATTCACACAACTGTTCTTCGGTCACAATTCATTACACATCAACATCACCTCATCATTGCAGATGGATTTTTTTTTTTTTTTTTCTTTTTTTACGTAAGCTCAGAGTGCAGAAAAATGAAAGCATGGCTAAGTATGCATGCATACGTCATATGTGCACAAAGGCTAAGCACAGACGTCTGCTGTCTATTTGTTGTGCATGTCTTTGATGAGCAAATTCGGCATTCTTCGTGCAGTGTTTTCACTGCTTGTTCACAGAAGGGCAGTGCCCAGCCTTCAGATCGGCTTCATCCTCTTGGATGTTCACACTCAATACACAAATCATTCATGATCCGAAATAAAACGCAAAATAAAATAACAACCAATACGCACTTCTAGTTTTCAGTTATTTATTTGGTTTCCATCTAAAATTTCAACATTCCTTATCCCTTGTCACTATCCGACTTGAAAAGAAAATCAGAGAGAAACGGTAGCTAAAACGAAAGATGATTTCAGAAGTCTTTTTTTTCAGCTCTTAAAGAATGACACTTCTTACAAACCTCACAGATTGACAAGAACCCCATTTTCACAGAACCTAATGTGTGAGCATTTATATATGTGTGTGTGTGCGCGTGCGTGGTGTGTGTGTGTGTGTGTTTGTGCATATGTGCGAGTGTGTGTGTGTGTGTGTGTGTGTGTGAGTGAGAGAGAGACAGACAGTGTGTGTGTGTGTGTGTGTGTGGTGTGGTGTGAGTGTGTGAGTGAGGGAGTGAGTGAGAGTGTGT
The DNA here is from genome assembly GCA_033310375.1 of Conus canariensis. Taxonomy (NCBI): domain Eukaryota; kingdom Metazoa; phylum Mollusca; class Gastropoda; order Neogastropoda; family Conidae; genus Conus; species Conus canariensis. Next base: position 27,742,056 of record CM065747.1, read on the forward strand.
GTGTGTGTGTGTGTGTGTGTGTGTGTGCACATGTGTGTGTGTGCACGATGTGTGTACCCTAAAGTATGACCAGGCACATTCTGAACATTAGGGGCCCCCCGCTACACACCCCACATCCTCCATGTCCCCCACCCCCTCTCTACACATCCCGTGCTGCAGCCAAATTCACACACGGCCTCTCCCCACACACTCGATGAACCTACTGGAGTTTCTGTGCACTTTCTTCAAGCACTGGAAATCAATGGGCGACAAAGATGAGACCAGACACACAAAAAAAAGGAAAAACTAATAAAATACCTTTCATTCAAAAAAAAAAAACACACACAAAAAAACACACAATTGGCCTGAAGGATGAATCTAACATACAATCCTATAATTATAGTGCAACACATCAGGGAGAAATGTTAAAAAAAACGAAATAAATAAAAGGAATTTAAAATGGTGATATGCCACTCACACTTGTGTCACATAGCCACATTTCACTCTCAAGAAAAAATGAATGGGGGAGAGGGGTGGGGGGAGAAAGAAATATATAATATACACATAGTAAGAAAAAAAAATATGTAAGAATGCTGAACTCCAAGCATTTGTTTTTTTGGCTCGCATTCCTAAAAGATCCAAACATCTCTCACATATACGCATTACCAAAACACATCACGCAAGCAAACCCTCAATCTTGAAGGCAAACGCCACATCACAAAAACTGAATGGTACACACCTCACTGAGCAGCAATGTTCATTTCTTCCAAAGTGAAGCCACCGGGATGGCACACTCACACATCCAGTCACACACACACACACACACACACACGTCGACTAAGGACAGGTACACACGACACTCGCACACCCAATCACAAACACACAGACACATGTCAACTAAGGACAGGTACACAGAGACAAGACACACACATCGGATCACAAATACACGCACATATGAACTAATGACAGGTACACACGACACACCCAATCATAACTACACACAAATATCAACTAAGGACAGGTATACTCATGCACCCAATCACAACATGCACACATATCGACTAAGGACAGGTAACAGAGAAACACCCACACACCCAGTCACAAATACACACACACATATCGACTAAGGACAGGTACACTTGACACAATCAATCACAAATACACATGCATATCGACTAAGGACAGGTACACAGAGACAGACACACACATCGGATCACAAATACATGCACATATCAACTAATGACAGGTACACACGACACACTCGCACCCCCAACCACAACTACAGACAAACATCAACTAAGGACAGGTATACTCACACACCCAAACACAACAACACGCACACATATCGACTAAAAACAGGTACACAGAGAAACACCCACACACCCAGTCACAAATACACACGTACATCGACTAAGGCCAGGTACACACAGACACACCCAATCAACAAACACACACACATATTGACTAAGGACAGGTACACACAGACACACTCACACACCCAATCACAAATTCACATGCATCACTAGTAACAGGTACACACAAATGACAGGTACGCACAACACACTCATACACCCAGTCACAAATCAATACACATATCGACTAAAGACAGGTACACACAACACATTTACACACTCTGTCACAAATGCACACACACATCAAGTAAGGATAGGTACACACGACACACTCACACACCTAGTCACACACACACACACACACACACACACACATATCGACTAAGGACAGGTACACAGAGACAAATCTACCTCTTTGTCAGATGCTACATCATTCCAGAAATGACAGTGGCCGACAAAGAGCTTTTCAACACAATGAAAACAGTTTGGTCAGCTGGGAGAACGTCAGTATGATCCCATGGAAGCAATGTGGACTGTGTCGACATTGCACAACCATACATCGACACACACATCATTGTCATGAACACATGCCTCTTGAAGAGGACTGATGAAGTTCGGGACATCTCTATTGTCACACATCACCTCTGCCAAAATGGAAAGCTGACACCAATACTTCTCTCCATTGGCTTTTTTTGTTTTTTGTTTTGTTTTGTTTTGAAGACTACCAACTTTTTCTTTTGCCAATCAGTAATCGTCCCTTGCTCAAGTTCCTAGAAAGCTAATCCATATATTGCAAGAATCCCTGTCTGTCTTCTAGTTCTTCAATAATCCAGGAAGTCATTTCCTACAAGTTCACTGAAAGGTTGGGGAAAAAAAACACACACACAAAAAAAAACAGCCAGCCAAACTACGTCACTACACAGAATTCAGCTAGAAACCACCTGCTGACCTCCATGACAATAATCCACTTGGTGCTTCGTTTTTCTCACCAGCAAGCACCTCTCACCAGCAAGCACCTGACCAACCCATGATATATGCCCCGCTTTCTTTCCTCTAGTCTCTCCCCTCCCTCTCGCCACAAAACCAACCATTTGGCACACCAATACTCCATCCTCAACCCCCACCCCTGTCCCCTGCCTCCCTCTTGCCCTACGACCTTAGCGGTGCCGGCACGTCTCATACAAAGCCGAAGGACTTGGTCTTGATGGCCAGGGCCAGCTTGGTGCGCAGGGTGGTCTTGCAGGAGTACAGGGGGATGTACAGGCGGGAGATGCAGGTGTTGGCCGTGGGCAGGTGCTCATCATCGGCGGGCCGGATGGTGATGCTGGGCATGGGCTGAAACCCTTCCTCGCTGGCCGGCAGGGCGGGGCTGGACGTCCAGAAGTACACCTGACACACACAGCACAACACAGCGTCATCAGGGACACACCTTACAGGTCCAAAAGTACACCTGACACACACAGCACAACACAGCGTCATCAGGGACACACCTTACAGGTCCAAAAGTACACCTGACACACAACACAACACAGCGTCATCAGGGACACACCTTACAGGTCCAAAAGTACACCTGACACACACAGCACAACACAGCGTCATCTGGGACACACCTTACAGGTCCAAAAGTACACCTGACACACAACACAACACAGCGTCATCAGGGACACACCTTACAGGTCCAAAAGTACACCTGACACACACAGCACAACACAGCGTCATCTGGGACACACCTTACAGGTCCAAAAGTACACCTGACACACAACACAACACAGCGTCATCAGGGACAAAGCTTACATGTCAAAAAGTACACCTGACACACAGCACAACACAGCGTCATCAGGGACAAAGCTTACATGTCAAAAAGTACACCTGACACACACAGCACAACACAGCATCATCAGGGACACACCTTACAGGTCCAAAAGTACACCTGACACACATCGTCATCAGGGACACACCTTACAGGTCCAAAAGTACACCTGACACACAGCACAACACAGCATCATCAGGGACACACCTTACAGGTCCAAAAGTACACCTGACACACATCGTCATCAGGGACACACCTTACAGGTCCAAAAGTACACCTGACACACACAGCACAACACAGCATCATCAGGGACACACCTTACAGGTCCAAAAGTACACCTGACACACATCGTCATCAGGGACACACCTTACAGGTCCAAAAGTACACCTGACACACATCGTCATCAGGGACACACCTTACAGGTCCAAAAGTACACCTGACACACAGCATCATCAGGGACACACCTTACAGGTCCAAAAGTACACCTGACACTCACCGTCATCAGGAACACACCTTACAGGTCAAAAAGTACACCTGACACATGACACAGTGTCACAAAGGACACATTCAACATTTCAGTGTTGGCATCGCACACAGCCAAAGTATCATCATACACAGCCGAAGTATCATCGCACACAGCCAAAGTATCATCATACACAGCCAAAGTATCATCGCACACAGCCAAAGTATCATCATACACAGCCAAAGTATCATCGCACACAGCCAAAGTATCATCGCACACAGCCGAAGTATCATCATACACAGCCAAAGTATCATCGCACACAGCCAAAGTATCGTCACACACAGCCGAAGTATCATCGCACACAGCCAAAGTATCATCACACACAGCCAAAGTATCATCGCACACAGCCAAAGTATCATCACACACAGCCGAAGTATAATCGCACACAGCCGAAGTATCATCGCACACAGCCAAAGTATCATCAGCATCACGCCTGCTGCAGGGAACAGCCTTCACACTTTGTTATGGGCAGCACACAACTCATACTGTCATACAGACTTTCATAGTCTGTCCACCTGTTCCTCCTTTCTTCACCACTTTCTCTCTCTTGTTTATCACTTATTCGTTGTCTATGGGTTAGTGTAACACCCCCCCTCCCCCCCACTTACTAAAGCATTCTGTTGACAAGCTTTAGCACAGTATGTGCATTTTAGTCCTTGTGTTTTGATTATTTTTCCCCAGAGAAATAGGGAGTCATACACAAACTGAATTCATGTAAAACAAACAAAACCACTGGAAGAAAACCAACACAAACAGAAAGGTACTAAATCTGCAACTGCTCTCCTCTCCTCTCTCCCTGTCATCCAGACCACAGGTATATACACACATACACCGACCACCAAAGCAGCCCACTAACCAGGTCTTGGCGTTCAATGTTGTTCATCTTCTCCACTACAGACCAGAACCACCGCTTGAAACGCTGAACACGCTCACTGCTCTCTCCTGAAACAAATTTCAATTCCATGACCCAGTTCAGACTGTGATTTAGGCTTTAAGTGACAAGAGTGAATGCCGCACTGCTATGTTTATGCACACACTGAGGAAGCATGTACATACAAGCTAACGTAACGCACATATAAATAGCAACAAACACACACAAACACACATACTTGTATGCATAAACACATGTGAGCTTACAACTATTGGCACACATATAAACAGCAACAAACACACATACTTGTATCATAAACACGTGTGAGCTTACAATTATTGGGAGACAGAAAACAATGTACAAAAGAATGGGACAAACATGTTCACACGTTCTTTACTTTTTTCTGTTAGGAGGACAGGAAAGAAGAGAGGAGATGCCAGTGGAAGGGGAAGATGGAGTAAAAAAAAAAAAGAGAAGTTCATGTTTACTGTTGAAAAAAAAACAACAAAAAACACACATCAGACAAAAAAAAAAAAAAAAAAAAAAAAAAGCAAGAAAAAACACACAGACCCATGCAGTGATGCACCAAAAATCTGCAGCAAACATATCTATTTGAAAATTAGTGGTATAGATTTCAACAACTTGGATCTGGACAGTCTCTACACTGAAATCTGCAAGGTTCCAACAAATCTTGTTATGATGTGCATGCCAGCATGATTCAAACAAATAACTGTCAGTTCAAGGCAATGGCGAAACTGTCAGTCACACGCCATTTTCTTGCAGATATCATTTGTAATGGTCAGGGAGCCATCTATTACACCAGAAGCCCAAAACAACGAAGAAACTAGTTTTTACACTAAACACTACTTTTATATGGCATGTTTTCTGGTAGTACTTGGAACTGCCGGTTTTTTAAAATGAAAAAAAGCATAGAAAATACAAAAGGCACAGCTCCAAGTCACATATTCTTTATAAATTCTGAACAAATTCAGAATTTCTATTTAACATTCCAAGTACTTTGAAATTCTGTCTATGCTCTGAGTATCCTTCCCGATTACCTTAACTCAATGCAGACGCAACTTTCTGCCACAACCGTGACACGCTGAGACGCACTATTTTCGGTATTTTTACAAAAAATATACAGACAGAACCAAACCGAATACAACAATAAATATTATGTTTTTGAAAACTTAAATCATGTTCTTTTAGAAAAAAAATACTACAGTCCTGTGCTCAGTACACACTTCACTCGCCACTGGTTTGAAAAGTGTAGGCAAACAGCTATCAGCAAAAACTTTCTCCACGTAGGTATGGATGAAAAATCAATATGATCATAACTGTAGTCAACACAATGTGTAGCAAACACATAAAAACAATGCATCTTTCACACACACAGCTGTGTGCATGGTCTAAACCTCAGAGAGCTACTGTCACATATTTGAAGAAAAAATGCAAAAATTTCATCATCATTTGGTATGTGCAACTCACCATCATCACTCATATCCTCTCTGTCCGATTCGGCAAGTTCGGAAAACAGTTCGGAAAACAGTTCCAGTTCTTCATTTGATCGTTCTTCCATTATTCTTTCAATTACTTCTTGAAATAAGATGTTTCTGTTCGCTACCACTCGCTGACGCTTCGGTGCCGACAACACAATGAACACGGGCAGCCAGAGTTATCTCCAGCTATCCCATAATATGAGCGAAAAAGTAGAATCAAACGCGAGATATACACCAAGGGAGAGTACCACCTAATAGAGGAGATCCTCAGCTTTCTGTAGATACCACGATTGTTTCCCTAAGACCGCACAGCTGCATGTGAAAATTCGAGTAAATCGTCGATCACCTGGCGGGCGACGCGTCAGTGCAAAGCACTCAACCTGTCGTCCGCCAGGTGATCGACGAGGCACCAATCAGTTAAAATGCTGAACATTTCTGAACATCCTTTTAGCAGTCTGAGTACTTTAAAATTCTGGACACATTCTGGATATCCTTTTAAAATTCTGAACAGTTGAAAATTCCGGATATATCCTTATCATAACAACAACAACAACAACAAAAATGGATTAGTTTGAAATTTCTGCACTTATAATTCTGATTGTTGTTTGCAGTAAATACAGTGCAAGAGGAGACAGGGTGCAAGATGAAAACTGTCAGGATATCAACACACAGGGTGTGAACTCTTCCCTCTCACTGTCACACACACAGACATAGACAGACACACACACTCTCTCTCTCCCACACAAACAAAGAGAGAAGCAAGAGAAGAGACGCACCACTCTCATCGTTGAAGGAGGTGTAGGAGATGAGGGTCTGGACGTTGATGTCCCCCACACCGTTCAGCAACAGTCGCAGGTCCTCTGCTGTCAGGCCGTCCAGAGAGGAGGCCGGGATCACGTCAAACACACCCAGCCGCAGGTTCTGCACACCCCCAGACACAGATCAAACACACACATACACAGGTCACACACATCTCACACACAGGTCAAACACATCCCATACACAGGTCAAACACACCCCATACACAGGTCAAATGCATCCTGTATACAGGTCAAACACATCCCGTACACATGTCAAACACATCCTATACACAGGTCAAACACCCATACGCAGGTCAAACACATTTTATATGCATGTAAAACACACAGAGTTCCCACAGATGTGACCAAACAAAATTCCATGCTTTTTCCAGACTTTTTCCAGGGCTTTTCATAATTTTTCCAGACCCCAGAATGTGTGTGTGCGTGCACCTCAATATGTGATTACCATGCTAAACACATCAGAAAGAACTGATTTAATGATAGTAGGGCATTCAATACTTGCCAAAAAATTTAGTGTGTGTGTGTGTGTGCGCACGCGCGTGAAAAAGAAAGACACAGAGAGAGACAGAGACAGATATATAGACAGAGAGAGAGAGAGAGGAGAGAGAGAGAGAGAGAGACAGAGACAGTGTGTGTGTCTATGTATGTGAGAGAGACAATCAGTGTGTGTGTGTGAGTGTGTATGTGTGTGTGTGTGTACGCGCGCGCGCATGAGTGTGTGTAGGTGTGTGAGAGACAGTGTGCGTGTGTGTGTTTGTGCGAGTGTGTGTGTGTGTGAGAGAGAGAGATATGGTCAGGTCAGGTCAGGTCAGGTAATTAGGACACTAGGCCTCGTGGCCTCTCAACTGTCCTTTCATTTTAATTTGGATGTTCAACATGGCTGAGTACAAGTTACAAGCCGATGTGCTCTCTATTCAATTCCGTATTCAAATTTTGACATTTTTGGATAAGAGAGAGAGAGAGAAAGAGAGAGACAGTGTGTGTGTCTATGTATGTGAGAGAGACAGTCAGTGTGTGTGTGTGAGTGTGTATGTGTGTGTGTGTGTGTACGCGCGCGCATGTGTGTGTGTGTAGGTGTGTGAGAGACAGTGTATGTGTGTGTGTGTGTGTGTTTGTGCGAGTGTGTGTGTGTGTGTGTGTGTGTGTGTGAGAGAGATATGGTCAGGTCAGGTCAGGTCAGGTAATTAGGACACTAGGCCTCGCGGCCTCTCAACTGTCCTTTCATTTTAATTTGGATGTTCAACATGGCTGAGTACAAGTTACAAGCCAATGTGCTCACTATTCAATTCCGTATTTAAATTTTGACATTTTTGGATAAGAGAGAGAGAGAGAGAGAAAGAGAGAGAGAGAGAGAGAGTGTTAGAGACAGTGTGTGTGTGTGTGTGTGTGTGTATGTATGTGTCTAAAAATAGGCCAGTGTATCGCCCTTGGGCCCTTTGATTTTTCCTACCTCCCACCTCATTCAATTCATGATCGCATCCCATACTGCAGTAAAAAAAAAATCACCTATCACAATCCTTGGGCTGAAAATAATCAGTCACGGTCATTGTTGGAGTCCGAGTCGTTTTGTCTGAAAACTGCATCATTTCTTTGTTTCTTGCCTGCCGCATGGCTTTTCAGAGCAGCTTCGCCCATGTTCCCGATGTCGAAGTCTTTCTTGCACAGCAGGCACCGTGCTTTTGTCTTGCATCCATCGGAAGCAGGAGCAATCCATTTGCGATAATTTGTATTGTCTAGCCAGGCTAGTCTAAACACACATTTTCCCATGTTTTCTTTAATACTTCGACGCTATTTTCCCTCGCAGCGCTGTTGACTCGAAAGGAAGTTAAGCAATGGTACCAACTGCGCATGCGCAATGCTTTTTCACAGTAAAGGGGAGCTACTCTGCAGAAAAAAATGTCGTGTGCTAAACCTCCGGCCAGAGGAAATCTGAAAACCACGATCACTGTGCGTGATTTAATTTCTGTTTTTATTCCTATTTCAATGTTTTTGTAAAGAAACTTAAAGCAGAATTTGACATCATGAAAAAGTTTGCACAGCTTTTACAAAATTTCAGGACTTTTCCAGACCCATGGCCACAAATGACAAAATTCCAACTTTTCCAGCCCTGGAAATGATTTTTTTCATTTTCCATACTTTTTCCAGACTTCCAGGACTCCGTACGAACCCTGAACACACCCAACACATGTCAAACACATCTTATACACTGGTCAAACACATCCCATACACAGGCCAAACACACCCCGCACACAGGTCAAACACATCCCACACACAGGTCAAACACCCCCACACACACGTGTCAAACACATCGTATACACTGGTCAAACACACCCAATCTAAGACATCCAGGCTCAGACGATGCATAAGCAAGACAGCAGTGAATCTACCCCCCCCCCCACCCCCCCAACGTATCCCCCTCCTCTCCGTTCACAGCTGCAGGTAAGCCTCTAGCACTGACCTTGAGGGCTTTCTCCTGGCAGCGCACCATGCGGTATTCAGCGTACTTCTGCACGTACAGGTGAATGTTGGACAGGTTCACCCCCACGTCCGCTCCCTCTGGGATCAGTTCCACTGAATCCCCACCCTGAAACACACAGCATGTACGGCTTGTGCGTCAGGCAATACTGGATGGAATGTATAGGTAGGTAACACTGCTTCTAGCCCGGCCGACAGCAAAGGGCCACATCAAGGCTGTCACTGCGTTGAAGTCAACTCACAAAAAAACAAACAAAAATCTCATTTACACAAGCCTTTAAAATACATCTCTTAAAAACACACCGGAATTTTTGTTAAACAATCTTAAAATCTTAGATCAGATGAAAAACGCTATCTCTCCCAGATATTCAAAGATCACATCAAGTGGGACATCTCTGAACAAGGTTTTCATGGAGTCTGCTGTAAAGTGCTTATGCCTCACATCATGCAAGTCCCAACACTAAAAGAATATGTTTCACAGTGAGTGGTACATGACATGGAATGCACCACGGAGCTTCTACACCTTTTAAAAGATAAGAATGGGTGTAAAAGGAGTGGCATGTTTGCAAACAGCTCAAGATCGTTTCTTCTATAAGGCCGCCTCAGGAACATGGTTAAAAACTCTTTCAGGTTGGACGGATTTTGAACTACTAGTTATCTGCCTGCAAATTCCATTCCTCTTGCCAGATTTTGACATAGGCCTGGGCTTTGGGTTTCAGATCAGCGTGAGGGACAGACAATCTGCTCAACTCTTTCTTTGAGGGTGGGATGCATAGGCACACACAAAATTCAGACCTAGTCCATGGTTTGTGTGCCTCTGTGTGTGTGTGAGTGAGTGTGTGTGTGTGTGTGTGTGTGTGTGTGTGTTGTGTGATGTTGTGTGTGTGTGTATGTGACTATAATGTATGTGCATATGTTTGTGTTATGTATGCCCATGTGTGGGTGTTGTGCATGACTTGACAGTGAGATAAAAGTTTGACAAAATGGAAAACTGCTGGCATTTGACACATCAACAGGGAAATAATTTTTTTCTACTAAATGTTTAGCTTTAAGAATTCATTCAGTAAACTGGAAATAAGAAAGTGGAAGTTCTGTGGAAATGCACTATATTCTTATCACCTGAGCTACCTACTTTACTGTGCAATAACACCATTAACAGTGTTTCAGATAATATCTCAGAGCAAGGTGTATTTGTACCCTATTCAGGAAGAGTAGGGGGCACTTACACTTCCAGCATGGATTTCAGGGATACAGATTAAACTGAAATAAGCTTTTTTTCCTCCTCTTCTTAAAAATTTTCTTTTTTAGATCCCAAAAGTTTTCCTTACTTCACCACCATGGACACTTGACTCTCCTGCTCATACGACTTTGCAAAACAAGTGGGAGCTTTAGGGAGCCTACTTTCATGGTCTTTCATACAGTCATTTGGTACAATGGAGCCATGCCCAAACTGACTTCACCGAGCCAATTTTTGTGTTCATCAACAGTTTTGTGTTTGTGGCAACAACAACAAAAATTTGGTCTTGCAAATTTGACGGAACTGATGGAATTTCCCTGAAACTGTACACTTCCAAGCCTATCATCTGTATGTGATGAAATCTTCATGGAATAATAAATACATTTTCTTATCCTCTTAGGAATTTGTCACCGCATGATTTTCAGGTCCAAAGAGCACTACACAACCATTTGTAACCTAAAACACTTCTCACTCCCATCAAACACACTACCCTTCTGTTGTTGACAACTTTTTATCTGTACCACACTAAAGTCCAACTGTAAAGTCCAACGCACATGCATTCACACATCAAACATCACACATCATCCCAAACAGGCTGGATGACCTTTTTCACCCTGACCAACCAAGCGGGTACCCAACTCTGACATTCCAATAATCACCACCACCTCCAGCAGCAGCAACCAGCGCCACACAGAAAGAAACTAATAAACACACAAACGGGACAATGCATCAACAGTCAGGATAAACTCAATGAACAACAAGGAATGAAACAAACTCCACTGAGATCACTACACAAGCACACACTCAATCGAAATCAACAGGTAAGGGAAAAAAGAAACTCAACAGACATCAACACTCAGACAGAAAAAAGAAACTCAACAGAGATCAACACTCACAGACAAGGTCGATGAAGATCGACAGTCAAGGAAAACTTGATGGAGATCGACAGTTAAGAACACACTCAACAGTGACTGACACTCAAGGACACACTCAACAGAGATCGAGAGTCTAGGACACACTCAACAGAGATCGACAGTCAAGGACACACTCAACAGAGATTGAGAGTCTAGGACACACTCAACAGAGATCGAGAGTCCAGGACACACTCAACAAAGATTGACAGTCACGGACACACTCAACAGAGATCGACAGTCAAGGAAAACTTGATGGAGACTGACAGTTAAGAACAAGCTCTCAACAGAGATCGACAGTCAAGGACACACTCAACAGAGATTGATTGACAAGTCAAGGAAAACTTGCTGGAAACTGACAGTAAAGAACAAACTCTCAACAGAGATCGAGAGTCTAGGACACACTCAACAGAAACCAACAGTCAAGGACAAAGTCAATGGAGACTGACAGTCAAGGACAAACTCAACCGAGTTCCACAGCCAACGACAAACCCACTGGAGGCTGACAGTCAAGGACACACTCAATGATGATCAACAGTTAAGGACACAGTAAATGGCGACCAACAGTCTGGAAAAGAAAAAAACAAACCCACAAAGTCCTTACTTCCTCAGCACACAGCTCGATGGAGAAGTTGAGGTCCAGCGCGGGGATCATCAGAGAGCCCTCCTTGGACTCGGACTCGGCCACCAGGCCCCGCAGCGACTCGTACATGACAGGGTCGAAGAAGGCCATGTCGTGCCAGGCGATGCTGCGGCCCAGGATGTACTTCAGAACATGGCGGTTCAGGAACAGTGGGCAGATCTCGTTTTGCAGCAGACACAGCCCGATGATTCTGCACAGGCACACCCAATCATCAGTCAGTCCCTTTCTCACTATTTTTTTCCCTTTATACTTCAGAAGAACAACAGTGGTCTTCAGGGTGTCCAGAATGTTCCACATGGTCCTCAACTTTACCGCAGCCTGAGAAAATACACAAACAGCATTTTTTTTGCAATATGAAAGTCCCATGCATTCTAAGATGAATCAAAAGTCCTGGGTTCGGGCCGCTAGATGTTTCAGAGGCAGGGACATTTCAACAATACATAAACCGATGTATCGGATTACAAATCGTGCATTTTCAACAAGAGCATTTTCTTCTGGTAGAATCTTCAAAATACTGCCAGAATTTATGCTTGAACATACCGCAATGTACATAAATCATATTCACCCAAACTCACTCCACAAACTGCATATTGTATGAACACATGGACATGCGCAAGTTTCCATGTGAACCAACGGACTGTTTCACTGGAATTCAAATTACATTCTAAAAACGGGTACCTCAGCTTGCCCCCTGTGAAGACTACAGACTTCAGATAGCCTAATCGCACAACTTGAGTATATCTGTTGCAATATTTGCAGGAGTCTAATGCGTTACAAAAAATACCGTAACATTTCTCACCTTCCCACATTTCTGAAAGCGTTGAGTCGCTCTGCAGTGTTGCGACCGGCCCTAGGGGAGTAGTAGCCCCTTTTTCCTGGCTGCCAGAACAGCGCCGCCGAGTCGTCCACTTCCTCTTCCTCCTCCTCCCCTGTGCGAGAGGTGCTGCCCCCTGGTGCACTGGCTGATGGCGTGCCCGACTTCTTTTTGTCAGCAGCGGAAGACGAGGAGTTGGAGGAAAGGTTGAAGATGTCAAGGTCTAGCAAGGACTCAGAGCCATCCCTGTCATGAACGAGGTTGGTCAGGATTAATGACGTGTGGCAGGAGCATATCAGGTGGAATGACCAACGCCTTAAAACTGGTGCCACCAGTCAGGCATGGTCAGTCAGTGTTGATACACACACACCTTTGTTAGCAATTCAAAGGTTTACAAAAATAGATTCAAATCGTGGATCTAAACTCTGAAGGTGACCACGCAAAATACATATATATATGGTGCAATTGGTGACAGCTGTTCTGCCAACTCTTCTCTGGGACTTGTTGGCTAATCAAGGTGCTGGCTGGTAGACACTGCTTCTTTGAAAGAGTAACCAGACCACCCAATTAACAGGAAAAATACTGGTAGTTTTAACGCACAAATATCCAACAAATATTCATGGACACCAGTGATGTAATTCTACCAGTTTTACCTTCAGAATGTGACCAGCTGCCTTAAGTGTTGATTTTAAACAAATATCAAGCAGTGGATAAAAAGACTGCTCTCGAGCAATTTTATGCAGCAGAATCTTGGCATCACTTCAATCACTCATGCTGTCAAAAATCTCCACATGAAAAAAAGGTTTTTCAATTCTCCATGAAGAAGAGAAGGTTTTTCAGTGCCTCCATGTTCAGCAGAACTAAGTGCAGCATGAATCACTCCAGACCATCCCAAGACCGATTTCAAACCTGCTCCTGGCAAAAGGCAATGCAAGACAGCAACTACCCTCTCTCTCATTCACTCATCTTTTCAAAAGACCGCCCCCTTACCTGGCATGGCTCATGATGATGTCGACGGCCTCGTCGACACGTTGTCGCAGCGTCTCCTCAGAGGCCAGCAAGAGAAGCAGCTGGGCAGGGGATAGCTCCAACAACATGCCTGTGATCTTCGCCGTCAGCGTCTGCACAACGACCACCAATGTTTGCTTCTCAATAGGCTGGCTGGCCTGTTCTGTCCCTATCCCTGTCACTGCCCACTTCTTGCTATCAATTCCATCCTCCTGCACAAGTTGCCAATGCATTCCCTCTCTTCTTACACCCGTTTCCTTACATTTCCCTCTGGGACAGGGCCGGCCACGAGTTTCACACCCATTTCATCCACTGTTCCCATCCCCCTCAACCTTCTGAGGGACTTACAAAAAAAAAAAAAAGAAAAATAATACATATATGTACTTTTTTCCCTTAACATTTGCATGTTACCCACGACCTTGGAGCCTGATTAGAACAATGTGTACAGTTTAACATAGCATAGTATATGATGCCAAATGACCTGTGTAGTTATCAGTGTATGAACTTTTTAACCAAGTTTTAGGTAAAAGTTTCCAGATCTTCATGTGGCTAGCTGCAAGTCACAGCAGGGATGGGTGGAGTCATTCAACAAATATCAAAAAGAGTGTAACAGTGTGTGAAAAATAATCCACCACAGATTTGGGGTCATCATGAGGAGGGAGGACTTGCACTGATGGGCTGTTACTAAGGGATTCCACAGCACTACTGCAGTACATAGCTAAATACTTCTCAAGGTCAACATGTTCATGTAACACCCAACCAACCTGCGATCTTAACAATAAAACACAAGATAAATAATAAATAAACAAATAAATCACATCTTAAAAAAAAAAAAAAAAAAAAAAAAAAATCACTTTTGCTAGTTCAGTATATACAGATGGAAAAAATAGATTTCATTCAGATAGTAACTGTAAGGAACAGACTGGACAGACTGAAAGACAACAGACGGAGTAAAACTGCAAGACTGACAGATACACCGACACAAAGGGAAAGACAGAAACAGACAGTGAGCAAAAGCACACGAGTTCATGAAGTCACTGGACAAAAACTCATTTTCAACTAAATACCCACTCTGTGGTCCGAACCTATCATCAATGCAATCTTTGATCAGCACTGACCAACACAAAAAAAAACAAAAAAACTAAACAGCCAAGGTCTTGTTAACAAATAAGCAATGGTTCTCCTCCGACAGTTCAATGACTACAATTTCTAGAACTATATCTATAGGCAAGATGCACCATACAAGCCACAAAGATGTACACCAGTCCTGAACAAAACAGCATAATGCTACATGTAAAAGTTGTTAACTGTCAGAGAATACATTACTTTAAGAATACTCTTGTGCTCTGACAAGTCACTCCAGCTGATGCACTTAACCCTCTGACTGCCAATCCACTCACATCCACCTGTCCACCATTGTTCTTCAACAACCGATTAGCCCTTCAGGTGTCACTGCATTTTCTATTTCCAGACTGGTTATTTAGATTTTCCTATAAAAATCTAGCACTGGCTGTAGTTCACTGAGCACATGTGGGTGTGCTGCTGATGTTTGTAAATGACCACTGCGCTCAGTCACCCCTTGCCAAAAAATCCCGAGTCCATCTGAGACCAAGCCAAATGACTGCCCATGTCTTGGTGACTTCACACACTGTCAATGAACTCTGAAGTGACAGCGAACACCTCAGTACACTCTGCATGACTTTCTGAAATGTCTGTCCATTCAGCAACGGCTGAGCCGCAAAATGATCCACATAAGTGTTACATGGACAATCACTGTGACTCACAGCCAAACTCAAAGCAAGCTGAAAATTAATTTATATATTTTAGGGCTTGAATTGAAGACTCCATTGCTGGCAGCTACTTCAAACGCCTTTAAGATGATACATTCTAACGCCCAAAGCTTCCCCTATAACCAGTAAAGGAATGAAATATTGGGTTACCCTTGACAAGATGATTCACGCAGGTAAATGTGATGGCAGCTAGGTAGACCACTAGATATCAATCAAAAGATTAATCCAGTGAACATGATCAAGTTCCTTTCACTGGATGTGTGTGACAATGTGGATATTCTTCAACACTGAAGAGATTTCTACAAACAACACAGCGCTGAAATGTTTCTGATGGTTCATGTTCCATCTTCTAACTCGCTAAGCTACAATGAATCCACAACAAATGTAAACAATACTGACAGGCTAAAACTAAACTTAACTATCGGTCAGAACTGTATGTTTTATACTCACAAAATGACTACATGGCGATACTATGTGGATTCTCATCATGACACTACAGCACATACATATTAAACCTTACTAGTTCACAACACAAAACATTAGTACACTATGCTAGTAATGTTCATGAATCACACATTACACGACAGTCTACAACAACTTAACCAAGCTGTCTGTTCATGAATCACACATTACACGACAGTCTACAACAACTTAACCAAGCTGTCTGTTCATGAATCACACATTACACGACAGTCTACAACAACTTAACCAAGCTGTCTGTTCATGAATCACACATTACACGACAGTCTACAACAACTTAACCAAGCTGTCTGTTCATGAATCACACATTACACGACAGTCTACAACAACTTAACCAAGCTGTCTGTTCATGAATCACACATTACACGACAGTCTACAACAACTTAACCAAGCTGTCTGTTCATGAATCACACATTACACGACAGTCTACAACAACTTAACCAAGCTGTCTGTTCATGAATCACACATTACACGACAGTCTACAACAACTTAACCAAGCTGTCTGTTCATGAACCACACATTACACGACAGTCTACAACAACTTAACCAAGCTGTCTGTTCATGAACCACACATTACACGACAGTCTACAACAACTTAACCAAGCTGTCTGTTCATGAACCACACATTACACGACAGTCTACAACAACTTAACCAAGCTGTCTGTTCATGAATCACACATTACACGACAGTCTACAACAACTTAACCAAGCTGTCTGTTCATGAATCACACATTACACGACAGTCTACAACAACTTAACCAAGCTGTCTGTTCATGAATCACACATTACACGACAGTCTACAACAACTTAACCAAGCTGTCTGTACAGTAATACACAGAAGACAATACTCTGTTGACCATTGAGAACATGCAAGAACTCAGAAAACTAACCTCTGCAACAAACTGATATGAACACAGAAAAGGGACTTTTTACTATTCTCCCTGTCTGGCCGAGTTTACTGATGAGTACTGAACCCACAACCCCCTGCTGTAAATCAGCGACACTATCCACTATGCCACTGCGGTTGGTGGGAATGGTCTTAATAGCTAGCTGTATGTTATCAAACAAAAAAAAAATCATGCTTCTTAAATCATGCTTGGAACTTCAGATTTTTTTAATCCGATTCCTGGGTCTGAAAAGAAATCAGTTACCAAAACTGGAGACATGGGGTTTTAGTTTTTGAAAATTCACAGCTGTGGTTTTTGGCCTATTGCTGGGATACTTGATCAAGCAGGTGTTGGATGTCCACAGCATCAGTGACAAACCAGAGCAGAAGACAGGACTGTGAGCTGTGAAGCCATACAAGGTGAAGGCCAAACAGAGCAAACAGCCTGCAAACAGCGTCTTGTTCAGGGTTCAGCCATAGAGTGAAACAAAATCAGTGTAACTTCACGTTTATGCCGAAAACTTTAATGCTCTTGCCGGGTCATCTTGGAACTGTGTTGGTCAGAGGGTTCAACCAGAGCAGGCCAACCATTTACAATTGTTTCAAACGGTTCAGTACATGACCGCAAATCATCAATCCACATCATGCAGGAACACATGCGAAAATACTCTGTTACATGCCAGTAAATACACATGGCTCTAGCATGCAAGTTCTACTTCAAAAGCATGCAAATGACAGATCCAATGAACATAACATGCAACCCACAAGACTACCAGTCCTGCCCCAAGACCATTTTAGCAAACAAAAAGATACGAGTCATTTAGCATGCACAAAGCTATGAAACAGCATCACAGAAAACAAAAATTAAAAACACCTGATCCAATACCACTTCCAATGCAAACGTACTTACAAAGTTATCAGTCATATAGCATGCATGTCTATTTAGTACATCCGAATCACGCACAAAAAAAGATTAAAAACCCTACACCATACACTTTAGTACTAACTTGCAGTATGCACGCACGCACATACATACGCACGCACGTACACATACTAAGAGGTTAATCAGTCTTACGGAGCACACACAACTACCAGCCCACACCACATGTGAAAGTCACCACCACCCCTACAGCACACACAGGCCATGTCAGGCCCAATACACACGCTCACAAACCTCGGACGCTTCCACGCTCCCTTCTCTCACCGGCTGCAGGGCGCGCACTTTCGGGTAGAGGCGCTCCCCAAGCTGCCGCCGGTATTGAGACAGGTTAGTATCGCCTGCTTCCGGCAGCGACTCATTAGAGCTACCCCCTCCCCCTCCAGTGGCACTAGCCCCACTGCCTCCGCTGCCACTGCCGGGGTTTCCCCGGGCATGTAGAAGGGGTGGGCCTCATAGGACAGCGTGCGGCGGGCCTCGCGGTCACGGCTCCTCTGACGCTGGATGGATCGGGTTCGCTCCCTCTCCCGTTCCCGAGAGCGCAACCTCTGGATGAGATCTGCAGCATTTGGATTCAACGCTACAGCCCACTGTCAGTATAAGGGTCATGCTCATCAACACTGTGGCAGCATTAACAACTGAGAATAAGTCACAAGCAGAGATCCAACACTGCATAAAGTTCTGATAGAGTGCATTTATTTCAGGTGCATGGAGCCATGTCTTGGGCAGAAACAAGTACAGCCTGACAGCAAGCAGCTACAGAAACCAGCACTTGGTTTTCACAGTTCTGGCAACGCCAGGGAGACAGGGTGTGACTGTAACAGAAGAACCCACCACTGCCATGGAACATGCCAAGGAAGAAGGGGAAACACTGGTGATCTTTTTCAGGGTTATGAAGACGCCTCTCCTTGTGCAGAGACAACATGTAAAACTATCTCAAGTGTTCCGTAAAAGTATAATTAAGTCCCCCTTTATGCATGATCTGCAACACTGCAAAATGAGGAAAACACGCCCATACATGCTGTGTGCTTTCAGGACTATATCCTATTTTCAACAGAGGAAACTTTCTCTGAATTGCATGCAGGGCAAAATGATTAAAGTTCCATAGCCTACTAGTTGTAGGGGCAATGTGCTGACGGAGATTTACTCAATTACTATATCTGGGGCACACATGATCGGAAACCGAGCTCAGGCTTTCTGAGGCTTGATAATCCAATGGCACCTTAAAGGGCAACTATCTTGCTATGAGCAAGTTTCACATTTCAGTTTTCCCTTAATTTCAATAAAAAAAAAATAAAAAACTAAAAGCAATGTCCTGTAGACATAACTAATTTCAAAGACTTTCAAATCACCCTTTATACATATTGTATTTCTGAAGCTCTTTCAAGGCTTCGAAATGGTGTGGGCAGGGGAGTCTCATTTCAAGGATTTGTAATGGCCTTCAAGGACTGTATGAACCACGCACTCCACCTTCCATGTTCCTGGGACCAACTTTCATGCAACAAGTTTGTGGATGTCATACCTGCTGTTAACAACCTGCAAGGACAGATTACTAAAAACAGAGCAACCACATCTGATCCATTAAGTTGCAAGCTTTTGTTGAACCACACAAGCAGTTCCACACAAATGTGCTCTAATTTGGATGAGTTTTCTTCCCCAATACTGTGAAAAAGAAAAGCGCCCTCTCACTCTCTCTGTCTCACACACACACACACACACACACACACACACACAAAGAGGAAAACAAAATAACCATATCTCCTCTCTCCCCAACAGTCAAATAGCAACAATACTCACTGTACTGTAGTGACTTTCCTCCGGCAAACACTCCGTCCAAGGAAGGCAGCTTTTCCTCTGACAGCAAAGCCTGCATGGACAACAACAGCAGCAACAGTAGTAGCCAACATCCTCAACCATCCACAACAAGACTGTCATCTCTCATTGCCAGACTCTCTGATTATAGCACTGTGAGCATCTCCCTTAATGATACACTGATTGACTATATTCATGAGATAAAGGGATACACAAGAGTGCAGGGCCGTCATGAAGATTCAAATTGAAATGCGCCAGTCAACTACCTTCATTAAACCTCCTCCTGATCATCCGAACATACCTGAACAATTCTTCTGTATGCTATGGGTGTTCATCTATTCAATTCAATTCATGCTGCCACCTTTATCTATTCAATTCAGGCTGCTTGCAGCCTGGCTGACCGCAAAGGGCCATATCAGGGCAGTCCCTTGTCATAATCAACTCTCACAAAAGTTATCTCACACACACACACACACACACACACACACACACACACACACACACACACACACACACACACACACACACACCTCATTAAATCAGTTGTTCTAAAAACATGCCAAAATTTCATAAAATCTCAGATCAATGAAAACTGTTTGTCTCCATCACAAACTCAAAAATGACTGTGTTGGTCAGAAGGTTCAACCAGAGCAGGCCAACCAGTGTCAGCTTACAATCGTTTCAAACCGTTCAGTACATGACTGCAAATCATCAACACCAAAAAAACAAAACTAAACAGCCAAGGTCTTGTTAACAAACAAGCAATGGTTCTCCTTCGACAGCTCAACGACTACAATTTCTAGAACTGTATCTAGAGACAAGATGCACCAAACTCAAAAATGACATCAGGTCTCTAAAAATGGGGAGTTTGTATTATACTCCCTGTTTGGCTAGTATACTTACCATGTCAGACCATAGCATTCACGGCAGTTAGCCAGCTCTGTCAGGCCGAAGATTTTGTGTGGCTAATGCAGTAATAAGACAGTCACGTGACGCCCACCCTACTTCCGCCGAAGGAAGAAGCCGGTGTAAACTTCCTGTACCTCATTCGTCGAGGCCTGCACGCCAGGTAACCCCAAGGACCTTGGCGCTAGTGGGGAAGGTAGGGCGGGCATTAGAGTCTGACATGGTAAGTATACTAGCCAAACAGGGAGTATAATACAAACTCCCCATTTTGGCGTCATATACTGTACCATGTCAGACCATAGCAGAATTTATCGTAAAAGGAGGAGGGCGAGTGCCCTAGTGGTTCTTGGGGTTAACCGATATGGCTGCATTAGCCGCCACAAAGGATATCCCTTCAGAACCGTCAGCCCTGGTCATGCGGATGTCCCTTAAATAAAAGTTTATAAAGGGATTCTCCGAACGCCAGTAGGCTGCTTCCAGGAGATGGCGCAGGGGGACAGAGTGCTGGAAAGCTGCAGAAGCGGCCAGTGCTCTGACCTCATGGGCCCGGGGGGACAAGACGGGGAGGACCTTGGACGTCTGGGCATAGGCCGATTTGACCGTCTTGGACAGCCACCTAGAGATAGTGCCAGCTGAGATGTCTTTCTTATTCTTGGGGTTGATGGAAATAAAGAGACGTCTCTGAGAAGCGCGCCTGGGGCGTGAACGTTCCCAGTAGTGTCTTAGACACCTGGAAGGACACAGAGTCCTGTCACCACCGCTCTCTCCACCTCGGATATCCGCCAATGGGCGGATGACGAGGTAGGGGGAGGGGCTACCGGGTTCCTGGTTTTTAGCCAGGAATTCGGGAAGGAACTTAAGGGAGACAGAGCCGTCCGTGTGGAAGGCAATGTCTCTGGGGTCCCCGCTGAGAGCGTGGATCTCGCTCCGCCTTCTGGCCGAGGCCAAAGCGAGGAGAAAGGTGGTCTTCATAGAAAGAAGGTCGAAGGGGAGGGAGGAGATAGGCTCGAAAGGAGGTTTCCTGAGGGCATCGAGTACAGTGAAAAGATCCCAAAGGGGAACGCGCCTTGGGGATCGGGCCTCACGAAGGGCCACTCCTCTAGAGATCTCTCTGAGAAGGAAGTCATTCTCAAAGGACGGTCCGCCCAGTTGGCGGATGGTCGTGCAGATGGCCGACCTGTAGCCCCGTATGGAGCTAGCTGATAGTTTTAGGTGGGACAGAAAGTTTCCTATCTGGATATTTGAGGGACGATTGTGTGGGACAGAGTTGTCCTTGCACCATGAGACCCATTTCCTCCACCTGTAATCGTAAAGGGACTCAGTGCCAGCTCTGCGAGAGGCCATTGCTAGGTCTCGGAGGTCCTGAGAGGCCCCGGCTTCAGAGAGAATGTTAAGGACAGACTGGGACCTGTCCGCTTGGGAGGTGGGGTTAGATGCTCGCAATCCGGCTGGCACAGGAGCCAGGCGTGGAGGCGAAGCGCCTGGGGATTGGAGTGGGGGCGACCCGAGCGGGGTTGCCTGAGCATGTCCCACCGGGCGTTCAACTGGAGAGGGGGTACGTGAGTGAGGGACTTGAGGTCCGGGAACCAGGACTGAGTGGGCCACCATGGGGCTATGAGAATGAGCCTGGGTCCCTCGAGTCTCGCCTTCCTGATCACCTTGTGAAGGATCGGGAAGGGGGGAAAGGCGTAAGCTATGAGGCCGGACCAGAGAAGGGATAGGGCATCGATCGCGTACGCCTGAGGGTCCGGGACGGGAGACACATACACTGGCAGACGATGATTGAATCGGGTGGCGAACAGGTCGATCATGGGTGTGAACCAATGTTCCCACACCGAGGTTAGCGTGTGCCTGCTGAGGGTCCATTCGGTGTGGAGGACGGACCCGGAGCGGCTGAGAGAGTCTGCCAGGATGTTGTGCGTCCCTGCTATGTGTCTCGCGCGAAGGGTGATTCGTTGCGTGTGACACCAGCGGAGGAGGGCCTCTGCCCGGAGGGAGAGACTGATGGAGCGTGCCCCCCCCCCTTTGTTGATGTAACAGGCTACCGAGGTGTTGTCCGTGAGAAGAAGAACAAATCGGTGCGAGACCAGTGTCTGGAAGTGAAGGAGGGCTAGTCGGACCGCCTCCAGTTCCAGGATGTTGATGTGAAGACGGGCAGTCAATGGGTCCCACACCCCCGAGGCATGACTGCTCTCCAAATGGGCCCCCCAGCCCGAGTTGGAGGCGTCTGTGTAAAGATGTAGAGCCTGGGATGGGAGGGAGATGGGAACCCCGGGGCTCAGGATGGAGGGGCTGAGCCACTCCTCTGTGGCCCAAAAGAACCAAGGCCCGAGGGGAATGGTCTGGTCCCAGCGGTCGGCGGTCTGCGACCAACGACGTCGGAACTCCCTTTGAAGCTGTCGTTTGGGGACCCTGCCCAGAGGAATGAGAGGCGACAGGGACTCCATCATCCCCAAAAGGGAGGACAGTGTCCTTGCCGACGCGAGGGGAGAGAGGCGGAGGTGGGAGATGAGGTCCATCAGGCGGGTGGACCTCTCCGGGGTTGGGGAGACTAGCATGGAGGTGGTGTCGAAACTCATGCCCAGGAAGGAGAAGCTCTGACTGGGCGAGAGCTCGCATTTTTCGGGGTTGGTGACGAACCCTAGTGAGGAGCAAAGGCGCAGAAGTTTGGATGTGTGGGCTTGACACAGGGCCTGAGTGGGAGCCAGGACGAGCCAGTCGTCGAGGTAAACCAAGAGGCGAATGTCCTCCTGTCTGGCAAGGGCGGCCATCTCCTTGACTACCTTCGTGAAAAGGAAGGGAGCCAGGGAGAGTCCGAAGGGGAGCGCCTTGAACTGATATACCCGTCCCCGCCAGACGAACCGAAGGTATCGTCTGTGGGAAGGATGAATGAGGATCTGAAAATACGCGTCCTTCAGATCTATAGAGGTGGCCCAGTCCAGATGGTGGATGGAATCTCTGATCTGGGCCGGGGTTTCCATCTTGAATTTGGTTGTTCTGAGGAATTTGTTGAGTGGAGAAAGGTCGAGGATGGGCCTCCAGCCCCCCGAGGACTTGGGGACCACAAAAAGGTGGGAGTAAAACCCGGGGTTTGGGTGGGGTATATGGGTGATGGCGTCTTTCCGAAGAAGGTCCTCGACTTCCAGGCGAAGAGCCTCCGCCTGGGCCAGGGGGGGATCGCCGGGGGAAGGAGGAGGAGAGGATAGCAGAGGGGGGCGATCGTGTGCCCAGGGCAGACGGAACCCCTCTTGTAACACTGACACTACCCAAGGGTTGAGTCCCATACGCCGCCACTGGTGGGCATGTCGGGACAGGCTGCCTGCCAAAGGGGCCGCGGGGCCGGGGAGGGGCAAGAAGTCTGCCAGTTCTCGCTCCTCCGAAGGTGAGTCTACTAGTCACCTCCGGGGCCGGGCCTGTTGACCGAACCGAAAATTCTGCTGATGGGGGTTTTTCGGTTTTGATCTAGCAACGGCAGAAGAAGGTCGTCTGGCGGGCTTTGAGGTGCGAGGGGGGGCCTGTTTGGGGTAAGGCTGGGGTCTGGGGGCCGGACGGGAGTAGGGTCCAGGAGGGCGATGCTGGCGAGGACGATGCTGGGGAGGGGGCTTGGCCGCAAAAGACGCCGCCTGCTTGCGTTCCTCGACTGCATGAGTGATGACAGCAGTGGAATAGTCACCGAAGAGCGACTGTTCCTGACCCGGGATGCACCGTAAGGCCGCCTTGAGCGCCGGGGAGAGATTGGCCTGAGATAGCACAGCATCTCTCACTGCTAACAGGCAGTTAAAATGGCACCTGGCCGCGCTGTCCGCCGCAGCCCAGAGGTGATGCGAAATCTTGTTGACCAGGAAACGCAAGAGGGGGTCGTCGAATAGGCTAGGATCTGCCCCAGAGTCGTCGGGATCCGAAGCCACCGAGGCAGTGATGCCCTCCTTTGCCCAGAGCTCCTCCGCTCGCTGCAGGAACATGTCCATGAACGCATGTCCCGCGGTGGTGTGGAGAATGCCAGTCCTGGCAATTCTATCCCACTCCGCCAAGTTCTTGATGAGAACAGGGGTGGATGTGGGGGGGGCGAGGTTGGGCGTGAGCCTGAGGTCGGCGGAAGAAATGGCAATGTCCCTGGTGGCCGGATTGGCAGAGAAGAGGGAAAAGACATGGGGGCCATGACGCGGGTCTTTGAGGAAAGCTCCTACTGGAGCCGCGTTAGGGGCTGACAAGAAGTCAATCCCTGGTGGGGGAATGGCATGTGCACCCCTGGCGAAAGAAGCCGGTCTGTCCCACAAGGGAGGGAGGGTCTGGGGGGCGACTATCCTCGGCCGTGATCGCTGGGCAGGGGGCTCCCCAGTGAAACGGCTAAAGGAGAAGATGTTGTCAGAGGGAGGGGATTCCCTCACAACAAGATCTGGACGCCAGCTCTCCAGGATGGAGAGGTCACCAGACTGGGGGAGGGAGTCCTCGACCCCGTACTCCTCGACCCCGTCCTCGAGTTGAGGGTCAGAGTAATCCAGAAGGGGATGATCAGATCCACCTTCGAAGGAGGATGGGTCCCTGGTGGCTCCATACTCGGCGGGCAGACTGGGGGAGAGCCGGTCGGACAGCGCCCGAGAGGAAGGGGGCCCCAGGTCGATCCAACTCCGGGAGGCAGGATGCCACATGCGACCGGAGGAGGAGTCTGGAAGAGTGTCAGCCCTAAGCCACTGATTCCTCTCGGGGGAATAGAGCCACCGGTCCCCGGAGAGTACGACGGGCTGTGGCGGCCCTGGGGCAGAGTCTCCCCGGGGACCCGGGTAACCTTGGGCACCAAGGGGAGGGTAGCGAGAAGGCGAGCTGTCTCGCACCCGCCCCAGGGAGAGCACTGCCTCCTGCATCTCCCGGGTGCGATCAGTGCCGGCCCCCTGCATGGCAAGGTGGCCGGTGGGTGGTGCGGTAGCCGAGCCTCCTGGCCGTGTGGGAGCGGACTGGGATGGCTGCGGCGACGGATCCACCTCAGAGGACGAAGGGAGGTTACCCTTGGTCCCGCTGGTCGATCCTCCCCCCGGAGGAACGGGACCGCGGACGATGCCCAACCGGGGAGCGAAAGAAGTCCGCTCCCCAACGTCCTGTACCCCTAGGGGAAAGTTGAACGGTCGATCGGGGTGGTTCGACCGTTGGGGGTGAGGGCGCAGATCCGAGCTGGTCGATGCCTGCGTCCCTGACCCGGGGTTGTGGTCAGTGGGGAAGTCACACCAAAGACTGGCCACAGCCCCTCCACCGGAGTGATGACGCTCCTCGTGTCCGAGTAGTGGCTGACCCCGGACACGGTTGGGGAGAGCGTGATTCGACTGCGTGGCGTTAGTGGGGGGGTAGCTAGCGTCACGAGTCTCATCTGATCGGGTGACGAGCGGTGATTCCGACCGCGAGTCGTCACCCGTGCTGGTCCGAGTCTCGGCAATGGTCCCCAGGGGCCGACGATCGCCGGACGCAGCATGATAGAGAGTCTCCTTGTGCGATGGAAACTGGGCAGGCGATTTGGCCGAAGAATGGGAAGATTTTGGAGAACGGGAAGATTTAGAACGGGCAGGTCCTTTCATGGGGGCCTTGCCCTTGGATTTCGGTTTAGAGTCAGAATAGAACGAAAAACAGTCGGCAATGACGGCCGATTGCAAGTTCGATTCGGCCAAATGCCTGCTCGACTTCGATCGCAACGATCGTGTGTCCGCCGATCGTGAAGAGGAGGAATAGCAAAGCTGGTCGCGCGTCCCCTGCGCGGAACCCTCCTCCACACTGACCGTACGCTCAGAGGTGTGAGCGGTTTGTCCCCTGGAATCGATACTCGGGTCCTCCGGGGCAGAGCGCGACTCGCGAACAAAGGAGCGGCTCGACCCGTTAGTATCCTTCACCATGTTGGGCACTGGTGGCGAGACAAACACGGAAAACACGATCGCAAGGGGAGACAAAGGGGTGGATCGAGGGATAGGAAGAGCTCGACCAACCTCGGAAGGGGCACTGATAGTGCTGGAAATGCGCAGAAGTCGCGCTGTTCGAGTAAGACGGTGCGATCGTATGTGTGTCGGTATGGCCCGTCGACACAAAATGGCGGAACGACCGACACAAAATGGCGGAACGACCGGCGCAAGTAATGGAAAGCGAGTGAACGACGAGGAAGGTCGTCGAATAGGAATCCAAATGGAAGTGAAAAAGGCCGTAAGGCTAAGTAAAGCGAGGAGATGGAAATCGGCGTGTAGCTCGGAGTTCCAAATGCGAGATGCACGGGAGGCAAGTGGCGAACAAGGCACGAACGCGAGAAGCGTGGCAAGTCGCGAATGTCGAGAACAAGGCACGAACGCGAGAAGCGTGGCAAGTCGCGAGTGTCAAGAACAAAGCACAAAGACTTATCTTGCTTGGACGGCAGGCCGAGAGAGAATGAGGTACAGGAAGTTTACACCGGCTTCTTCCTTCGGCGGAAGTAGGGTGGGCGTCACGTGACTGTCTTATTACTGCATTAGCCACACAAAATCTTCGGCCTGACAGAGCTGGCTAACTGCCGTGAATGCTATGGTCTGACATGGTACAGTATATGACGCCAAAAAGATGTTCATGGTGGCTACTGTAAAGTGTTTACATCTGATATCAAGTAAATCCCAACACTATATAAGAACATGTTTTATAATGAGTGGTACGTCTAATCCCAACACTTTATAAGAACATGTTTTATAATGAGTGGTACGTCTGCTATCAAGTAAATCCCAACACTTTATAAGAACATGTCTTATAATGAGTGGTACGTCTGGTATCAAGCAAATCCCAACACTTTATAAGAACATGTTTTATAATGAGTGGTACGTCTGGTATCAAGTAAATCCCAACACTTTATAAGAACATGTTTTATAATGTGTGGTACGTCTGATATCAAGTAAATCCCAACACTTTATAAGAACATGTTTTATAATGAGTGGTACGTCTGATATCAAGTAAATCCCAACACTTCATAAGAACATGTTTTGTAATGAGTGGTACGTCACATTCAACGCACCATGGAACTTCACCAGGGAGTACAGAAGACAGACAGCACAACAACCAACAAACATACACTCAGAAGGACAGAGATACTACCAGACACTGCTCTGCACAACTTGAGAAAATATTTGGCAATTCAACGAAACCTTTGCGGCACGTTAGAACACCATTTCTTTTTTTTTATTAAGCACTCCTTCCCACAGAGAGAGAGAGAAACCATTTAAAACAAAAGATCACTTCAGCCCCTTGATACAAACTTCTGGGTCAAATCAATAATATCATCATGTTTCTAAGACAGAGAATCTCACTGTCTCAGTGCAGAGTTGTTACCTGCTGGACCTTTCTAAATAACAAACATATCAGACTGGACAAACATCAAATCTAACCAAAACAGCTGATCAACAGCTGACTGGCACTCCCAGTCACGGATGTGCTTCAAAATATGAAATCCAGGCTTCAAGCAGTGCCAGTTCTGCTTGCTTTCTTCTTTTTTTGTTGTTGAAAGTACTGTGCATGAAGTCAATATCAAGGGTGCTTGCATGTATGCATGCATGTGTCCGTATGAGGCCTGTCCAACCAAATTTGCCAAAAGATTTTCCAGAAAACACTAAATAGTTTCTTCAACTGAAAAATTCAGCTGTGGACAATTGGAAACATTCAATCAATGCTTATGTCACTCAGTGTCAGTCTCCTCTTGTAATGATGACTGAAGGCCAGTCCTTTATACCATAACTACATGGGGGGAGGGTGGGGGCAGCAGCTTTAACCTTGATTGTGAGCAGATTATTCACCTTCCCACAGCGGAAAAGCCAAAATCCCTAAAAATTCTGGGAGGGGTGTGAGGGGAACACCAATCTCAGCCTCCGTCCAACCATGACCATAGCCACTTCTCTGTAGAGCCCCTGTCACCACCATAGCCACTTCTCTGCAGAGCCCTTGTCACCATAGCCACTTCTCTGCAGAGCCCTTGTCACCATAGCCACTTCTCTGTACAGCCCTTGTCACCACCATAGCCACTTCTCTGCAGAGCCCTTGTCACCACCATAGCCACTTCTCTGTACAGCCCTTGTCACCATAGCCACTTCTCTGTACAGCCCTTGTCACCATAGCCACTTCTCTGCAGAGCCCTTGTCACCACCATAGCCACTTCTCTGCAGAGCCCTTGTCACCATAGCCACTTCTCTGTAGAGCCCTTGTCACCATAGCCACTTCTCTGTACAGCCCTTGTCACCACCATAGCCACTTCTCTGTAGAGCCCTTGTCACCACCATAGCCACTTCTCTGTAGAGCCCTTGTCACCACCATAGCCACTTCTCTGCAGAGCCCTTGTCACCATAGCCACTTCTCTGTAGAGCCCTTGTCACCATAGCCACTTCTCTGTAAGCCCTTGTCACCACCATAGCCACTTCTCTGTACAAGCCCTTGTACCACCATAGCCACTTCTCTGAAGCCCTTGTCCCATAGCCACTTCTCTGTAGAGCCCTTGTCACCATAGCCACTTCTCTGTAGAGCCCTTGTCACCACATAGCCACTTCTCTGTACAGCCCTTGTCACACATACCACTTCTCTGAAGCCTTGTCACCAAGCCACTTCTCTGTAGAGCCCTTGTCACCACCATAGCCACTTCTCTGTACAGCCCTTGTCACCACCATAGCCACTTCTCTGTACAGCCCTTGTCACCACCATAGCCACTTCTCTGTACAGCCCTTGTCACCACCATAGCCACTTCTCTGTACAGCCCTTGTCCACCATAGCCACTTCTCTGTACAGCCCTTGTCACCACCATAGCCACTTCTCTGTACAGCCCTTGTCACCACCATAGCCACTTCTCTGTACAGCCCTTGTCACCACCATAGCCACTTCTCTGTACAGCCCTTGTCACCACCATAGCCACTTCTCTGTACAGCCCTTGTCACCATAGCCACTTCTCTGTAGAGCCCTTGTCACCACCATAGCCACTTCTCTGTACAGCCCTTGTCACCACCATAGCCACTTCTCTGTAGAGCCCTTGTCACCACCATAGCCACTTCTCTGTACAGCCCTTGTCACCACCATAGCCACTTCTCTGTACAGCCCTTGTCACCACATAGCCACTTCTCTGTAGATCCCCTGTCACCACCATAGCCACTTCTCTGTAGAGCCCTTGTCACCAATAGCCACTTCTCTGTAAGCCCTTGTCACCACCATAGCCACTTCTCTGTAGAGCCCTTGTCACCACCATAGCCACTTCTCTGTAGAGCCCTTGTCACCACAAGCCACTTCTCTGTAGAGCCCTTGTCACCACCATAGCCACTTCTCTGTACAGCCCTTGTCACCACCATAGCCACTTCTCGTAAGCTTGTCACCATAGCCACTTCTCTGTACAGCCCTTGTCACCATAGCCACTTCTCTGTACAGCCCTTGTCACCACCATAGCCACTTCTCTGTAAGCCCTTGTCACCACCATAGCCACTTCTCTGTAGAGCCCTTGTCACCACCATAGCCACTTCTCTGCAGAGCCCTTGTCACCACCATAGCCACTTCTCTGCAGAGCCCTTGTCACCATAGCCACTTCTCTGTGGAGCCCTTGTCACCATAGCCACTTCTCTGTAGAGCCCTTGTCACCACAGCTACTTCTCTGTAGAGCCCTTGTCACCATAGCCACTTCTCTGTACAGCCCTTGTCACCACAGCTACTTCTCTGTAGAGCCCTCGTCAGTCTCACTTCTGTGGTCTATTGCCAATCCACAGTGTCAGAGAATGACTTCATGCTGCATAAACTGCAGACAAAATGGCAGCTGCACGCTCACATAACGTTGCAACAGACATCGTGAAGTCAAGTGTTGCCTGCTCACATCAAAAATGCTGCAAGTGCTCCTTGGATTCCACTGCTCCTCTCCCATTCCTCTCCCCCCCTCCTTAAACTTTTTTCCCCACTGAATCAATCCTGCCCCTTCACCCCCACCACTCCCCCCTACAACCCCTACCACCCTCCCAGTTTCTCTTTCTTACATTTCTTTGAAATTCACAGACAAGTAGGATAAGCCTGATTCTACAACCCTTACCATTTCTAAAGTAAGAAGCAAGTACTTCAATGAAACTTATGTGCCAGATGCTCCAAATGTGCTGGCTGCACAGGTCTGTGAGTACAAGAGTATGCCTGTGCACCGCACTTCAACAAAATGAAGTCCACATGCCTCCAACCTGCACCACTGAAACTCACCTGAGCAATGGCCGTGTAGAAACTCCTTGCCACACCACTTCCCTCCCCAGGCTCGTCCTTGAAGGTGACCTTGACCCGGTGAACGGCCAGGGGGTTCCCACTGGTGTTGGTGCGTCGGCTGTAGTGGTTGTTGAGCTGTTTGAAGGTCTGCGTGATCAGGGAGCTTCGGTCACGCTCCACCTGCCACAAAGCAGTGCAACACTCACACATGTATCAATGCACTGACTTTTTTATTCCACTCTCCCAGTGTGCCTGTGTTCTGTTCATAGAACAGTCTAACATCCTGCAGCCGTTTGTAAACAAATTATGTCATCCTATAAATACACACATCAAGATTTGCCTTCAAATACCGAGTGGCTAGAAACACATACGCAATGGTGCAAAAAAATGGAAAAACAGAGAGACAGACAGACAACAGGCAGAGACAAAAGCAGGGTTCCCACTTCCTCACAGGAAAAAAATTCAAGGGTTTTTTAAGGGTTTCTAAAGGGGATACTTTAATTATTAAGGGGCAAATTTAGCCGTACAATTGAAAAAAAAAAAGAATGAATAATTACCTTACACATGTAATCCAGCCATGATGATAAAGTGATTACACTTCTGTAGTCTTTTCCACGCTCAATATCATATACAAAAAATAAAAAATGAAGTCTTTACACAGAAATTGAGAAATCAGAAAAAGAAAACTTTCAATCTGCTTTCTGGACCAGTATCTGACATGGGATGTCCAGCTGCTCCTGCTTCAAGTCCTTATTCAATGATTCATCAAAAAGCATGACATATTCATTAATTCTCTACCGGCAGCTGCAGCCGAGGCCCCCTCTCTGGCACATTTCAGGAGGGAGCTCAGCAAACTTTACTTTTAAAATACAGCCACTGTATGTGCTGTCGTGTGGAAGTGTGTGTGAATGGTTGGCGGGCCTGGACTAGCCTAATGCTTGTTCTGGGCATAGGGAGCGGGGTAACCCCTCTTGAAAAGGTGAACATGGGTAGCCTTCCTGCAGCTCCAAACTCAACTGGTTTTTGTTGGGTTTGTTTTGTTTTTTGTTTTGTTTTGTTGTTGTGTGTGTGTGTGTGTGTTCTGTGTGTGTGTGTCTGTGTGAATGTGTGTCTGTGTGTGTGTCTCACTCTGTGTGTGTGTGTGTGTGTGTGTGTCTCTCTCTCTCTCTCTTTCTCTGTGTGTGTGTCTCTGTGTGTGTGTGTGTGCGCATGTCTGTGTGTGTGTGTGTGTGTGTGTGTGTGTGTCAAAGTCAAAGTCAAAATTTTATTTTCAGATGGAACATTGAATAAGCAATAAATCTGCTTTTTTACATCAAGCCATCCATTAAAAAAAAAAAAAAAAAAAAAAATCGGTGAAACAACGAATAATCACAGAAATTTATGAAAGTCAGAGATAACAACAAATAGAAACCAGAGAAGAAATGGATGGGGGAGGGGGGGGGAGGGGAGAGGCGGGGGGAGGGGGGAAATAGGGAGTGTACAAATGAGAGA
>CM065747.1:27779491-27879491 GCA_033310375.1 Conus canariensis
ACACAAACCTATATATTAGAATACACAACTCTCAAACACACACAAGTTCTGATTTGTATGTATATATGGATGTTACTTTGAGAGTTCTGTATTCCAACTTGCTTTTGCACACACACACACACACACACACACACACACACACGTTATATACCAACTCACAAAACTAACGTATACTGAACACAGAACTCTAAACAAATACACACATACACATCACACTCATTAGAATGCAAAACTCTCAACCATCACAATATCAGTTTGAACAAAGAACTCTCAAGAAAACATACACACCTACACATTAGATCAAGTCCTCTCATCATACACATACATCAGAATTCAGGGCTCTCAAGGGGACTACTTTCTTTTCACTCTCATCAGAATTAACAGATATCCTAAATAATATCTCACATGCACTCACGCGTGTGCACTCACACACACACACACACACACACACACACAGTGCCGACCTGCTTGGAGCAGCAGCAGCAGGAGTAGCCACCCCTGTGAGCGTGGCATTCTGGTCGCTGGTTTCTATGTCGATGGTGTTGGACACGTTCTCATTGGCTCCCACCAGGTCTAGAGGCATGTCCTGACTGGGCTGGGTTTCTCTGTCCACAGACACAGTACTGCCATCAACGACATGCACGACATCACCAACACAACAACCCCCTTTTCAGTCGTCACACACGGTTACACTGCTCTCCCATACTGAAAACAATGTCCACTGAACTACCTCTGACAGGAAGTGTTTGTATTTTTCACTCTGTCTGTTACAGACACTGTCTCAGTACAGTCAAAGGAATAAGCAAAAAACACACTACCAGTTTTCATGACATTCAGTGGACAGACAGAGTGTCACCCAACTCACTGAATCTTGGTGTAGATAGGTATGTGGCTAGGACCCAAATCAAAGGGGTGAATCCACGATTCTTTTAACACGATCGGGCAAAAACTACCAACCAACTTCCCTACAAACTTTATGGACAGATCCAACTGTGACTTAACAACCTAACCGTTAAGAGTCTGGTGCGGATCCACTAAACCAGTCTGGATCAAAGAACGGATCCAGGATCGGTCCCACCCCGGCAGAGGTCTGTGCTCTCCCTGTGCCCTTCCAGCTCTTCATGCATACATCTGGAGGATCTCCCTGTGCCCTTCCAGCTCTTCATGCACACATCTGGAGGATCTCCCTGTGCCCTTCCAGCTCTTCATGCACACATCTGGAGGATCTCCCTGTGCCCTTCCAGCTCTTCATGCACACATCTGGAGGATCTCCCTGTGCCCTTCCAGCTCTTCATGCACACATCTGGAGGATCTCCCTGTGCCCTTCCAGCTCTTCATGCACACATCTGGAGGATCTCCCTGTGCCCTTCCAGCTCTTCATGCACACATCTGGAGGATAGGAACCCTCTTCCAGCACTGGATAAAAAATTCAAAAACGCCTTGAAAAAAGGTTGAATACAATTCATCTGCCTGGTACCATCACCGATTCTAACTCCTTGCACCATTTCTTCCTGATGTTAAATCCACATCCGCCGTGTATTTCACACACTGCCAGGCCGAGTCCAGCCGGCCTGTCTTTGTATGCTGCTGTGAATGCTAAAACAGTTGACAGAGGGCAGCGGGACAGGGGATGCGAGGGACACAGCATGTGAAAAGGTAGACTTCCTGCAGCATAACAATTTAATGACTTAGCTTAAAACCAAAAGTAATTACTGACTGCACTCTCTCTCTCTCAAACACACAAATATCTATCAGATTTCAATCATCCATTCTCAATGCCACTATCGTCAACAGTGAATCTGGCTAAGCTTTCTATGCCTTCAAACTCCCACAGCTCATCTCACGAGCGACAGTGGATAAATTCACTGTCTGAAATGTTGTCAGGTATCTTTTGCGGGCTGCTGGCCTGTTATTTTTCGCATGCAACAATTCCCATTTTCATGTGAAAATTCTTTGATTGTATGTGGGAGAGCTTGCCTGCGTGCAAGTAGCTGTGTGTAGGCGCTCGTGCACTCAAGTGTTACATTCCTGTTTTGTTGAGAGAGAGAGAGAGAGTGAGAGAGAGGTGAGAGTTTTAAGAAGTATTGTATGTACAGATACATCACAAAAAAGCTCCACAATGATATTTACTCGATTGTATGGATACAATGTCTGAACAATAAACCGTCTGAAGTCCAGCACACCGTAGGCTCTTTCATACACAAGCACCAACTCACCCTGACGATACCGATGGCAAGGAAGCCAGCGACCCTGCCACAGAGGCCGTTGCCACGGCCACCAGACTCTGAAACTGACTGTTGCTCTCCAGAGAGGAGGCCTGGCTGGCAAAGGAAGGGACGGAGGCGGACAGCTGGGTGGCATCAGAGCCCACCGACTGTCCCTGGCTCTCCTGGGATGTTGTGGAGGTTGACTGAGATGACGTCCCTTCTGTCCCTGAAACATGGGGCACAGTGATTTCCACTCTGCACACTTCAGACAGACACACAGAAAGACAGACAGAAAGACAGACCTCTGGAGAGATTGAGACAGGGACATGGAGAGAGAGAGAGAGAGCGACAGACAGACAGACCTCTGGAGAGACTAAGACAGGGACATAGAGAGAGAGCGACAGACAGACAGACAGACAGAGAGAAAGAAAAAGAGAGATAAAGAAAAAGAGAGAGGAGAGAGAGAGGAGGGGGAAAGAAGGAGAGAGAGCGAGACAGAGAGAGACAGAGACAGAGAAACACAGAGACAGAGACAGATGGACAGAGAGAAGAGTGAGAGAGAGATAAAGAGAGCAAGAGACAGAGAAGAGAGAGAGAGAGAGAGAGAGAGAGAGAGAGAGAGAGAGAGAAGACACTCGTAGCTTGGATCTTTTAGTGTTACATCCAGGTTCTTTCTGAAGTAGCCCTGATGTCAAGAATCCACTAGTTAATGGCTGCATATTCCTTTAGACAGATGCTGCTTTCAAGTCCCTGTGGTGGAACTGAACCATGAGAAGAACAGCATATGTGTGCGTGTGTGTGTGTGTGTGCGTGTGTGCAAGCACATTAATCTTTCAAGGGTAAAACTGTAGAAATTAAAAAAAAAAACAACTGAAAGGTAGGCAAAACAGGGCAATGAAATTTTTAAAAGCCATACCCACAGTACTTGCAACGGGGTTTACAGAGCAAAGGCTGAACTACATTCCTCATTGCCAAGGCAATCATTTAGAGAGGCTTCTCTGGCAATTCAAAAAGAAAAGCAAACAAGAAATTAGACATGTTCCAAAAACATGATTTTTATCTGGAAGAAAGTCTCAAATACTGATTCCATCAGTAACATAAGTTTCACCCATGGCGTTTTGACGTGTACTCTTCAGTGGCCCCTCAACAGAATTATTTTCCTTCCATTCGTTCTCACTCCCCAACATGCATCCATAGCCAAGTTCGTCACACGACAGCAATCGACAGAGAGCAATCAATATCACGCAATCATGAAGGGAAAAAAAAACAACAACAATGAAAGAAACACTGCACTGACACCAAGTCATTTCAGTGGTATTAGTGCTACACATTCTGATCCAACCTATGCAGAACACTACCATTAACAACCCACTAACAACAACAACTGCAAAGGCGCAGATCCTTCTGAGTGAGACTGAGAGTCCCCCTTCAGAAGGCAGCATCACAACCATCCTACAACAGTCCGCATGGAACGCAAGCAACTTTGTCGCGAACGTACCAAGGATGCAGATGTGGAGCAAAATCAAAACCGAGACCGCCACAGAAGCAGGACATGAAGGGCTCCGTAGGTCCTTCGAATGCGACTATAAACCGAGGTTCCGTGTGTGAATGCACGCATAACATCTAGCACACATGTCAAATCCCATCACCAACTTTCGGAAGAGGCCAGTTTGGCCGTTGGTATGGATGACACGTTACACACAGCATGCACCTTCCCCGAAGTCGGGAGTATGGCTGCCTTAATGGCGGGATAAAAAAACGGTCATACACACAAAACTCCACTCCCTTTGTTGGGTAGATGGGATTAATCCTTGCCTGTCTATACAGGGAGTGTCCGCAGGAGTATCAGCCTGCGTATGCGGGAAAAAAAAAAAAAAAAAGGGCTCCGTAACTTTAGACTGCTTTTTTTCCTGTTCTGATCAATAAGGATGAAGATAATATGGTGTTCCGTTCAGGTCCGAGACTACATGGCAGAGTGGTACTCCACGTTTCCTCTCATAATACATTCCCAGCATCAACTCTCAAGAGAAGCGCAGAAACCAGGCAGGTTGGTCACATTATTTGAGCAACTATCTCACAGACGCAATACCAAATGAATGAAACTTCACTGTGTGATTTCAGTCTAACTAGCCGAGCCCGTAGCACACTCAACTCGGGGCAGGAGCCGCCTGGGGTAGAAAAATCCCACCCATAAAGGACTCGGACAGGAATCAAAGCTACAACCTCTCAGCTTGCAGCCCTTTGAGGTGAGCTGAGCTACACACATATGAACTGAACTGAACTGCTCCTGGCTTCCATGTCGCAGATGCAAGCCACAAAACCACAGCCTCCGGTTGCTCAGGTCTATTACCAGTACCAGAAAACAACATTCATAATGACAATAAACCGCCAGGCTGGTTGGCCTCACTGGAAGAACATTCCCTAGGCATTCACTAATGGGTCCCTGCACCCAGGACTTCAATGGATTTGCTGATATTAAGGACTCTTCCAGACAAGAACCGTGTCCTAGAACAGTAGAAGGAAGTGCTTTCATTACAGGCCAGTCAACCCACGCAGGGCCCCTTTCAAGACCATCACCACACAGACCAAAGAAGTCCTATCCCCATAGAGTAACAGGCAACACAGAGAGCAACATGAACATCAATTAACAATATGACAGTTGACGCATCAACATCCTTCAATAACATGAGAGCTAATGTGTTAACATCCTCTCACGACATGACAGCTAATGCATTAACATATTTTAACGATATGATAGCTAATGCATTAACTCTCTCGTCACGAACAGATACTATAGCGTTTTCTGATGACATTACGCTTCTGTACGAATGAACGCTATCAATGTTTCGGCCTTGACAGATTTTTCATGCGGTGATAGCGTGATCAGTAGACCACAACAAGCTATAAATAGTATCGTCAGCATTTCTTTGTTCGTCTGCTCAGTGGTTTCGCGTGGCCCCATCACCCACTTTGCGTCAGTTGCCGATTGACTACAACAACCCACATGACTTACTAATCTGCATAGGGTGTGAAACATGGCGTCTCAATCAAGTTCTTCTGCGAATGTGTTGGAGCAAAGTCAAGCCCGTCGGCAACGTTTTAGCATTCTTGAAATTATTAAAATTCTACAAACGGAAGGTTCATATTATTTCTTGTTTTGTATTTTTGGTGATTTTTTTTTTACTAACCATAACAAATGGCCCGTCCACAGGGAAAAACAAGGGACAGAACTGTCAGTCTAGGCGAGTTAACATCCTTTAACGACATGATAGCTAATGCATTCACATATTTCAGTAACATGATAGCTTATTCATTAACATCCTCATGGCAGATAAATCTCCAGGGACCATGCCCAGGATGCCAGTTATTCCACTTGATGGATTACCCTCTAACTGTTACAGCGAGTACCAAGGAACTGAAGCCAATAAAAAAAAAACAATCACTTGATTGCAAATTCTCAGAATTGAGCTTTCTTTCTTTCTTTTTTTCACTCCATTATCAGCTAACAGTGGATATCTGGTAAGCTTGTAACAATACTGTGCATTCTGGTTTTAAGTGTGTGTGTGTGTGTGCATATTAGAAAAAGAGACAATGTATGTGTGGAAGAAACAGACAGACAAAGAGAGAGAGAGAGGGGGGAGAGTATGTGTGTGTGTGTGTGTGCATGTGCACATGTGTGCATGCACAGGCTTGAGTACATGTGTGAATTAAAGCATTAGGTCATATCTGAATTTCCATAACACCGAGGTCCAAAACACATCAAACACACACACACACACACACACAGTGGAACAAATACAAAAATTTCCATAACACCGAGGTCCAAAACAATCAAAAAAAAAACACACACAACACACAGTGGACACAAATACAGACTTCCTTGTCATTTTAAATCACACACTTACCTGTCTGTTGTTGAGCAGGCACTGGCAGACTAGATGAGGCTGTGTGCACAATCACGCTGGGCTGCGAGAGGTCTGCGCGGCCCACATCCGACGGTGACCTTGACCTCTGCCCTCCATCCGTGGACAAGGTCAGGGTCACTGAGGACGTACAAGTGGGTCGCATTGTGTCCCTGACAACAGATGGTGGGAGGGTGGATGGGGAAGAGGACAGTGCCTGAGGCATGCCGGCCATCTCCACAATAACGCCCGGTGGAAGCTGCACCCGGCTGCTCTCACTGCCGGAGGAGGGACGGGCCAGGGGATACCCCCGCTCTCCCCCAAGGTCATGGCTTGCTCTCCCAGGCCAAGACTATGACTGGAGGAGGGGCCTGGAGAGCTGGTATGAGACTGAGTCAAGAAGTGACTGCCCTCTCCCACCCGACTTCCTGACCCTCCCGTGGCCGACAGCGACAGGTTGATGGCCGCACTCTGCGGGGCCGTACTGGAGGGCATGTCCAGGTGAGGGGTCATAGGTTCCAGACGAGGGGTCAGAGGCTCGTGACGGGGGGTCAAGGGGTCAAGGCGTGGAGTCAAGGGGTCCAGACGCTGGGTCAAGGGATCCTGGGTGCGTAGCCGTGACTGCAGGCCTTGATAGGAGGCGGCATGCAGCCCGTTGACCAGCTCCCCTCGACTGTCCTCCACCCTGGTGGACAGAGACAGGTTCAGGGGCAGCTTCTGTCCAGCGCCGACACCGGTCACACCTTCCTGGCCTTCCCCCGACCTGGGGTTGTAGACGGTGGGGCGCGCCATGCCGAACAAGTCCTCCCTGCGCGAGTTGGGCTGCAGCAGATGGGGCTGGTCAGCCAGGGGCAGGGCTTCGGTCAGGGGGTGTGGAAAGGGTCCGGCGGGGGCAGCCCAGGAAGATGGTGGAGTCGGAGCGCTGGAAGAAGGTGTGCTTCCTGCCCACCTTGACAGTTCCCGGGGTCTCACTCTCCCCTTCCGTGCTCTCCGTCTCCATGTTCATGGAGGTGTTCACGATGTCCTCCTCCTGGTCCTCGTTGTCATTGTCGTCGGTGTCCTGCCAGGAAATGACCGAGATCCCGTCCTTCAGCGGGTCCATGTCCACCTCAGGGTTGGTGCGCATGTAGTAGATCAGTGCATCAAAAACGTAAGCGGAGTGGCGCAGGGCAGAGATGTCGATGACCGGCAAGCTGTCGGCATGCTCGTCATTGTGGGCACGCATCAGGGACAGGGCGTAGCTCAGGAAGTCCCGGCGAGCCGAGTTCCCATCCCCAGAAGAAGGGACAGCTGCGAAGAACCAATCAGAACATTTCAGCCCAGACAGGTGGGTTAACTATGTCCCCTCTCGCCCACTGATACCATTGTGTGCATGCATACACATAATACACCACACATCATGCTTCATGTTCACCTAAAACAGAATCCACTAATATCTGCATACATTTTTACAAGTTTTCTTTTTATTTATATCATACTTCATGTTCACCTAAAACAGAACCCACTAATATCTGCATACATTTCTACAAGTTTTCTTTTTTCATATCATACTTCATGCTTGCCTGAAGGCCACAATAAGTTTTCTATCTCTATTATTTCATAGCTTGGACGAGTCTGATGCAGTGCAGTATGCGACAACAAACATGCATACACACACACGTTCTCACTCTCCCTCACACACACACACACACACACACACACACACACACACCACCCTTAAAGCCTCACCCAAATTTCCGAAGCGATGTCGGCGCCTGCTGTCTATCACTTGCAATGGGCGTGGCTCTTCGCGTGGGGCTGGTCGAGGTTCTCGTGTGGTGCGGGCATGGTTGGAGTGGAGGGGGTGCTGGGG
This sequence comes from Conus canariensis, assembly GCA_033310375.1. Classification (NCBI taxonomy): domain Eukaryota; kingdom Metazoa; phylum Mollusca; class Gastropoda; order Neogastropoda; family Conidae; genus Conus; species Conus canariensis. The sequence goes on from CM065747.1 coordinate 27,787,453, forward strand.
ACTAGAGGGGTCAGAACTGTTGCTGAGGGCGGAGCCAAAGCGCAGCTGGGCCTCTGTGGAGTCCATGATGGCAATCAGCCACTCCCAGGTTGGCCCCAGCTGCTCCTCCACATACATCTGTGCCACAGAATCAGTCATCCTCTTTAATTTGGATCACAACCATTGATAAACAAAACTGTTGTATACATGTATTCATTTAAAGATAACATCAAATCTGCTCACAGCACGATCATTTGAAGCAGAACTGGAACTTTTTACTCCATGTTCAGCTGTAACGTCACCTGAAGCAACAGGTGCCACTTTACACCAATCCATCAGACTCTGAAACTGGAACCTCTCAAGGCCATGTTGTACAAAAACTAGAAACTTTCTGAGCAAACGACGCCAGTCTGGAGCCAAACCCAATGCAGTCTTACTGCTCCACACTGCGCTGCGCTTCTCACAACCTGCTACCAAAAGAACAGAGAACACTGAAGACACAGCAAGGACATCCTCTTGCTCACCTGTAACTCCTGCTTCTCTTGCTCAGAGATGTTCGGCAAAGACATCCTCTTCCTCACCTGTAACTCCTGCTCCTGCTGCTCAGAGATGTTCAGAGTGCAGGGCAGGTTGGGGGCCAGGGACTGGTATGATGGCAGCATGTTGAGCAAGTCCGTCAGCAGCCGCACCACGATGCCGAAGGCCCGGGCCAGCTGCGACGCCGTGGTGGCCATGGTGATGGCGCTGCTGTCCTGGTTGGTGGCGGTGGTGGCAGGCGTCGTGGTGGTTGTGGCCACGGCAGGGGTGCGGCGTAGCGTCGAAGGGTCTATGTAGATCAGCCCAGTGTTGCCACTGCCGGCTGAATAAGGAGGAAAACATCGACACAGTCAGGAAACAGGTGGTCAACGAGACTGGTGACAGGACAGGTAACTACTTTATAATTACAGCAGTGAGAGCAGGGACTGTAAGAAAACTCTGTGTGTGTGTGTGTGTGTGTGTGTCTGTGGGTGTGGGTGCTCCCTTCTGCATGTTTTATATTGTATCCCGTGCAGTGTTCACGAAATTGGAGGTGGGTGGGTGTGGGGGGTGGGGATGGGGGCTGGTTCTTTTCTGCTATTCCCAAATTCTTGTCGAGCGTTGCTCATATAATGTCATGTGTGTGGTGTGTGTGGGGTGGTGGTGTGGGGGGGAGGTGGGGGAGGATAGAGTGGGGGGGGGGGATGTGGCTTGTTCATCTGTTTTAGTGCTTGCTTTGTGACCTATTGCTTTGATGCCTTTTTCTCAGTATTGTGCAATGTTTATGGAAACTTTTATTTTTCCTGTATTGTGAAGCGCTCTGAGGATGAGTCTTCTTCTCTCATCGAAGAGCACTATATAAGCTCGATTTATTATTATTATTATTATTATTACTTTGATTACAGCAGTAAGGATACTGAAGGAAGGATGTCACAACCAAAGTGCATAGAAAAAGTCTACCAACTTAGGCAACAGAAACTCCATCTCTAAATAAAAAATAAATTTATATATATATGGGTTAATTGGAAAATCAAAGTTTTAACGCTCCCTCCACTATATACCAAGTCAAACTTATCACACAACGAAGGACATGTCCTGCTTTATCAACAAAATGCACCATCTACTGCTCAGTTGTCCCCCTTCCACTCACTGTTGTCGCTGCGTCGCGTGCTCGTAGTGTTGGTGGTGGTGGTGGTGGGGGGACGAGTGGTGGATGTGGTGGAGGCGATGGCCGGCTCCAGGCGCCGGATGGCCCATTGCATGGTCTGTGGGGCCTGCAGGGTGCGCTGACCGTGGGTCCCTGGACAACCCACAAAAATCGGACATAGGTTCAAACATTGAAGGCACTTCCTTCTTAAGGTGTGTATGGTGCTATTTCTTTGCTTAACAATTTTTTTTTTCAAGCAAAGAACCATTGATGACAAAATTATAATACAAAAACAACTGTCCAACTGAACACAACCACTGAAGATGTCAAGATTCAAGGATACACAAGCTGTGGTGAGGTTTTGCTAGGGTTCGAAGACCCAGACAGACCAGAGCGAGAGATGGGAAGAGCAAGGAGGCAATGGAAAAAGAGACAGAAAGACAGAGGAGAAAAAGATGGAGATTTGAGAAAGAGAATTAAGCCAGAGTGAAAAAGAAACACAGAGAGAAGGGTGGGGCAGGTAGATTGGGGATTGGAAGGGGGGGGGGGGGGGGGCGGATGAGAAGACAAATTAAGTCAGAGAGAGAAACAAACACAGAGAGAAGGGTGGGGCAGGTAGACGTGGGGACGGGGATTGGAGTGTGTCTGTGTGTGTGTGTGTGTGTTGGGGGGAGGGGGGGGGGGGGGAGGGGAAGGAATAAGAAAGACAAATTAGGTCAGAGAGAAAAAACACACAGGGAGAAGAATGGGGCAGGCAGAGCTGGGGAGGGGGAAGGAAAATGGGGGGACTATGAGAGAGAGAGAGAATCAGAAGAGAGAGAGCAGGCTCTAGCAGTGTATGTGACAGTCGGGGTATAGGGTATCAACAGGAATATCAATCTGTGTTTAGGGGGAAGAGAGTTGGACATGAGGAAGTGCCGGGAGAGAAGCATGTTTCCTCTGAGTTCAAACATGCAAGCATATGTTTTGACTGATATTGCAAAGCCCTCCCATATATACAAAAGCAGTAGAGAAATGATTCATTACAATCTTCATTGAAAGGGAGTGACACAGAATTAAAGAGAAGTGAGAGAGCAGGAGATAGTTAGAAGGGGAGAAAGAGGGAAGCGAAGTGAGAGCAGGAATTAGAGAGAGAGAGAGAAGCAGACAAAGTGGAGAAAAATGAGAGAGGGGGCAAGTGAGTGAGCGAGCCTCAGTGAAGCTGTAAACAACTGTCAACACTCCCAGGATGAATGAACTTCCCCCCAAAACATTCCCTCAGGTGAGAGGACACAATGTGAGCTAAATGAATGAAGTAATGCCACCTTGAAATGGAAACACCAGTCAGGGGGTTCACACACTGAGTGTGTGACTGGCCATATGACTGGCTAGGGATGAACAATGGAATCATGTTTCAGACTAGGACCATAGCTTTCTACTGTAGCTGAAGAGGTCAAAACGTCACACAGACGCCAGCAAGAGAGGTGGTGGTCAGGACTGTTTTCTCATATTTACCTGTCCACTCTAATTATTAATCACCATGTGGCATGAAATATCACCAGATTATCAGGATTCTCAAATGATCGCTCTTACCGAGTTCATGTAATAAATCACACTTGGGGATGAAGAGACAGGACCACGCACTGTGGTAAAAATGAACGAGATGAGGATACAGGTCTTCGACTTCTAACATGTGACTGGTGCGACATTTCTGTGTCTTTTCATCTGTGCCTCATGTCATTGGCTCTTCTGGTCCACATGTGTCAGAGAAGCACCATATACTTGCAGGGAAACCAAACAGGTCAGAGGTGAACAGATGAGGGCAATGGGTCCCCCCCCCCCCCCCCCAAGTATGACCATTTTTTTTGTGTGTGTGTGGCAGGCTGCACCATACTAATGCAGCTAACAGAAAAAACAATTTTGGAAATGTCCTGAATCCTCATTATCCTTTCTGTATTATTCAATGTGACATTTTCCTACCTCTTACAAATAAGCTGTCTGTGGGGAAAAAAGAAAAGCCAGAGAACTAACCTTTCACAAATGGAATTCAAATCCTGAATAAGTGAAGGGTAGGAGGGGTGGGGGTGGGGGTGGGGGGGCCAACATAACTCGCTCACAAATCTTATCCCAGAACCTCATCACATGCTAGTGGCTCACCTGTCGTGGAGTGACGTTCCAGCTGCTCATCCATGTAGACATACTCATCATCGTGCTCCTCACTCTCCCCAGCTTCGCTGTCATACTCGTCCTCCTGATTGGACGATTCTCCAGAGTCCTCTTCAGAGAAACGGGGAATGCTTCCAAGACCTGCATGTTCACATACATTTGTCAGCGTTGTTCACCATCCAGTGACCTTCCACTGATTGTGACCGAATGAACACTGCTGTTACAGTAACATTGCTGTAACAGCATTAACACTGCTATGACTGTATCAACACTATCATGACTGCATTAACACTGCTGTTACAACACTGCTGTAGCAGCATTAACACTGCTATGACTGTATCAACACTATCATGACTGCATTAACACTGCTGTTACAACACTGCTGTAGCAGCATTAACACTGCTATGACTGTATCAACACTATCATGACTGCATTAACACTGCTGTTACAACACTGCTGTAACAGCATTAACACTGCTATGACTGTATCAACACTATCATGACTGTGGTCACGGGATTGTCCGTAAACAAGGAGGCGACTGAGGGGTTCTTGGGTAGATTGGTCTAGATCTCTGGGCCGGGGGAGAGGGAGAGAAATTCGTCAGCGGGTGCGGCCTCCCTCCTAACGAGGTCTGGTCGCCACCGTTCTATCGTGCGGACATCGTACAATGAGGTGGGGGCTAGCTCCTCGTCATCGTCCGCCTCAGGGAGGTACTGGTCCTGAGAGGGTTCATAGCACCCGTCTTCAGGAGGTAAGTCGAGGGGTGCCTGTAGTGTGTCCCCGGTGGCCCTATAATCGGCGGCCGGGACATCGTCCTGCCGATAGGACAGCGCCCGAGGAGGGAGACCAAGGTCGACCCAGGTAAGTGAGGCCGGGTGCCACATTCGACCATGTAGCTGGTCGTGCTGGGTGTTGGCGTTAAGCCACTGGTCTCTCTCGGGGGCATAGAGCCACCGGTCCCCGGGGAGGTAAACGGGCTGTGGCGGCCCTGGGGAAAAACCATGGTAGGTAGGCCGCACTCAAGGTCTGACCAGCGCGTTGGGCGAATGCGTAGGTCAGACGTCCGCCGAGTCGTAGCCACGAGACCCTCTTCTTCTTGTAGGCAGAAAGTCCCCGGGGACCCGGGTAACCTGAATCACTGTTGGGGGGGGGCTTGAGAGGCCGTGGCCTGTCGTCCCCGTCCAGGTCCGTGCACTGCACCATACACGTCCTTGGAATGGGCCTGGGAGGGCCATAATGGTATGGAGGAGGATGCGGAAGTCGAGCCCCCAACCCGCGAAAGTGCGGATTGGTCAGGATGCGGTCCCGTGTTCCTCCCCCTGGAGGAATATGTCAGGTTACCCTTGGTCCCGCTGGTAGATCCTCCCCCCGGAGGAGCGGGACCGCGGACGTTGCCCAAATGGGGATCCGAAAGGTCGGTTCCCCAACGTCCAATACCCCTAGGGAAGAAGGTGACGTTCGATCGGGGTAGGTCGACCGTCCTTGTGCATGGGCACGGCCGGGCCCATGGCGCGGCGTGCCCGCACGCCCAGGATTATGGACACCACCGAGGTCGTGCGTCGGGGTGACCATAAGGCTGCTTCCGGAGTCGAAGCGCTCCTCGAGCTCAGGTGTTGGCTGCACCTGTGCCCGGTGGGGCCGAGCGCTATGAGTGCACGTATCAATTTGGGGGGAAAAAGAGATACGTGACTCATCAAGGCGAGTGACGGATGGTGATTCCATCCCAAATCCGTCACCCGTGCTGGTCCGCGGCTCGGCAAGGTGCCCCGGGGGCCGAGATTCGCGTGACTCAGCATGATAGTTAGAAGTCTCCGAGCGAGTCCGTAGGCTAGAGGGCAAGCTGGCCGATGGAGAAGGGGTGGGGGAGGGCGAATTCCGTTGGCTAGTCTTTGCTCGGCCGGGCCCCTTGAGGGGAGCCTTGCCATTAGACTTTCTGGGCAGCACCTTGAGGGGAGCTTTGCCCTTAGACTAGCAGGCAGATCAAATGAAAGGCATTTTGAAATGGTGGCCGCTTGCCTATCAGCCTTGGGACGCCGCGGTCGTGCGTCCGTCGGTTTGGTAGACGAGGAAGATCACGCGTCCCTTCCGCGGAGAAGTCGTCTCTGTCTACCCGAACCGTACGTTCATCAGTGCGAACGGATTGCTCCGAGATGGAATCGACCCGCGGGTTCTCCGGGAAATTGAGCGAACTCCGAGCAGTGGAGTGGCTCGACCCGGCGGTGTCCTTCACCATGTTGGGCACAGGTGGATAGAGCAAACCCGGAACACACGACCGCAAAGAGGAGACAAGGTGGCCGATCGAGAAAATCAATTAATCTCGATCGTCCGTGTGGTGTCGTGCAAAGTGCTCGAGAGATCGACTGAAAACTCGAACTACCCGTACACGCCACGGTCGTGTGACTGGTATGGCTATTAATAGCAATCTCTACACGTGGAGTATCACTGTGTATAGGTGTGATAGTTCTTGGGCACTAAATCTTAATAAGCAGATCAGTGTCACACACCCTTACTCGAACACGTTCTACCTGTGAAGGGTAAAGAGTACAGGTGTGATAGTTATTGAGCCCTAAACCTTAATAAGCGGAACCAGCACAAAATGCGTGCTGAACCCGAGGCTCGGCAATATGGTGGGGGAACACGACCGGCGAGCGGTGCCGACGATCGCGAGTAACAAAGTCGCGAGAGTGCCGGTAAAAGAGACAAATCTTTAATAAATACGCTCCCGAGAGTGCCGGTAAAAGAGACAAATCTTTTAATAAATACGCTCCCACCAAGAGCCTCACACGGCAAAAATACTCAGGGTCTAGTGCAAGCCGGAACCAGCACAAAATGCGTGCTGAACCCGAGGCTCGGCAATATGGTGGGGGAACACGACCGGCGAGCGGTGCCGACGATCGCGAGTAACAAAGTCGCGGGAGTGCCGGTAAAAGAGACAAATCTTTTAATAAATACGCTCCCGAGAGTGCCGGTAAAAGAGACAAATCTTTTGATAAATACGCTCCCACCAAGAGCCTCACATTTGCAAGCCACAACTGAATCAAGTATAGAACAAAACACAGCAAAGTTAACACAAAGGCAAGTATAGGCGAGACAGAGCACAAGACTTATCTTGCTTTGACGGCAGGCCGAAGATGAATGACTTATAGGAAGTTGACACTGGCTTCTTCCGGGGCCGGAAGTGGGGTGACATCACGTGACTGTCTTATGACTGCATTGGCCACGGAAAAAAATTCGGCCTGACAGAGCTGGCTAACTGCCGTTGAATGCTATGGTCTGACATGGTAAAGTATATGACGCCAAAACTGCTGTTACAACACTGCTGTAACAGCATTAACACTGCTATGACTGTATCAACACTATCATGACTGCATTAACACTGCTGTTACAACACTGCTGTAGCAGCATTAACACTGCTATGACTGTATCAACACTATCATGACTGCATTAACTCTTTCATCCCTGCAACCCGGTTTTCCGGTTTGCAGAAATCCTACCCTTCCTTCCTGCAGCCCGGAAAACCGGGCAGCACAAAATCCCTCCTTTCCTTCCTGCAGCCCGGAAAATCGGTTCTCGCGGTAAGCGCTTTGAACTTCGCGCGAGTTGCGTCATCGGTACACGTCATGACCGGGTCGCTCGCGCGGCAGTTTTTATGAATGGAATGGATGCCAGACGTCCCCTACAGAGTGGGAAAGTTGTTGCCGCTCTATTCTGGCCGGTTTGCTACTGCACACGTGGCAGTTCTCACTTTATGCCTCTTTTTCTTTTCTCTATAAATCCAGGAATGAAGGGAATACTCGTATTATAAGAATCTAGGAACAAGAGGAAGTAATGGTTCATAGAAAAGTAGGAATGAAAGAGTTAACACTGCTGTTACAATAACTCTGCTGTAACAGCATTAACACTGCTATGACTGTATCAACACTATCATGACTGCATTGACACTATTGTAGCGACATTTACACTGCTATTACTGGTTACTACAATCATGACTGTAACTGTGAGTTTTACTAACACTACTATGACAGGCTGTATTAACATTATAATGACTGTAGCTGTATTAACATTACTATGGCTATGGCTGTTCTAACATTACTAACTATAGCATGGCTGTATTAACATTACTATGACTGGGGCTGAATTCACACTGCTGTGACTATATTCGTACCATAACTAGGGCGGTAATTACAATCACTGTAACTGTGGCTGTATTCAGCTGCTATGACTGGGGCTGTATCTTTGATTTTTCTTTGATAGCATTAACACTACTTTGCTAATCATGCTGCATTTACACTACCATGAAGGCACTGACAACCACTATGACTGCATTATGACTGCTTTGTACTGACACCAACAGGGCTGCAAAAAACCCCCCCAAAAAACAATAATAATAAAGCAGGACTGCATGCACACTACTGTATGTACATTAACTCAATCGAGTCTTGTTGGAAGCGGGTTTCCGACACTGTTCACATCGCTTGAAGGCATGTCGGACGCATACTTCCGACAGAGTTTGATGATTTTTAAATCATACCGCCTGTTATCAAAGGGCAATAAATCTTATTTCAGGTACAGCTTAGGGCCTTCTGTGCAGCTGCTTCCCTTAGATCGTTCTTTGTGTATTCTGTAGTAGTTTTATTCGGATTTGAATTGTGCTACTCTCAGTTTCAGCGATCACACGCTTTTGAACACGATCACATGATTTTGAGTGGATCAAGCATTTTGTGGTCAAATTCTTGTGTTTTATGCAGTTGTCATAAATATACTATTCTCTGTAGTTCATACCAGGTGCTCAGAAGTGTAACTGAATTTGTGTGGGAGGATAGAGAGCATGAAGAAGTGGATTACAGTGTGCACAAAAAGTTTTTGTTTTTCTGCAAATGTGTATCATTTTGGATTACTTACGTCATGTGAACTGTGTATATTCCTCACTGAAGGTAAGCATTTTGATAAATATAATGTTTCTTCCATCCAATAGTGTATGTTTCATGCTCCTAGGTGAAGTGGTTGATTTTTTTATGATTTTTTGAAAATTGCCAAAAATCGTGTGATCTGAGGGACAAACTGGTCCATTTTGGCTGTGACTTGATTGAGTTAACACAATCATGACAGCCTTTGCACTTACATGTCTGCATTACTACTAACAATGCCGCATTTCCTTCTGCGAACTGTGCTGCAGACTTGACTCTGCCACAATGCAAACCACTGAAACTTAGGTTTAAAGTGAGGTGACTGCAAGCGGTACCTGGAACAAACTGGGCGTTCCTCTTGCCCATCTTGCACCAAATTTGAGATGAGTGGCTGCTCCTTCTTCGTTTTCATTGTCTTCAATGATGTCTATCTTGCCTGAAGAAGACCTAAGAGGTCGAAACGTGCCGTGTTTTCTCTTGTAATTTGTTTGTCCATGTTAACTGGCGGATTCATTTAAAAAATTAAAAAAAAAAAAAGAAACATGAATGACAGTTGTAAAAACTGCACTGCTGAATGTGTCCTCTGAAAAGGTTACTAGTTCAGATGAAGAAGTCTATTCCAAAAATGTTACAACTATTCCATGGAAAATACTCTTTTAAAAAAAAAACCCTCAAGGGAACCAAATCCCGCTATATCTTATTTTAAGGCATTTAAGGATCACGAAAAAAAAAAAATGGGGAGTTTGTGTTATACTCCCTGTTTGGCTAGTATACTTACCATGTCAGACCATAGCATTCAACGGCAGTTAGCCAGCTCTGTCAGGCCGAATTTTTTCCGTGGCCAATGCAGTCATAAGACAGTCACGTGATGTCACCCCACTTCCGGCCCCGGAAGAAGCCAGTGTCAACTTCCTATAAGTCATTCAGCGAGGCCTGGTGTATGGTGACCCCGAGAACCTTGGCGCCAGAGGGGAAGGTAGGGAGGGAATTAGAGTCTGACATGGTAAGTATACTAGCCAAACAGGGAGTATAACACAAACTCCCCATTTTGGCGTCATATACTTTACCATGTCAGACCATAGCAGAATTTAAAGGAATCGGAGGAGGGCGAGCGCCCTAGTGGTTCTTGGGGTTGACCGATATGGCTGCATTGGCCGCCACAAAGGAAATCCCCTTAGACCCATCAGCTCTGGTCATGCGGATATCCCTCAGGTAAAAATTAATGAAGGGATTTTCCGAACGCCAGTAGGCTGCCTCCAGCAGGTGGCGCACGGGGACAGAGTACTGGAACGCTGTGGAAGTGGCCAGTGCTCTGACCTCGTGGGCCCTGGGTGATAGGACAGGGAGATCCTTGTACGCCTGAGCGTAGGTAGATCTCACCGTCTTGGAGAGCCACCTGGAGATAGTTCCCGCCGAGATATCTCTAGTATTGTTGGGGTTGAGGGAGATAAGGAGTCGTCTCTGGGAGGAGCGCCTGGGGCGTGTGCGTTCCCAGTAGTACCTGAGACACCTGGAGGGGCAAAGGTCCATGTCTCCATCTTTTTCTCCCTTTCCCAAGATGTCAGAACTCCGGAAGGAACTTGAGAGAGACTGAGCCGTCCCTGTGGAAGGCGATATCTGTGGGGTCACCGCTGAGGGCGTGAATCTCACTTCGTCTTCTGGCCGAGGCCAGGGCGAGGAGAAAGGTGGTCTTAAAGGAGAGGAGGTCAAAAGGAATAGAAGCAATGGGTTCAAAAGGGGTTTTTCTGAGGGCATCGAGGACCGTAAAAAGGTCCCAGAGGGGAATGCGCCTAGGGGACTGAGCTTCCCGTAGAGCAACTCCTCTAGACACCTCTCTGAGGAGAAAGTCATTGTCAAAAGAAGGGCCCCCCAGTTGACGAATGGTAGTGCAGATAGCTGATCTGTAGCCCCGAATGGAGCCAGCCGACAGCTTAAGGGAAGAGGATAGGTGGGAGAGGAAATTTCCTATTTGGATGTTGGAGGGGCAGTAATGGGGAACAGAGTTATCTGAGCACCAGGTTATCCATCTCTCCCAACGGTAGTTGTAGAGGGATTCGGTGCTGGCTCTGCGAGATGCCGAGGCGAAGTCCCGTAATCCCTGAGAGGCCCCTGCCCGGCTAGTGTGTCTAGGACGGACTGGGGTCTCTCCGAGTGGGGGGTAGATGCAGATGTTCGCAGTTGGGCTGGCATAGAAGCCACGCGTGTAGGCGAAGCATCTTGGGATTGGAGTGAGGAAGACCTGACCGGGGTTGTCTCAGCATGTCCCAGCGAGGGCTGAGCCGGAGGGGGGGAACGTGGGTGAGGGACTTGGGGTCCGGGAACCAAGACTGGGTCGGCCACCATGGCGTTACGAGGATCAGCCTGGGTCTTTCCAGCCTTGCCTTCCTGATCACCTTGTGTAGGATGGGGAAGGGGGGAAAGGCATACGCCAGTAGGCCCGTCCCGGGGAGGGATAGTGCGTCGACTGCATCCGCCTGGGGATCTGGAACGGGAGAGACGTACAGGGGCAGGTGATGGTTGAAGCTGGTGGCAAACAGGTCGATCATGGGCACAAACCAATGGTTGCGCGACACCAGCGAAGGAGGGCCTCTGTTCTGAGGGAGAGGCCTATGGAGCGGGCCTCTCCCCCTTTGTTGACATAGCAAGCTACCGACGTATTGTCCGTGAGGAGGAGAACAAGTCGGTGCGCGACCTTGTGCTGGAGTTGGAGAAGGGCTAGCCTGACCGCTTCCAGCTCCCACTCCCCGAGGCGTGACTGTCCTCCACGTGGGCCCCCCAGCCCAAGTTGGAGGCGTCTGTATAAAGTTCCAGTGGTTGGGTTGGGTTGGGAGGGAGATGGGGACCCCGGTGGAGAGAGTGGCTGGAGTGAGCCGCTCCTCCGTCGCCGAAATGAACCAGTGTCCGAGGGGAATGACCTGGTCCCAGCGGTCGGAGGTCTGTGACAAACGTCGGCGGAACTCCCTCTGAAGTTGGCGTTTGGGGACCCGCCGCAGGGGAATGAGGGGAGACAGGGACTCCATCATTCCTAGGAGGGAGGACAGGGTTCTGGCCGAGGTGTGGGGTGCCTGTGACAGGCAGGAGATGAGGTCCACTATGCGTGCAGGCCTCTCCGGGGTCTGCCAGACGAACCGTAGGAATCGTCTGTGGGCCGGGTGAATCAGGATCTGAAAAATAGGCGTCCTTCAGGTCTACGGATGTGGCCCAGTCGCGATGATGGATGGAGTCTCGGATCTGGGTGGGGGTCTCCATCTTGAACTTGGTGGGCCTGAGGAACTTGTTGAGGGGCGAAAGATCTAGAATGGGCCTCCATCCTCCCGAGGCTTTTGGGATCACAAAGAGTAGAAGCCGGGGTTTGGGTGGGAAATCTCCGAGATGGCCCCTCTTTTGAGGAGGTCTTGGACTTCCGTGCGAAGAGCTTCTGCTTTGGCGGGGGAGGGTTCGTTGGGGGAGGGAGGGGGAGATAGCATGAGGGGGGGGACGCTCGTGGGCCCAAGGAAGGCGAAACCCTTCCTGTAGCACCGCCACTATCCAGGGGTGAGGCGTATGCGTCTCCACTGGTGGGCATGCCGGGAGAGGCTGCCCGCCAGGGGGGGCGAGGGTCTGGGCTGGTGGGTGGGGGATAGGGCGAGGGGGGGTGCTACCTGATCTAAGTCCCCCTCGGGCTGTCTCCCTAGTCAGCTCCGGGAGCGTGACTGTTGGCCTAACCGAAAATTTTGCTGATGGGGTTTTGGCTTAGGCCTTGGGAGAAGATTAGGTCGCTTGGCGGGCCGTGCGGTGCGGGAAGGCGATTGTCTGGGATAGGGTCTGTGCCTGGGGAAGGAACGAAGTGGGGGTCTAGCAGGGCGTGGCGGTGGCCTGGGCGCAAAGGACACAGCCTGCTTGCGTTCCTCAACTGCTTGTGCTATGACGTCAGCCGAGTAGTCGCCAAAGAGCGACTGGACCTGGCCCGGGATGCATCGCAGGGCTGCCTTAAGCGTCGGGGAGAGAGAGGTCCGCGCCAGCACGGCCTCTCTCGCGACCAACAAGCAGTTGAAGTGGCTTCTGGCTGCGCTGTCCGCCGCAGCCGAAAGGTGATGCGAAATCCTGTTAACTAGGTGTCGCATGAAAGGATCGCTGAACAAGCGAGGGTCAGGCTCTTGGTGCGCCTCAGAGCCCGGGTCCCCCGGTACTGGGATGGCACCATCGTCCTCCGGCCATAGAGCCTCCGCTCGCTGAAGGGGCATGTCCAAGTAGGTGTGTCCCGCCGTGGTGTGGAGGATGCCCATCCTGGCTACTCGGACCCATTCCTTTAGGTTCTTAAAGGAGATGGCGCCGGAAGTAGGGGGGGGCAGGTGGGGGATCAACCGACGGTCCGACTGGGAAATGCCCATCTCCCTGGTCACGGGATTGTCCGTAAACAAGGAGGCGACTGAGGGGTTCTTGGGTAGATTGGTCTAGATCTCTGGGCCGGGGGAGAGGGAGAGAAATTCGTCAGCGGGTGCGGCCTCCCTCCTAACGAGGTCTGGTCGCCACCGTTCTATCGTGCGGACATCGTACAATGAGGTGGGGGCTAGCTCCTCGTCATCGTCCGCCTCAGGGAGGTACTGGTCCTGAGAGGGTTCATAGCACCCGTCTTCAGGAGGTAAGTCGAGGGGTGCCTGTAGTGTGTCCCGGTGGCCCTATAATCGGCGGCCGGGACATCGTCCTGCCGATAGGACAGCGCCCGAGGAGGGAGACCAAGGTCGACCCAGGTAAGTGAGGCCGGGTGCCACATTCGACCATGTAGCTGGTCGTGCTGGGTGTTGGCGTTAAGCCACTGGTCTCTCTCGGGGGCATAGAGCCACCGGTCCCCGGGGAGGTAAACGGGCTGTGGCGGCCCTGGGGAAAAAACCATGGTAGGTAGGCCGCACTCAAGGTCTGACCAGCGCGTTGGGCGAATGCGTAGGTCAGACATCCGCCGAGTCGTAGCCACGAGACCCTCTTCTTCTTGTAGGCAGAAAGTCCCCGGGGACCCGGGTAACCTGAATCACTGTTGGGGGGGGGCTTGAGAGGCCGTGGCCTGTCGTCCCCGTCCAGGTCCGTGCACTGCACCATACACGTCCTTGGAATGGGCCTGGGAGGGCCATAATGGTATGGAGGAGGATGCGGAAGTCGAGCCCCCAACCCGCGAAAGTGCGGATTGGTCAGGATGCGGTCCCGTGTTCCTCCCCCTGGAGGAATATGTCAGGTTACCCTTGGTCCCGCTGGTAGATCCTCCCCCGGAGGAGCGGGACCGCGGACGTTGCCCAAATGGGGATCCGAAAGGTCGGTTCCCCAACGTCCAATACCCCTAGGGAAGAAGGTGACGTTCGATCGGGGTAGGTCGACCGTCCTTGTGCATGGGCACGGCCGGGCCCATGGCGCGGCGTGCCCGCACGCCCAGGATTATGGACACCACCGAGGTCGTGCGTCGGGGTGACCATAAGGCTGCTTCCGGAGTCGAAGCGCTCCTCGAGCTCAGGTGTTGGCTGCACCTGTGCCCGGTGGGGCCGAGCGCTATGAGTGCACGTATCAATTTGGGGGGAAAAAGAGATACGTGACTCATCAAGGCGAGTGACGGATGGTGATTCCATCCCAGATCCGTCACCCGTGCTGGTCCGCGGCTCGGCAAGGTGCCCCGGGGGCCGAGATTCGCGTGACTCAGCATGATAGTTAGAAGTCTCCGAGCGAGTCCGTAGGCTAGAGGGCAAGCTGGCCGATGGAGAAGGGGTGGGGGAGGGCGAATTCCGTTGGCTAGTCTTTGCTCGGCCGGGCCCCTTGAGGGGAGCCTTGCCATTAGACTTTCTGGGCAGCACCTTGAGGGGAGCTTTGCCCTTAGACTAGCAGGCAGATCAAATGAAAGGCATTTTGAAATGGTGGCCGCTTGCCTATCAGCCTTGGGACGCCGCGGTCGTGCGTCCGTCGGTTTGGTAGACGAGGAAGATCACGCGTCCCTTCCGCGGAGAAGTCGTCTCTGTCTACCCGAACCGTACGTTCATCAGTGCGAACGGATTGCTCCGAGATGGAATCGACCCGCGGGTTCTCCGGGAAATTGAGCGAACTCCGAGCAGTGGAGTGGCTCGACCCGGCGGTGTCCTTCACCATGTTGGGCACAGGTGGATAGAGCAAACCCGGAACACACGACCGCAAAGAGGAGACAAGGTGGCCGATCGAGAAAATCAATTAATCTCGATCGTCCGTGTGGTGTCGTGCAAAGTGCTCGAGAGATCGACTGAAAACTCGAACTACCCGTACACGCCACCGGTCGTGTGACTGGTATGGCTATTAATAGCAATCTCTACACGTGGAGTATCACTGTGTATAGGTGTGATAGTTCTTGGGCACTAAATCTTAATAAGCAGATCAGTGTCACACACCCTTACTCGAACACGTTCTACCTGTGAAGGGTAAAGAGTACAGGTGTGATAGTTATTGAGCCCTAAACCTTAATAAGCGGAACCAGCACAAAATGCGTGCTGAACCCGAGGCTCGGCAATATGGTGGGGGAACACGACCGGCGAGCGGTGCCGACGATCGCGAGTAACAAAGTCGCGAGAGTGCCGGTAAAAGAGACAAATCTTTAATAAATACGCTCCCGAGAGTGCCGGTAAAAGAGACAAATCTTTTAATAAATACGCTCCCACCAAGAGCCTCACACGGCAAAAATACTCAGGGTCTAGTGCAAGCCGGAACCAGCACAAAATGCGTGCTGAACCCGAGGCTCGGCAATATGGTGGGGGAACACGACCGGCGAGCGGTGCCGACGATCGCGAGTAACAAAGTCGCGGGAGTGCCGGTAAAAGAGACAAATCTTTTAATAAATACGCTCCCGAGAGTGCCGGTAAAAGAGACAAATCTTTTGATAAATACGCTCCCACCAAGAGCCTCACATTTGCAAGCCACAACTGAATCAAGTATAGAACAAAACACAGCAAAGTTAACACAAAGGCAAGTATAGGCGAGACAGAGCACAAGACTTATCTTGCTTTGACGGCAGGCCGAAGATGAATGACTTATAGGAAGTTGACACTGGCTTCTTCCGGGGCCGGAAGTGGGGTGACATCACGTGACTGTCTTATGACTGCATTGGCCACGGAAAAAATTCGGCCTGACAGAGCTGGCTAACTGCCGTTGAATGCTATGGTCTGACATGGTAAAGTATATGACGCCAAAAAGAACCCATTCGATCTCTTTCTAGCACTCAGGAAAAGGAAACACCAACTTTACCGAACTGGTCATTCCAAAGGAACAGAAATATTCAGAGTTGCCGATACACAACTTGTCAAAACACCAGAAGGGTCTGGTTACCCTAATGGTTAAAACATCTTTCTGGAGCCAGGGGTCCTGGGTTTGGATCCCCGTTTGAGACAGGCAAGTAAGACGAGATTTCCTCTTTGATGTCAACATCAGTGCAGGCCCCAATCCCTTCAAAAATCCCTAGGATGAAACTTTAAAACCAAGGTCCCATGTGTGAATGCATACAGTTTTAAACACTAAAAACCTTGCTCGCATGGAGCATCCCAGTCTATCTCTATATTACAACAGTCCATCATGTGATAGTGACATGGATGACTTTATTGAGGAGAAAACAAACACCAAAAAACTTGCACACTCCTGTCATATTTAAACATCATCACCAAAGCGAGAACAAGGGCATCATACTGACTGACTAAAACATGGACACATAGTCACAAAATGGGGATTTTTTCTTATACTCCCTCTTTGGCTAGTATACTTACCATGTCAGACCATAGCATTCAACGGTAGTTAGTCAGCTCTGCCAGGCCGAAGATTTTTGTGGCTAATGCAGTAATAAGACAGTCACGTGATGCCCCCCCCCCCCCCTACTTCCGCCATGCGCAGAAAGCCAAGGTGCACTTGTTGTTACTCATTCTTCTGAGGCCACACCAAGGTAACCCCAAGAACCTTGGCGCTAGAGGGGAAGGAGGGCGGGCATTAGAGTCTGACATGGTAAGTATCCTAGCCAAACAGGGAGTATAAGAAAAACTCCCCATTTTGGCGTCATATACTTTACCATGTCAGACCATAGCAGAATTTAAAGGAATTGGAGGAGGGCAGTGCCCTAATGGTTCTTGGGGTTAGATGGTGGAACGGAAATAGCTGCATTAGCCGCCACAAAAGAGATCCCTTTTGAATCATCAGCTCGGGTCATTCGGATGTCCCTCAAGTAGAAGTTTATGAAGGGGTTTTCCGAACGCCAGAAGGCTGCCTCCAATAGATGGCGCACGGGGACAGAGTGCTGGAACGCCGCGGAGGTGGCCAGCGCTCTGACCTCATGAGCTTGGGGGGATATGGCCAGGAGATCCTTGTACGCCTGGGCGTAGGCAGATCTGACTGTCCTGGACAGCCATCTGGAGATGGTGCCCGCCGAGATGTCCTTAGAATTGTTGGGTTAATGGAGATGAGGAGGCATTTCTGGGATGCGCGCCTGGGGCGCGAGCGTTCCCAGTAGTATCTAAGGCACCTAGACGGGCACAGGTCCATGTCCCCCCCCTTTTTCTTGACTGCCGAGGATATCCGCGAGTGAGCGGATGACGATGGAGGGGGAGGAAGAGCCCGGATCCTGGTTTTTAGCTAAGAATTCAGGGAGGAACTTCAGGGAGACAGAGCCGTCCCTGTGGGAGGCCACGTCTCTGGGGTCTCCGCTGAGGGCATGGATTTCGCTTCGCCGTCTGGCCGAAGCCAGGGTGAGGAGAAATGTGGTCTTCATAGAAAGGAGGTCAAAGGGGATGGTGGCAATAGGCTTGAAAGGTGGTTTCCTAAGAGCGTCAAGAACAATAAAGAGGTCCCAAAGGGGTACACGCCTAGGGGACTGGGCCTCCCGTACGGCCACCCCTCTGGAGATCTCTCTGAGGAGGAAATCATTCTCAAAAGATGGTCCGCCTAGTTGGCGGATAGTGGTGCAGATGGCTGATCTGTAGCCCCAGATGGAGCTAGCAGATAGCTTATGCGCCGAGGCTAAGTGAGATAAGAAGTTGCCTATCTGGATGTTAGAAGGGCAATCATGGGGAACGGAGTTGTCAGAGCACCAGGAGAGCCATCTCTCCCAGTGGTAGTCATAGAGGGACTTAGTGCTGGGTCTGCGCGAGGCCGAGGCTAAATCTCGCAGGTCCTGCAAGGCTCCAGCCCCCATGAGGATGTCTAGGATGGACTGGGCTCTGTCCGAGTGGGAGACAGGGGCAGATGCTCGCACCCGGGCAGACACAGCAGCCAGGCGTGGAGGCGGAGCATCTGGGGGTTGGAGTGAGGGTGTCCGGAGCGGGGTTGCCTGAGCATGTCCCACCTGGGGTTTAGTTGAAGAGGGGGAACATGGGAGAGGGCTTTTAGGTCCGGAAACCAGGACTGGGTCGGCCACCATGGGTTATGAGGATCAGCTTGGGTCTCTCCAGTCTCGCCTTCCTGATCACTTTGTGGTGGATCGGGAAGGGGGGAAAGGCGTAGGCTATGAGACCCGACCATGACAGGGACAGGGCGTCGATTGCATGTGCCTGGGGATCGGGCACGGGAGAGACATAGACTGGCAGACGATGGTTGAACCAGGTGGCGAAAAGGTCGACCATCGGCCTGAACCAATGATCCCACACGGACGCTAGGGTTAGCATATTGAGTGTCCATTCTGTGTGTAGGAGAGATTTGGACCGGCTGAGGGAGTCTGCCAGGATATTGCGTGTGCCCGCTATGTGTCTCGCTCGAAGCGTGACTCCGTGTGCCAGACACCAACGCAGGAGAGCCTCTGTCCGGAGGGAGAGGCTGATGGAGTGAGCCCCCCCCCCCCCCCCCCCCCCCCCCCCCCCCCCCCACGTTGACATAGTAAGCTACCGACGTGTTGTCCGTGAGGAGGAGAACACATCAGTGCTTGACTTGGGACTGAAAGCGGAGGAGGGCCAGCCTGACTGCTTCCAATTCCAAGACGTTCACGTGGAGGCATGCAGTCCGAGTGTCCCACACTCCTGAGGCGTGACAGTTCTCCAGGTGGGTGCCCCAGCCCGAGTTGGAGGCGTCGGTGAAGAGTTGGAGGGGCTGGGTTGAGAGGGAGATGGGAACCCCCGGGGTGAGGGTGGCGGGGTTGAGCCACTCCTCCCGTGGCCCACAGGAACCAAGGTCCGAGGGGAATGGTCTGGTCCCATCGGTCGGAGGTCTGTGACCAACGGCGACGGAACTCCCTCTGGAGTTGGCGCTTGGGGACCCGACCTAGGGGAATGAGGGACGAGAGGGACTCCATCATCCCCCAGGAGGGAGGTCAGGGTTCTGGCCGAGGTGTGGGTGGATAGACGAAGGCGGGAGATGAGGTCCACTATGCGGGCGGACCTCTCCGGGGTCGGGGAGACAGTCATGGAGATAGTGTCGAAACTCATACCCAGAAAGGTGAAGTGCTGACTGGGGATGAGTTCGCACTTGCTGGGGTTGGTGACGAACCCCAGCGTGGAACACAGGCTGAGGAGGCGGCTGGTGTGGGATAGGCATTGGGCGTGGGAGGGCGCCAGGACGAGCCAGTCGTCCAGATACACCAGGAGGCGAATGTCCTCCTGTCTGGCCAAGGAGGCCATCTCCTTGACCACCTTCGTGAAGAGGATGGGGGCCAGGGAGAAGCCGAAGGGGAGAGCCTGGAACTGGAACACCCTTCCCTGCCAGATGAACCGTAGGTAGCGTCTATGGGATGGGTGTATGAGGATCTGGAATTAAGTGCCTTTCAGATCTATGGAGGCTGCCCAGTCCAGGTGGTGGATGGAGTCTCTGATCTGAGTCGGAGTGTCCATCTTGAACTTGGTGCGCCTGAGGAACTTGTTGAGGGGGGAGAGGTCGAGGATGGGTCTCCAGC
Source organism: Conus canariensis (assembly GCA_033310375.1). NCBI lineage: Eukaryota > Metazoa > Mollusca > Gastropoda > Neogastropoda > Conidae > Conus > Conus canariensis. Next base: position 27,806,984 of record CM065747.1, read on the forward strand.
CACCCATGGGTTTGGGGATCACGAAGAGATGGAGAGAGAACCCCGGGGTAGTGTGGGCAATCTCCGTGATAGCCCCTTTCTGGAGGAGTTCCTTGACTTCCAAGTGAAGAGCCTCTGCTTGGCCCGGGGAGGGGTGGCTGGGGGAGGGAGGGGGGAAACACATAAAGGGGGAGGGGGGGGGCGTTCGGAGGCCCAAGGCAGGCGAAACCTGTCTTGTAACACCTCCTCTATCCAAGGGCTGAGCCCCAGACGTCTCCACTGGGGGGCATGCTGGGATAGGCTTCCTGCCAGGGGGGCCGACGGGCCGGGCAGGGGCGAGGGGGCGGGAGGTGGTGAGGGTTGCTCCTGCCCCGGTGAGCCCGGCGATGAGTCCTCCAGTCACCTTCGGGGTCGTGCCTGTTGGCCAAACCGAAAATTCTGTGTGGGACGTTTCGGCTTCGGCCTAACGGGCTTATTGGGGCGCTTGTCTGACCGAGCGGCGCAGGATGGTGACTGTTTGGGGTAGGGCCGGGGTCTAGCCTGGGCAGTGGGGGAACGCCAAGGGGTTTGAGCAGGCCAGGGGTTTGGACGTGGAGGAGTTGCCGATTAAGAGGCGGCCTGCTTGCGTTCCTCGACTGCGTGGGATATGACCGCAGTCGAATAGTCGCCGAACAGCGACTGGTCCTGCCTAGGGATGCACCGCAAGGCCGACTTGAGCGCCTGGGAGAGATTGGACCGTGACAGCACGGCATCTCTCCCTGCTAAAAGGAGGTTGAAGTGGGTCCTGGCTGTGCTGTCCGCCGCAGCCGACAGGTGATCTGAGATCTTGTTAATCAAGATCCGCACCAGCGGGTCACCGAAAGGGCGAGGCTGCGCCTCCTGGTCTGTCTCGGAGTCCTCCAGGGACACCGGGGCGCTGCCATCCTCCTCCGGCCAGAGCTCTGCCACCCGCTGCAGGAGCATGTCCACAAAGACGTGCCCCGCTGTCGTATGGAGCAAGCCCATCCTGACCATGCGGTCCCACTCCGTCAGGTGCTTGAAGGAGACCGTGGCGGAGTGGGGAGGGGCAAGGTTGGGGATCAGCCGGAGGTCGTCCTGGGAGATGGCCATCTCCCTGGTCGCGGGGTTGTCCGAGAACAGGGAAGCAATGGCAGGCTTCCGGGGGTCCTTAAGGAAGGAGCCGACCGGGGCCGCATTGGGGGCCGAGAGGGGCCTCCTTCCCAGGTGGAGGGACGGCTTGTGCTCCCCTAGCATGCGTTGCCGGACCTTCCCAGAGCGAGGAGATTGATTGAGGGGCGCGGATATGGGGACGGGGTTGCGAACGTCGGGCTGGGCGCCGCCTGGCGTATTTCACAAGTGAAAGGACGTTGCCTGAGGGGGGGGGGCCTCCCTCACGACAAGGTCCGGGCGCCACCTTTCCAGGGCGTCCAGGTCCCCCAATGAGGAGACTGGGACTTCTTCCTCATCATCAGACTCGGGGTGGTCGTGATCCTGCCGAAGTTTCGAAGAACCTTCCGCAGTTGGCAACAGCTGGGGAGCATGAGGGTCCCGCCCTGGCTGGGGAGTGGGGGAGGGCGAGGGCGGGTCCCTCGTGGCTCTATGATCGGCGGACGGACTGAGAGGGGGAGGACCGTCCTGCCGGTCGGACAGCGCCCGAGAGCATGGGGGACCAAGGTCGAGCCAGCTGTTAGAGGCTGGGTACCACAACCGAACCAAAAAGTAGGTCCTGGTGCAAATCAGACCATAGCCACTGATTTCTCTCGAGGGCATAGAGCCACCAGTCCCCGAGGAGGCAAGCGGGCTGTGGTGGCCCTGGGGCAGAATTTCCTCAGGGGCCGGGGTGTCCTGCAACACCGGGGGGGGGGGGGGGGGGTAGCGAGAGAGTGTGTCGTGACACCCCCCCTCCGGAGAGTGCACTGCCCTGTACACTTCTTTGGTGGGATCCGTGGGGACCCCTTGTTCGAGATGGGGAGTGGTGGAGGACATGGCTACCGAGCCCCCTACCCGCCTGCGTGCGGATTGGAGTGGCTGCGGTGCCGTGGCCACCCCTTGGTAGTGATTACGCAGGACACCCGTGGTCCTGCGGGTAGATCCCCCCCCCCCCCCCCCCCGGAGGAACGGGACCGTGGACGTTGCCCAAAGGGGGGGCGGAATTAGTCTGCCCCCCAACGTCCAGTACCCCTAGGGGAGAGTACGACGGCCGATCGGGGGAGGTCGACCGTTGGGGGTCTGGGCGACGCAGGTCTGGGCGAGGCCGTGCCTGCGGCCAAGACCCGGGGCTATGAACAGTTTCGGCGTCCCAGGGACTGTCCACAACCCCGCCACCGGAGTAAAGACGCTCCTCGTGCGCACGTGGTGGCTGCATGCGGGCACGGTTGGGGAGAGCGTCGCGAGCATGTGGAAGACTAGTGGGGGGATACAGCCGGTGGAGGCGAGTGACGGGCGGCAATTCCGGGCGCATCCCGTCACCCTTGCTGGTTCGTGCCTCGGTAAGGGTCCCCAGGGGCCGAAGGTCATGCCACTCAGCATGATAGTAAGAGGTGTCACCAAGCGTCCGAGGTGAAGGAGGCAAGCTGACCGAAGGGGGGGGGGGAGGGGGGGGGGGGGGAGGGAGAGACGGAATAGGATTTCTTAGCCCGGCTCCGTCCTCTAAGGGGAGCCTTGCCCTTAGATTTTTTGGAAATCTCGTATGAAAGACATTGAGCAATGGTGGCAGCTTGCCTTCTTCCCCTCGGACGCAGTGATTGTGCATCCACCGGTCTGGTAGGGGAGGAACGGTCCTGCGTCCCCTCAGCGGACACCCCGTCTACACCGACCGTACGTTCTTCCACTGGAGGAACGGATTGCCCCAAGGAATCGACCGGCGGGCTCTCTGGGGCATCGAGCGACTTCAGAAAGGCAAAGTGGCTCGACCCGACCTGGTCCTTCGCCATGCTGGGCACTGGCGGCAGGGCAATCACGGCGCGCACGACCACAAAGCGGGGACAATTTGGTCGATCGAAGGTAAATAACTAACTCTACAGCACCCTAATAGAAGACCTAGTTGGGGAACGAGAGATCGAAAGACACTCGACCCCCGTATCCTCGATCGAGGATGGGACGAACTCAATCACCGTAATGTATGCTAAGTAAGGGATAGCAAGAAATTACGGGAATGTGAGATCGTGAGAAACTCAAGCGATCCGCACTAGCACATAGACACTGGGTCTATGAAGGTGCCGACGGAGAGAAACCTCCGTACTATCCCAGGTACAAATGTGGTGAGGCAAGATGGCCAATGACGACCGGTCGAGAAAGAAAATGGCGGACCGGGCACAGGTCAAAATAGATCGGTAAAGCAAATGCCGATGGGGCGCGAGGGAGTCGCGAAACCAAAAGGCCGATGGGGACGAGGAAGGTATGGGTCGTAGGTCACCGGGGGCGAACCGATGTAGCCCCGATGCGGGAGAGAATTTGGAAGAAGACTAAGACTCGATCACGACCCAGCAATGGCAGAATCGCGAGCGGAATGCTGACCGATCGCGCAATAGAAATAGCGTAAATAAAGGAATACCTCACCCACGAAAGCCTCACACGGCAAGTGTACCCAGGGTCTATAGTGCAAGCCACAATATGAATAAGTAAAGCAAGCAAACACACAGCAATCTGTACACAAGACAGAAGAAAGGCGAGACAGAGCACAAGACTTATCTTGCTTGGACGGCAGGCCAAAGAAGAATGAGTAACAACAAGCGCACCTTGGCTTTCTGCGCATGGCGGAAGTGGGGGGGGGGGGGCGTCACGTGACTGTCTTATTACTGCATTAGCCACAAAAAACTTCGGCCTGGCAGAGCTGACTAACTGCCGTTGAATGCTATGGTCTTACATGGTAAAGTATATGACGCCAAACAGGGAGTATGAGAAAAACTCAGTTGTGGTAAATCTCAAGAGTTCCACCTGAGGAATGAGGAAGAAGGTAGTAGAAGCAAAGCAACAACAATCCAAAAGCATACATTCGACCTTTCTGACCCTTCCCTTCTGCCCTGACCCCTGCCCCAACTCCTCACCTGCGTCAGAGCCAGCCGTGGCTGCCGTCACAGCGCTGCGTTGGATGCTGACGTTGTCCTGGTTGCTGTGGCTGCTCTCACTGTCACTCTCCGATTCCGCCAGAAGGTCAAGGTCCATGTCGCTCTCTCCAGGCCCTGCCACACGCACTGATCACATAGTCCTTGACCTACTAGCAGCAGGTTGCACTGACCTTCCCTGACTACCCCATCTACTGGCTGCAGTCTGCATCCACACTTTCTCTTATTTTGTCCACGACTCGTCTCTCCTTTCAGTGCTGACAGAGCAGTAGTCCCATGCTTCTGAAGTTTTTTCTATTCAAGTAATTCTCATTAACGACAGAACCATTTTCCAGACAACTAGGCCTAGGTGTTAAACTGAAAGAGGATGCAGAACTTATTTCTCATGAGCATGTAGTGAATACACCCATACTGTCATTGCACACCCAGATGACGTTGTCAAGCTCTAAGTCTTATACTGGCTCCATATCAATCTCAACCGGTGGCTGTTTTTTTTCTTTTTTCCCTCTCCCTTTCAATCACGTCCTCTTGCAGGGCTCCGCTGAGGAGCAGCGAAAGTCATGGAAATTCTATGGAGGTCTGCAGGGTAAACCATCCTCACCCCTCTCTTTGAAAACTTTTAACTTGCTTTTAAAATGATACAATACTGATACAAACCTGAGCAATGAGTCATATATGGTCCACATCTGGTCCAGTCAAAACCAAAACTGTATGTTATTGCAGCTTTTATCAATCACTTTCACTTTTGCAGTCTTGCCAACACTTGGTATCAGAGTGTCACAATATTCTGCCTTCAACCAGACAGACAAAATGGTGACTACCTGTTGCCATGAAGAAGATTTTGCTGTGTGAATGTCCTCTACTACCAAACCGAAATGTGACCGGTGTGCAACAGATCCTGTTGCCACTCTTTTTCATCTTCCAGACAATTTCTTTTTCCCCACTGGTTTTATTTCCCCAAGGATGTTTCATTTTACATTTTGCTGAAATCTGTGAGTTAGCACAGAAGTGGGAGCCCTACACCTGAATTTCAATGCTGAGGGTTTCCTTGCAAATAAGCATGATTAGAGGTAACTGCAAGCACATGGCATTTCTGAAATGGGGTCTGCAGGGCATTTTAGTATTGTATGAACTACAAAACCTTGGGCCAGAGCTGGAAAACTGGTAATCACATGTAACGAGTTTGATATGGAACAATGTTCAACGCCAAATATAGTTTTCTGAGGCAAATCCCATTCTAACTGATCCCATTTTGTAATGTTGACAGGAACCCCCACTCTTAAACCAAAACTTAAAAACAAAGTCCAGAATTTACATTCGCTGTGAATATACTACAGTAGTGAATTAGGAATATTTAAATACACAGTAAACGTATGGGGTGTACATGTCTCTAAACTTAAGTACTTAAGGAGACAGATTGTTCAGATGGATGCCTCCAGACACATGAAGAATGAAACAAGTAAGATGCTTTAAATACATCTTAATAGTGTATTATCCACTGACATGGTACTGCAGACGACACTAAAAACAAATAAAAAAAAATATTTAAAAAAACCCACTTCATAGGCATCTTACTACTGTCTTGGACAAACGGCTAGCAAACTGGCCTCAGCTTCCAAGAATTCATCATGGTATAAGAAATGATGAAAACAAAGGTGAAAAGAATGACATCTTCAATCAACCTCACTATTACCTTATCCTGAACAGTGATCATTCTGAACAATGCAGGACGGAAAATGTAGCTCTAATCAGGTTCCTACAATAGGGCTGTCAGTCACCTCTGTTCTACTGCCATCGACCATCCACCCACCCAGCCCAAGTGCAGCAGCGGGAGACATACCATCATCGTTGTCAGGGGGAGGGGCTTCACGGTCGTTCTCAGGGTCATGGTCGTGGTCCGAGTGCTCCGACTGGCGGTCCTCGTGATCTGAATGGTCCTCATCCGCCTGCATCGCTTCCCCTCCTTCCCCCTGCAATACCCACAAATCCTAACATCAATAACTGGATAGTTCTAGCGTGTGTTTCAAGTGCTTCACACTACCAACAGAACACACACACACACACCAACACATCTGCACTCAGACCAACTGGCTTGCACACTCCTGCTCATCCCAACTTTTTCATTCCCATCAACCCAGAGGCCAGGATGGCCCAGAGGGTAAGGCATGAGACTCTCGTTCCAAAATATCGGGTTCGGTTCCCGACTCTTGGAAACCATGTTGACTCTAATCTTTTCCTAATCCTTTGTATGAAGTCTGTACACAAAGGTGCAGTGTACGTAAGCATGCACAAAAAAAAAATCAGCAAGTTCAAACACATTCCACCCTCTGGAGAAAAGCCAGCTATTGTGTGCCAGTAAGATGGATGACACACATGCACACTGTACACTTGTGTTGACTTTGGACATCATCCCCCAAGGCAGAGTGTGGCTACCCTACTGCTGAACTGACAGGAAAGAAATATCACCAAGGGTGAATCTCTGAATTCAAGCTGTAGAACAAGGAAAGAAAGACACTTCCCCTTCCTTCCCCACTTTGCTCTTTTACACACACATGCCCACACGCATGCAAGTGCATGAGCGTGCATGCACACACACACACAATATCCACAATGACAAGGAACAATGAAAGGAGGGCTGAAGTAGCCTGCGCTTCATGGCCAAATCAGCTCTGTGCATTAAAATCTAAGCATATAAATGCTATCCTTGATCGAAAGAATGTGTGTGTGCTTGTGCATTTGTGTGCATGTAAGTGTGTGTGTGTGTGTGTGTGTGTGTGTGTGTGTGTTTTTGTGTGCATGTGTGGTGTATGTGTGGTGTAAGGAGTGTGTGTGGTGTGTGTGTGTGTGTGTGTGTGTGTGTGTGTGTGTGTGTGTGTGTGTGTGCGCGCGCGCGCACGCGCACGCGCGCACACGCATGTTCATTAGTTTATGGTATCTGCTGTTGCAAAATTAACTGACTACTAACTCGGCACCCCTGCAGTCTGAGGAGTTTTGTGGACATGATTGGTAAACAGGGACAGAAAGGACACTTTCTCTGAATCATTTTTCTTTTCATCAGGTCAAAGTCCCATTCGTTCCCGTTTTCTTCCTTTCATGCTTCTCCCTGTTCATCCTTTTTTCTTTTTCTTAATACTATCCAGCCGAGAGCGGCACGATTTATTTAATTTATTAAATTTATTTTACGGTTGCTAGACAACAACTGACAGTGTTGTGTTAGGTGTCACAGGAAAGAACAAACACTCACCTAATCGAACATAGTAATTCTGAATCATTTACTTTCAATGTGTATACACGACTGTGCACTGAAAAACATGTCTGACAAGTAGAAAGAATGTTTTGTTTGCATTCTATTCCATTCTTTTACAACACCAAATCAGAAGATGAAGGGATGGCTGTATCTTCTAACAATTCACTTTCATCTTCTCTTTCATAGTTTTCTATCTCTCTATCACTCCCCTAATCACCAGATCCACTTTGTAATATGATTTCAAGCACTTCATTGCGCGAGGAATCGCTACCACCCCTTCACCTGACCGACATTTTTTCTGGCACAGGAAATGCGTGCTGCACGCCGGTGCCACCAGTTTCTTTGTTTCAAAGCTCCTGGGTTCAGCCAAGTTCCCGATAGGCCACTGAAAGTATGGTCTACAACTCACTACGACATCCCCAAGACTAGTTACAGAGCTTATTCCCCTCGGCTCATTTTATGGAAAGGGTAGGAATTTTTATGTTCCTGTCAAACGTAGTGGACGACACGGCAGAATGTACTGTCTGTCCGTCAGCCAGCCTTGGATGACGAGACACAAGGGAAAGAAATCCTGTCGGCCACTATTGGCTGACACGGCTGGTAAAGATTAAAATGATGAAGCCATGAAGGACTAGCAATACAAAATTCCCACAGAAGTACTGAAAAAAACTGGAGCCCCCGACAGTTTACTCCTTAAATTTAGAGGAACGTATTCAGCTTAACAAAAAAAAACAATGATAATAATGAAAAAAAAAATAATGAATAGCAATCCACTACCACCCTCCCCCCCACTTCATCTCTTGGACTGGCCCACCCCCTGTGTACCTCATTGGCAGCCCCCTCCCCATCATCATCATCCTGATGGGCAGGAGCCTGGGGGTGGGGGTGGGGAGGGCTGCGAGGCAACAGGGAGATGTTGTCACGAGTGCTGTCAACGGAGGCCGGGCGCGGAGGGAGGGGGTCAATGGCAAACACCTCCTCGCTGCCCTGTAACACACAGAGGTAAGAGATGCAGACCCGACACTTGACCTCTTCTGTCACTGAACTGGAGTTTAGTCACGAGGGTCTACACACTGCTCTTTCAACCACAGGTCAAATGAAAAAAAAAAAAAAAATAGGGCAGTGAATTTACAGTTTTGACTGAGAGTGTATTCATCACCACAACATAATCATGATTAACAAAACACACAAACATCAAAATAAAACATTTCTTTTTCTGGCCTTTTCCCCAGCATGATATAATCAGTCATATTCCTGAGTGTCTGCTCTCTTCCTGAAACCTCAGTGAAGGCATGGAACGGAAATGTTGGCAGTGTCCATGTGTGGATGACAACATGAGCAATAAATTCCTAACTGCAAATAAATCATGCAGCCAGACTGCTTTGACTGAAAACCTGAGCTGGCTGTTGTTTAGTCAGAAGTGTTTCAGCTGGAGATACTACGAGGAACAATTCATAATTAACTCCCTGACTTTCCAACTTAACATATTTCCATTGTAACATTGCCACACCTTAGTTTAAACTGTGACATTTCACAGATTGAAAAAATCCAACAACAAACAACAAAAACATAAGTCTGGTGACAAATTCAAGTTTTAATCATTATAGCCCAGCCGACCACACAGACACTTTTCATGACTGTCAAACTCACACAGGCAAAAAAAAAAAAGTCACATCATGAACCAGTCAGACCACTGGAAAAAAAAACCCAATATGTTGTCTGAAAAGAAACAAACGACAAAAACATGGTAGCTGAAACAATCTACAACTTACAGTAGACAGAATCAAGCTCCAAGCATTCCCTTTGGTTCTTCACTCCCTGATTTTTTAAAAAGTCTAAAAAAAAAATAAAAAAAATTAATGAAAATCTTCTAATGCAACAAAGACTGCATGTTAAAAAGCCATACCGGCAAACAGACACTGCTGAACGGACAGCTGGTGTCCACCCTGCACAGTGTGTATAATTTTCACCTCCTTATTGTGACAGAACAACCCAAAAATGCACCATGTCATAAACTGCTATCAGGTGACAAAAATTTTATATAAAAAAAAAAAATTCCTGAACAAAGTCAAGAGAATGTCCACAAACTGTACAGTAAAAACAGCAGACAACAGCGTAAAAAAAAAAAAAGAAAAAAAAAAGAAAAAAAAGAATTTCTGAAAAAAAAAAAAACCAACGCATAATCAAAGAGTAACAGAAAAAGAGGAAGCTGCGAGCACAGAAATTGCAGAAGGCGGGGGAACTTTGTGTACTAATAGAGCCCCCAGTCATCCCCACCAAGAAGCTAAGCAGCCAACCACTTGACTGTGTATCAGTTTTACAACATTTGGCATACCGTCACATACCAACATACTCAACACGAAAAATTTCTGGGCTGTCATGCATGCATACTAGACTCATCATTCAAGCCAATTAGGGCCTACAGCATCTGTCTCTGCTAGTGATGCGCATGCTGAATGTGGAACTGCAACACAGAGTTGAAGGGCTGGATCAGGAATGGATCAGACAGGTCAGGCCACCAGGCACTGCTCTTGGTCCTGGATTCTTTCCTACAGCATGGCACCACTTCAGTCAAATAGGCCGATTCAAGTCTGAACATGACACAAAACAACAGGAGCCCCGGGTCAAATGCACAGGGCGTTCTACTGCAGGGCTGAAAGCTGCAGTTCAAACTTACGTGTGGGATCGGATTTTACAGCTTGAAACACACACACACCCCTCCTCCACCCCCCTCCCCCATCTCTCCACTGTCCTTGCAATAGTAAATGGGTATGTGTTTCATGGAAGCCTAAACCTGCAGTACAAGGAGGAAGCTGGGCACTGTCTTCCATAAAAGTGAACCCTACACACAGCAAACCTCCAAAAGGTCGGACTCTGCAGCAATCAGACCATCGGAATTGGACCTTTAACGCGGAGTTTGTTTACTGTCCTTCAATCCATGTAAACTGATCCCCTTTCAACTTGTGTTGCTTGTAGTTCAGCTATCCACAATGGCTGCAGCAGGCTGAAGCAAATTATAAAAGACAAAACTCTTGAGACTCAGCAATCAAATTATCCATTCTTCTCAGTTTCATTGTTCCCGATGTCAACTGCATTCAAAGCAAATTTGCAACATATATCTTTGCCGTAAGCTACGCCGACTAAAAGCAAGAATTTCTTATGCTATACTAAGGGGGGGGGGGGGGGGGGGGGGGGAACAAAGAAGAAAAGTACCCTGCAGGTTTAGTGTAAATGTATGGGCACACATACACACACCACATATGCCTACCAACATGCACATGCTAAAAGCACCATGTGGACATAACTGAGAAAGAGCAAGAGTCCCTGAAAGACATCAGAAAGGCACTGGGAGAGCTCAGACCTCGACCATCATCAAAGTAATCCTGGATCTGCCCTTGGACCTCAACCTGCACCACAGATCCCCACCACCATTTCATGGGGTCCTCCCAGAGCCACAGATCCCCACCACCATTTCATGGGGTCCTCCCGGAGCCACAAGTCCCCACCACCATTTCATGGGGTCCTCCCGTGGCCACAGATCCCCACCACCATTTCATGGGGTCCTCCCGGGGCCACAGATCCCCACCACCATTTCATGGGGTCCTCCCGGGGCCACAGATCCCCACCACAATTTCATGAGGTCCTCCTGGGGCCAAAGATCCCCACCACCATTTCATGGGGTCCTCCTGGGGCCACAGATCCCCACCACCATTTCATGGGGTCCTCCTGGGGCCACAGATCCCCATCACCATTTCATGGGGTCCTCCCGGAGCCACAGATCCCCACCACCATTTTATAGGGTCCTCCTGGGCCAAAGATCCCCATCACCATTTCATGGGGTCCTCCCCGAGCCACAGATCCCCATCACCATTTCATGGGGTCCTCCTGGGGCCACAGATCCCCACCACCATTTCATGGGGTCCTCCTGGGGCCACAGATCCCCACCACCATTTTATAGGGTCCTCCCGGGGCCACAGATCCCCATCACCATTTGATGGGGTCCTCATGGGGCCACAGATCCCCACCACCATTTCATGAGGTCCTCCTGGGCCAAAGATCCCCACCATCATTTCATGGGGTCCTCCTGAGGCCACAAGTCCCCACCACCGTTTCATGGGGTCTTCCTGGGGCCACAGATCCCCACCACCATTTCATGGGGTCCTCCTGGGGCCACAGATCCCCACCACCATTTCATGGGGTCCTCCCGGGGTCACAAGTCCCCACCACTGTTTCATGGGGTCCTCCTGGGGCCACAGATCCCCACCACCATTTCATGGGGTCCTCCTGGGGCCACAGATCCCATCACCATTTCATGGGGTCCTCCCGGGGTCGCAAGTCCCCACCACCGTTTCATGGGGTCCTCCTGAGGCCACAGATCCCCATCACCATTTCATGGGGTCCTCCCGGGGTCGCAAGTCCCCACCACCATTTCATGGGGTCCTCCTGAGGCCACAGATCCCCACCACCATTTTATGGGGTCTCCCGGGGCCACAGATCCCCATCACCATTTCATGGGGTCCTCCCCGAACCACAGATCCCCACCACCATTTTATAGGGTCCTCCCGGGGCCACAGATCCCCATCACCATTTTATAGGGTCCTCCCGGGGCCACAGATCCCCATCACCATTTCATGGGGTCCTCCCAGGGCCACTCTTCTCATCTCTCCTCCAAATTTGGTTAGAATCAGTGCACTACTTACTGAGTTATTTTGCTGACAAACAGAAACAGAAAACCCCACACAAAGCAACAAAGAGGAGCGAAAACGTAACCTCCTTGGTGGGAGGCAATGGAGCAGCCCTAGGAAAACGAAAGGAAAGCAAAGGAAAGCCAGGCACATTGGGGTTGCAAGAAGACCACACAGCATCGGGTGGCAATCCATTCCTCTCGCCACAGCAGGATTGCCCCCCAGTCAAAACAAGCACAATATCACAGCATGACCATCGGAGCTGAGAAAAGAAAAAAACAAACAAACAAAAACAAAGACAGCATTCCTCTACTACAATCTACAGATCAAAGACTGCACCTTCTTCCAGCACCGTTTTTTTTTTTTTTTTTTTTTTTTTGTAAATAAAACTATAAAGGACACATTGAAAAACACATGATAAATGAAGTTGTTACCTTTAAAAAGCTGTTAAGTGTGGAACCGGCGGTAGCAATCTGTATAAATAACAACAATGTCTATGATGAAAATAGAACACTGATGTCTTGATTTTCTCATGGCTGATTACAGTCTATGTGGAGACAAAATCAGTTAAAAACAAACAAAAAAAACAACCAAGAAATGGAAAGGACTAAGAATTTGAACTGTTAATCTCTCATGAGCATTTATATGGTAACAGTAGAAAGAGACATGATGTACATTCACAGGAACACACACACACACACACACACTACCCGTGAAATATTCAAGTACTCACACAAATTTGCAAAAAAAAAAATGGGAAGTTCTGACAAAGCAGTTGATGAACAAGAAATGGGGATTCTTTTCTTTTTCCAATACCACAATACTTCTGACTGTGTCTCCACGTAACATTAATTCTTTTGTGGAAAATCAAGACAACAGTGTGTGTGTGTGTGTGTGTGTGTGTGTGTGTATGTGTGTGAACAAGTGAGAGAGTGTGTGTGTGTGAGACAGACAGACAGAGAGAGCAAGAGAGAAAGAGCGACAGACACAGACAAAGTGACAGACGGAAACAGACATTGTGCCTTCCAGGTACAAGTCTAAATGTGTGTGTGTGTGTTTGAATGTGTGGAGGGGGGGTTAATATGTATGTGTATGTATGTGTTTGTGCACATATGAGAGAGAGAGAGAGAGAGAGAGAGCGAGAGAGAGATGCGAGTATGTGTGTGTTTGCTTGTGCACATGTGAGCATGAGGGCAAGAATTTCAGTATTTGTATGTTTGTGCGAGCATATCTGGATATGTGTGTGCGTATGTGGATATGTGTGTGCGTATGTGGATATGTGTGTGCGTATATGCACGCACGTGTACACTGTGCAAGTACACACTCTTGTGTATATATGCATGCATGCGTTGCCGTACATGAATCATATATCCATACCACTGATTGCAGACTGGTGTAAAAAAGGTAAAACATCACAACACTGCATACCCACACACAATGTGGTATACAACAGATTTCTCTCTTTCAGTCTATCTTGTCTTCACTCACTCGAGCTTTGATGTGCAAGTAAAGGAAAAGGGGACAAGATCAAGTGTAACACAAATAGGGTGTTTGTTTCTTTGTGGGAATTTTTTTTCTTTTTTTTTTTTGTCGTTTTTTTTTTTTTTTTGGGGGGGGGGGGGGGGGGGGGGGGTGGTGGGGGGTTAAGGAGTGGGGTTGTTTATTGATCTTCTTTTACTGCCCAGTCCTGTCATTTTCCAGGCTGCAGACCCCCTGTCACACAACCGCACCAGTGCTCACTCAAACAGCAGCAATCCAGCGAGAACTATCAATGTTGGGTCGCAGTCAGATTGCAGACCAAAACACATCCTGCACTGCTATGGTATCACTTCGGTGAAGTTCAGCATTCTTGTACAGATTCATCATACACACAGGACACCCAACATAATGCTTGTGACAAAAACTGCTTCGCCACTGACCCAGATAATGCATCCCATTAACGACAGTTTCAACGAATCTGCTACTGTGAAAATCCAGTCATGAGTCTGCCACAGTCACGGCAAGGGGAGAAAAAATTGAAACAAAGACATCCCAGGAAGATGGAATGTGGTTACCCTGATGGTGGGACGAAAAGTGGTCATGTGCGCAAAAATCTGACCAATGATGAACCTTGGACTGATGACCAAATTAGAGAAACTGAGGTGACCATGAGAGAGTTACAGAGCATCACCATGAGAGGGTTATTGTCACCATGAGAGGGTTAGAGAACCGTTTTATTTTTATTTTTTTGTGACAGTGAATACAGATGGTGGTGATGACAAAGAAGCTGTAGAGTTCTGCTTGGGTTTGAGACAACGCGACTCAGCTCTTCTCTGTTCTCCCTTTACATACACTGGCATCAACCTCACCAAAGAAATACAGAAACCTGTAGTGTTGGGTTGGAAATACAATACTGTCAATGTCACATCTGTGAATCATTGTCAAACTGTGGTCCTGGGCTTCCAATCTGGGCTCACGGCCTACTCAATTTTGGCCCGAGCCAGCACTGGCAGTAAAATTCTAAAATAGCATGTCCCCTATACATGAGAGGCCAAGGCATCCAAATCATTATTCTTCAATATCTGATAGGAGAAAACGTTTTACTCCACACAGAATACAGTGCTTCATAGATAAAGAAAAAAATTATGGGAAAAAAAGGACTATTCACACACACACACAAAAATGAATAAATAAAATAAATCTGGGTCCTGTAAAATTATTAGAGCCCTCTCAAGACAGAATAATACTTTTGTTTATATTATTTGCACATACAATGTGTAAACACACACACACACACACAAACACACACACAAATATTGCATGAACACACTCTTATGTACAAAAACGAGTAAAACCCACCTCTCACTCCCTGGCCCCCCCAACATCACAAATATCATAAGAAATCATTGTCTTTTTGTCCACAATGCCAATCACACAGAGGCTGAGTGATGCAATGGCACAACAAGGATATGACTGCAGTTTGAAAACCTGAGCTGGTATTTCATCAACACAGCCAACATACAGTGACGACAAAACTGCAAACTCTTCCACATGTGACTTAGGCAGTGGGATGCTCCGGAGAGGACTTTCACCCCCTCACGTCCTCCAAACCAGAAAGCACCCCAGTGGGACCTAACCTGGGTCACATAAGGAAACACTGGACAGTCTATGCCATCACATTCAAGTGTGTGCTACCCTACACGTATTCCTGTTAATAAGCCTGGTTACAGCTTGGCTGATGGGGGGGAGGGGGGGAGGCATAAGCAAGTTAACCTCAGACCTGTGTTCGAACCTTTCCTGCAGAAACCTGTATTTTGAAAGAAACAAAGCAACACAAAAATCAGAGATACATTCAAAATATTACTGCAGAAATCATTATTTCTAAAAATGAAAAAAAAAAGAAAGCAAAGAAAAACAATATGAAAAGAAAACTGTGAATTAAAAATAAAGCAAAAAAAAAAAAAAAAATTAGCACACACAAATCCACCCTCCACCCTCTCCGTATTTGAACAGCTGTGACCTCTGACCTGCATGGCTTCCACATGAGCTGTGACCAGGGAGAAAGGGGCAGTGGGGCGTGCCACGCCCAGCCTGACTGGGATGATGAGGGAGGTGGCAGTCTGACACAACTCCTCTATGGCAATGGGCACCAGTGCCTGGAAGGCACGGCGGCACTTGATGATGGGTTGGTAGGCCGGGAAACTGGTGCTGAAAACACACAGGCAGGGTTCATACATATCTCCTGACAAAAAAATTCAAGGACTTTTTAAGAGCTTTTCAAGCACTTTTTAAAAAAAATTCAAAGACTTACTTCAAGGATAGTTCTAAGAAAATAATCATGAAATACTGACACAAATGAGATTATTCACGGTCAAGGACTTCTTCGCGTATGCGGCAAAGACTGTTTTTGTCTCTGCCTGGTCTGCCTGCAACCATTCTTTGCACTCTTCTTTTTTCAGCCAAACATTGTTAAACAAACACTTCCCTGGATTGTTGGCTTCTCAATTTCCAGACGGCGGATCGTTCTATCATGTGTGCTGGCTCCATGGAGGCCGGTAACTCTGATGTTTTTACCTGTAGCAGACGACTTATCGGAGAGATCGTCGTTTGACTCGGTCTGCTTATACTTTCATACTTTTTTTCAAATTGAATTTTAAGACTTTTGTTTTTAAATACTCATGATTTTACACAGACTTTATTCAAAATCACTGGCAGAGACAAAATTTAAGCACTTTTTAAGGACCTATGAGCAAAAGCCTGATTTTTAAGGACTTTCTAGGCCTTGAAAAGGGGGCCCCTAAAATTAAGGACTTTTTAAGGACTGTACGAATCCTGAACAGGTATTCCATAGCCATCCAGACAGAAACATGTTAATGCTGTAACCAACACATGTATCCCATAGTCATCCAGACAGAAACATGTTAATGCTGTAACCAACACATGTATCCCATTGTCGTCCACACAGAAACATGTCAATGCTGAAAACACACATGTATCCCATTGTCATCCTGACAGAAACATGTTAATGCTGTAACCAACACATGTATCGCATTGTCATCCTGATAGAAACATGTCAATGCTGAAAACACACATGTATCCCACTGTCATCTGGACAGACACATGTAAATGCTGAAAACACACAAGTATCCCAATGTCTTCCAGACAGACACATGTCAATGCTGAAAACACACAAGTATCCCACTGTCATCCAGATAGAAACACAGAAGCATGTCAATGCTGAAAACACACAAGTATCCCATTGTCTTCCAGACAGACACACGTCAATGCTGTAAACACACATGTATCCCATTGTCTTCCAGACAGACACATGTCAATGCTGAAAACACAAGTATCCCATTGTCTTCCAGACAGACACATGTCAATGCTGAAAACACAGAAGTATCCCATTGTCTTCCAGACAGACACATGTCAATGCTGAAAACACACAAGTATCCCATTGTCTTCCAGACAGACACACGTCAATGCTGTAAACACACAAGTATCCCACTGTCATCCAGATAGAAACACAGAATCATGTCAATGCTGAAAACATACATGTATCCCACTGTCATCCAGATAGAAACACAGAAACATGTCAATGCTGAAAACACACATGTATTTCACTGTCATCCACACAAAAACATGTCAATGCTGAAAACATACATGTATCCCACTGTCATCCAGATAGAAACACAGAAACATGTCAATGCTGAAAACACACATGTATTCCACTGTCATCCACACAAAAACATGTCAATGCTGAAAACACACATGTATCCCACTGTCAGCCAGATAGATAGTCCGACTGATGACTGCTCTTTTCATACATTTTCATTTGCTTGCTTTTTTTTTTTTTTTTAAAAAGCCAGGATTTCAAAACATTCAAAAGAAACGTTGAAAGGCCTGTACACCCACATACAGCACACTTTCTCACAAACGCACATCACACGCTCTCCACGATGTCTTACCACCGTTTCTTTCCCGTGGAGGGCATCATCTCCACATTCAAGACAACGTAGACCCGGGCCACAGAGCGCACGAATCGCCGTGCCACCTGCCGCGCCTCCTCCTTCAGACTAGGTAACGAGCCCGTTTTGATCTCTCGCAAGATGGTCGACAACAAGGCATCCAGCATCTGTGATACAATAACAACAGTAATGAAAAAAAACCGACTCACCAAGTGCTCATCCATGATCTTGCTACAAGTGCTTCATAAAAATCATTCACATGCTTGCTCAAGAACACACCCATCCACCCCACCCCACCCCTACATACTCTCACACTAGCCCCTGACATGTCCATCAACCCCTAACCCCTCTTCCACTCACATTTCAGGGTTCACACAGATTTCCTGACAAAAATTCAAGGCCTTTTTAAGGACTTTTCGAGCACTTAAAAAAAAAAAAATTCAAGGACTCACTTCAAGGATAATTTTAAGAAAAATAATCATGAAATACTTGCACCAATTAAATTATCCACTGTCTCAGACTTTTTTTGCATATGCGGCAAAAGGCCTTGTTTTTATCTCCACCTGGGTCTGCCTGCGACCATTCTTTGAACTCTTCTTTTTCCAACCAACCAATGTTAAATGGACACTTCCACAGCATACCGGCTACTGAAGCCCCGTAACTCCGGTGTTTTTACCTGTAGTAGAACAACTTATCGGCAAGACTGTCGGTCAACTTTGACTCGGACTTCCTATACTTTTACTTTTTACAAAATTTAATTTCAGATTTTTTTTCAGTTGACTTATGATTTTACACCAACTTTTTTCAAAATCACTGGCAGTGACAAAATTCAAGCACTTTTTAAGGACCTATGAGCAAAAGCCTGATTTTTAAGGACTTTCAGGGCCTTGAAAAGAGGTCCCCCTAAATTAAGGACTTTTAAGGACTGTATGAACCCTGCATTTACATACAGACATTTTCCACAACCACAAACAACAATTATGTTTGTTGTTTGTGGTTGTGGAAAATGCCTTTGTGTGAAGTGGAAATTTTTTAAGGAAAATGTATAAGACATGTCAAAGAGAGAGGAGAGAGAGAGAGAGAGAGAGAGAGAGAGAGAGAGAGGCAGTAAGGAGAGGAAAGGTAATTACAGAGTTCTGCAAGCTGTGACATACATAAAACCCTCTTTCTTGTTCTTCAAACAATATTGTAGAAAAACCACCAAAAGACGTGTTCTAGAAGGTTCTTTCATTTTATCTATGAAGCACAATTACTTCCATAAAAAAAAGAAAGCAAAAAATGTTATGAACACACATACCTCTCTCATGCAATTCCCTTTAAAGCAAAATCTTTCACATCATTCATCAGCAGTGAGAAGAAATGGGGAGCAAAAATCACTGAAATTGGGGGGGGGGGGGGGGGGGGCAGGGTCCTGCAAACATGCTTTCCTTTCCCCTGAAAAACATGTTGAATTTTGTCTAAAAAAAAAAAAAAAAAATGACCTCATCTAATAGAACACTATGACTGGTGTATGGTCCACTTTTCAGTCCAACCATATACAGAACCTTCCGTTTGACAAGCTTTTGTCTCATTTGTTCACATTTGTAGCGGCTCTTTTGATGAACGACGTCAGAGCGTGACACCATTCTGCCTTCATTCCAATAGGCGACAGGACCACTACCCTCTCTGATGCAGACACTGACCTGACCTGACATTGTGTGACATCAATGCTGTCTGCAAGTCTACCGAAAATGCAGTCAGTAATCCGTCGATTCCACTTCCACCTTTTTTGTTTCCCATGAATTCCGTTTGTCCCTGTTGAAAATTTTTTTTTTTTTTTTTATCTTTCATATTCTCATTTTGTTGAAATCTGCAAATTTGTGAAAATGGACCCTGAATTTGCAAAATGAAAAAAAAAAAATTTGAATATGAAAAAAAATACACTAGAAAGTGTCACAAAAAAATAAAGAGCCAAACACAAGTAAGGAGAGGAAGAGACCAACCTCCACATTGCTCTTCACAAGCAGCGAATGTGTGAACTTGTCCAGCCTGGCTGTGCCACTCTGGATCTCCAGGTACATCTGCTCCTCATACATGGCGTCCCCACTGAAGCACACAGACACACGCACGTAACCACACATGTTGGTACATACACCAACACACACACACACACACACAGATGCATGCACATATAACATTCCCACATAAATGACCATTCATACATAGATAAACTTTGAAATACACAGAAATGATGTCCTCCTACTGTCGTTCTATTGTTGTTGGTTTTTCTTCTTCTTTTTTCTTTTTTACATCAACCTGTGTTATTAACCTTCTGATCACTGACCTGGCCCATTTCACTGGTCTGTCATTGCTTGACAACCACTGATACATGCTGTTCTGTCACTTTCCCTTTACTTACTGGTTATTTGGGAAGAGCTGAGCATTACAACGCAATCTTCCAACAAATCACCACCTGCATGTAGTTTCCTGTGGTACAGAACACAAAAGCCCCCAAGGCCATCAACACCAACACAACCACCAGCAAGCCGCGTCAGCACGAACAAAGGAAGCTACAGGACAGGTTACCACCAGTATCACTATGGGACCAACACAGTCACGGCTGTTCACTCCACCTCACCTGTTGGAGCCCTGTTTCAAGCCACTGAAGATCATGGCTTTGACCGCCGTCCAGTCACTCAAGATGCGCTCCAGTGCACGGCGGCTGAAGCGTGGCGGCTCCAGGTCGTGCTCCGGCATCTCCAGATCTGGGTCACCACACCATAAGAATGGTTATGTGAGGGGAATGGGGACCCCAACAAGCATACTATGCAGTTTTTCTTCCTTTTCTTTTTTTCTTTACAGTTTCACCTATTGCATATAGTTCAGAATTTACTTCAAAAATTTCTTAAATCAAGACAAGTGCATACACAGATAAGTAGGATCATTGCTCTAATACCTTACTGTATCAACACACAGAAAGATAAATCACAAACATTAACGCACACAAAGATAAATCATAAACATCAACACACAGAAAGATAAATCACAAACACCAACACACAGAAAGATAAATCACAACGTCAACACACACAAAGATAAATCATAAACATCACCACACAGCAGGATAAATCATAAACATTAACACACTGACAGATATATCAAATATCAACACACAGTTTAACAATTTCAAGTCTACAATGGAGGTAGAAGCAGTGACACAAGCACTCCACTGGCTTTCATCCACAGGCCAGTTTAAAACTCAACAAGCCGTGATACTGACTGACTCCATGAACCTACTTCAGAAAGTGAAGAGTGGAATGGGAAGCCCTGCTTGGAATGAACTAATGCGCAGCCTTCCATTGGAGAGACTCATATCGATGTACTACCCTGGACAGGCTGGAGTTAAAGGAAACGAGAGAGCAGACACACTGGCTGGCAAGGCAACGACAAGAACTGGATTACTGCTTGACCGATCTGATGTGATAAGAAATATGGGGAGTTTTTCTTATACTCCCTGTTTGGCTGGTATACTTACCATGTCAGACCATAGCATTCAACGGCAGTTAGTCAGCTCTGCCAGGCCAAAGATTTTTGTGGCTAATGCAGTAATAAGACAGTAATAAGACAGTCAAGTGACGCCTACCCTACTTCCGCCATGCGCAGAAGGCCGAGGTGAGCTTGTTTACCTCATTCTTCTGAGTCACTTAAGCAGCAAACAAGAGCAAAGCCACTATACCATAGAGCATCTTTCAGACCTGAACATAGAGAAAGGAAGTGGCCGCACATCCAGACTTACAGGAAGATCAAGAAACATCACCAATCAAACAAAGATGGAATAATCGCCAAGGCCAATGCTGCGAAGGCCCCTAGAGATTGGGGCAAACTCATACTGGGCCTTTCCAATAACAGACACAAACGATCAAACACATGTCAACTGAGATAAGACTTTTAATCTCTCAGGGGCCCCCGTATACTGTAGAGGTGTGTGTGCGCTGGTGTGTGTGCATCAGTGGGGTGATGAAGGCATGTTAATTAGAGAGTCCATGGATGAGTGTGCATGCCTTGATGTGTGTGTGTGTGTGTGTATATGTATGGATGTATGTATGTGTGTGTGTGTGAGTGTTTGTGAGAGAGAGTGTTTGTGTGTGTGGTGTGTGTGTGTGTGTGTGTGTCTGTGTGTTTGTGTGGGTTGTTGTTCTTACTGTTATATATGTATATGTATGTGTGTGTGTGTGTGTGTGTGTGTGCGCGCGCGCGCGCACGCAAGCGTGCATGTGTATGTTGTATTGGATGTACTTGTTCTTGTTCATAAGTCATCTTCTGAGCATTCATTTCCCAAACAAGCAAAGGCACATACACACGCACATGCAAGCACACGCACATGCGAGTGCACACACACACACACACTCATGCATACACATACACACACAACATGCTACACACACACGGGCCTGTGCCCACACATCCATACACACACACGTGTACATTAACTACCCACATATACAATGATAAAAATGGCACAACCAACACTGACTAGGTATTCAAGGTCTGACCAGCACGCACGCTGGGCTAGTGCGTAGGTCAGACATCTACTAAGTCGTAGCCACAAGACCCTCTTCTTAAATTCTCTCATATTAGAAATTAATTCATTTATCCATCAGCTTTAAATCACGCACAGTGTGGTGTCAAAACTTATCGGATGTGGTGCAGCATATATGGAACTGTCCGCACGCAGTGACGTCTGCTTGATGAAACTGAAACTAACACTCTAGGAAATTTATTTGTAATTTGACACGTTATGCCAAACTAATGTGACAGTTGGAGAGTTAAGAGCCAGCCCAACTCAGGCCTCACCATCGGCGATCTGGGCTTTACGAGACGTGGTGACCCTGGACCGCGTGGGTCGATGTTGACGCTGCTCAACAAGTTGTCTGCCCACCGTCTGAACCAAGAAGAGCAGGATGTTCTCTCCCCTGAAACACACCATTTTCCACCAGTTCGTTAACAACCGCAAACTTGCTAACTGGCAAAACTCTCGCTGACTTTATCTCCACTTTCAGTTTTTATTTTTTAAAAACTGACAAAACCATCACTTACTATAGCAGCAGTTTCCGTTTAAAAGACAAAGATCTGGCAAAACCCTTGCTGAAGGCAGTTTCTTCTCCCGTTGCATTGTACTATTAACCTTTCGGCGTTCACTCCTGTCACAACAGACTGCAAGAACACTGCCTCAAAATGTTCTGCTAATCTGTCACACGCACTCGCTCTGCCTTGCACACCAACCGTGAATCAAACTTCCCCATGAAGTCTGGCACTGTCAGTGAAATGTTGGTACATTCATTCAGATGCTACATACTACTTCATTCATGAGAGACAGCAGCCACAGATGTAACAATGTCATAAGGTCATTTCTTGAGAGAGAGAGAGAAAAAAAGAGAAGAAATCCATTTCAACGAATAAGTGTAATGGGAGGACTGCACTGAGGAAGTGATAGATGATACTGTGCATAAGTGGATTTATCTGAGAGACTTAATACTATATCAATATACATACTTTTTTTTTTTCATTCTAAATGAGTGTTGGTGAAGAAGATGATGTCTGAGAAAATTCCACAGTGGAAAGTGAAGCAGAAAACAATGTTACACTTGCAGCATTGCAGACCAGGTTGCTGCTGCAACAGTTCATGTAAACCATTTTCAGCAACAAACAGGCCCGCCCACATGCTTCCAGAAAAAGCAATATTTTTCTCGGCAAGTTCCCCAGTATTTGTTCTGTCAGGTGGAAAATTGGAATGTGCTAGTTAGTGCAAGTTAACATTAATCACCTTCACTGCATTCATAAATGAAAAGTCTTACACCTGGTTAATTTCATAACATTTATGTGTCACTCTAAATGGACTGAAGTGCAGGTACAAGATATAGTTTAAGTTCAGGCAGAAACAATCGGTTTTTTTTCGCTCTCACGTATGTACATGTAACATAACAGACTGTGACTGTTTCTAAAAGCACCGTTTCACCACCATTTCAGCTTGAAAACATGACAGAGTGGACAGAGCTCACCTCAGGTGCTTAGGTCACACAAATTGACATGCAAAATGCAAAACAAAATAAAACCACAAATTGATACATGTGCCAAACATTATTTCATAATGTGGATCAGCAAGTGAACAGAACTATGTAGATTGCAGGTCCACGGTTTATTTGGGAAAACAAAGGTGGAAACATGAACACTTGGAAGAGTGTCAATGTATCATAGATGACTGGTAAAAACGTTATTAACAGTAGCTCCTGTTTCTTTAAATTTTCTGTTTTCACTTCAATGGCTTTTCATGCTCCTCTTAGAAAACACACACACACAAAACTGCATGGATAACCAAGTCAGGGTCAATACACAAACTTTGCTTACAAACATTAGTCAAAAAAGAGTTGGAAATCTGGCCAATGGCAAAAGTATATACAGGGGGAAGTTGGGAGAGTGCATTTCACATACGACAGTAAAGCCTGGGCATGTTTTTTTCAGCTCTTTCCAAAGCCTCAAAGACCTTTTCATTCATGGAGTTCTTATACATACCTTCTGCTCCCTTCCCACTCCCCACAACATTTCAATCAACAGACACACCAATATGCATGCATCTGTCTAATCCTGTACCCTCAACCTCCTCCACGGACTTAAATATTAATAGAGTAAGGTACAGCAGGGAAAAAAAAAGGAACAAAAATCAAAAATGAAAACAATACTACTAAAAAATCTCCCTCACGCCCCCTCCAACCACCACTCTCACTCCCCAAAACCAACACACACACACACACATACACAAACGCACATATACACCCACATGCACACCCACATGCACACACACACACACACACACACACTCTCGTGCACACACACACAATGTACACCCACACACACACAGAAAAGGCAGAAGACAGGCAATGCAGCCCACAGACCTGCTGTTGGGCATGGTGACCAGGTCAGTATTGGTCAGAAGCTTGTTCAGCAGCACTAGTCGTGAACTCTGCAGCCCTGCCACCAGCGCCTTGCACTTGCACTTCTCCCAACAGTCACAGTAGGCAGTCGGCGCCGTTTTCTTCAGCCTGTTTAGCAAGAGGAAAAAATCCAGCAGAGTCAACACAAGTGTTCTTACTTCACTGTCTCCCATTTGTTATAAAACCTCTCTTTCAAACTTACTGCTGAAATCATCACCTGCCTTCACTCCTTCTCCTCCACCAAAATCAATGGAATTTCTGTTCTCCTTTGACCACAGTAAGCTTCAAACGTTCACTGTTTAACCTCTCCTAAAGAATCCCTGTCTCTCCCAACCCTTCCAACAGCAAGGTTAGCACTGTGTGTGTGTGTGTGTGTGTGTGTGTGTGCGCGCGCACGCACGTACGTGTGCGAATGTGTGTGTGTGTGTGTGTGTGTGCGCGCGCGTGCGCGTTTCCTCTGTTCACTTCTCAGCTCTTGCACTTTTTAACTGAAACTTCCTCTTTCAAACATCGAACAGGGTTTTTAACCAGAAAATTTATCATCCACTACATGTTACTGCTGACACTTGCAAAAATCATGTTGGCTTTGGTCTGAAACACTGTATCCCGGAGTGACCACAAAGCCAAAAAGTCTTTTAACTAAGCTGTGAGATTCTGCACTTTTACACCAAACTCCAGATTTTGGAAAAGATTTGAAAACAGAAACAATTCCTGAAAAATTCTACATGGATTAGCAGCTATGAATTGTAGGAGCAAAGGGTGACACTCACTTGCACTCGTGCCCTTTATGGCACACCCGGGCACACTCGGTGCAACAGCACAAGGTTCCCGTCAGGCCGCACGTCTTGCACTCAAAGATGTCCTGAAGCAGGGAAACACATCATCGTCAACACCCACAGATCAGCGACTCCCATCGTTTACAGCATTTTGTTTCTCTGTTATAAACAACATGTTATCCACTTTTTCCTGTTGGTGGTGGTGATGGCGATAGCTGGTGGTGTGTTTTCTTAATAAAGGGGAAGGGGTGGGAGTGAAGGGGGGAGGTTCAGGAAACACAGTTACGGTTGAGGTCAAAGAAATATCATTTGCTTGTCATTTTTCCTCCCCAAAGAAAATGCCGAAACTTGATGAAAGGGCAAGGTACATCTGCATGCGTGTCCACCCCATGCACGTGTGCATGTATGTGTGTGTGTGCATGCTTTTGATGAGGTATGGTTTCTTCAAGCGAGAGAAAATAAACAGAGATGCGGGACGTGTGCATGTGTGTGTGTGCATGTGTGTATATGTGTGTGTGTGCTTGCATGCATGTGAGTGTGTGTGAGATGTATCAGTGCATATGTGTAACATAAATCTATGCAATCATTTACTCCATATTCTAAGGACTGAACGACATTAGTCTTGAACACATTTCACTAGACCTACTCAGTTTTCCTTCACCTCGTGCTCAATCCATCCCTGTCAACCAACAACACACACAACATTCAATGCCCATCTTGCGCCGAATTGGATGATGGTATGTGATCGCTTGTTCATTTTCGTTGTCCGGAGTGTTCATTCAATGCCCATCTTGTGCCGAATTGGATGAATGTATGTGATTGATTGTTCATTTTCATTGTCCGGAGTGTTGTGTATCTTGCCTAAAGAAGACCTAAAAGGTCAAAACGCGTCATGTTTTGTCTTGTTATTCGTTTGGCTAAGTTTCTTTGCGGAGCGTTACAAATACTTTTTAGAATTTACACTGATGACACAGACCGACCCCCATGCACACACACACCTGGTTGATATGGTCGGCCCCGGTCCAGGTGAAGCTGCAGGTGTCGTTGGCGCAGAGGACATGCAGCGGGGAGTTGTCCAGGCTGGAGCCGCTGGGATACAGCATGGTCATCAGCACCGCCCGCTCCGGCTCCCCGCACTCCCCTCGCCCGCACAGCTTCAGCGCGCAGTTCATCAGGGCCAGGGCCGCTGGGTACGCCCGCCCGCACACCGCCTGCATGAAGGGCGTGCACCCTTCTGCGTTCCTGTTGGCAGGGGGTGCAGGTTTGATAGTCGCCTTAAGTAAGATTGCTTATAGCCCAGCCAACCGCAAAGGGCCATCTCAGGGCTGTCACCACGTTGAAGTCCAAGTCATTCATTCTCACAACCCTTTAAAATACAGCTTCTACAGAAACACACCCCGTAAATTTTGTTAAAAATCTTTCTACTGTTAAATCTCAGATCAGATGAAGAATCTTAAATAAATGTTAGCGAACCGCCCAGAGAACGTGGACAAACGAGTCACAAGACGAAACACAACGCGTTTCGACCTCTTAGGTCTTCATCGGGTGAGACATAAACGAATAAAACAACGAAAATTCACTTAGCTTTGATCGCTTCAGATCACTTCACAGGGTTCAGCGCAAGGAAGCGCTTGTGTGTGTGTGTGTGTGTGTTATATACACACACACACACACAAACACATGCTATTGCTGTTAACTTCCTTCTAGATCAAACTATTTAGCAGTTACAGTAACTTCAGTCAGGACTCTTTTTGTCTTCCATACTTAACTGATACTGGAAACGAGTAGAAAAAATTAAATAGCAGCACTCATATACACTCACACAAACAATAACAAACAAAGAATCTCCTGAACAGTGATTAGCACACAAACATTACTGTATGCACAATCAGTGATATGCAGCCTACACACTAAAGTAAGTCTTTGCAACTTTCATGGCAATAAAAACATCTTTTTTCTTCTTTTTTTTTTTTCCACACACACATACAAGTTGTCTCCATTCTCTTGTCTTTTTTCTTCTTTTTTTTTTTTTTCCACACACACATACAAGTTGTCTCCATTCTCTTGTCTTTTTTCTTCTTTTTTTTTTTTTTCCACACACACATACAAGTTGTCTCCATTCTCTTGTCTTTTTTTCTTCTTTTTTTTTTTTTTTCGCACACACACTTGTCTCCATTGGTTTTCCTTCTCCCATCCACTCCAAAACCATAACAACCTATTTCCCCACCCATACACACACTTGTCTCCGTGTTCTTTTTTCCATGTCCCATCCACTCCAAAACCATAACAACCTATTTCCCCACCCATACACACACTTGTCTCCGTGTTCTTTTTTCCATGTCCCATCCACTCCAAAACCATAACAACCTATTTCCCCACCCATACACACACTTGTCTCCGTGTTCTTTTTTCCATGTCCCATCCACTCCAAAACCATAACAACCTATTTCCCCACCCATACACACACTTGTCTCCGTGTTCTTTTTTCCATGTCCCATCCACTCCAAAACCATAACAACCTATTTCCCCACCCATACACACACTTGTCTCCGTGTTCTTTTTTCCATGTCCCATCCATTCGAAAACAACGACAACATATTCCCCAAACTCATCAGTACATCCAACTAGACAGGGGTTGGGAGATGGAAGCTGGGAAGGAGGAAGGCAGGAGGGGAGAGGGAGAGGGGGAGGAGGGGGAGTGGAGGGAAGGGGAGATGATGACAGCTGCAGAGAAAAACTGTCGTTACAGAAAGGAAGCGCAACGGACGGGCGTGGCCACCACCTGCACACTACCTGGCAGTCATCAAGGCCAGAAGGTGAGGCTGGAACGACCGCGACTCCAGCAGCAGGTTCAGGATCTGCAGGGCCACTGCCCGCCGCTCCTTGTCTTCCATCTTCACAGGCCCCGCCCCCATGGGGGTGATGTCTGTCCCGCCCGCCCCTCCGCTGCTGGGGCCTGCCCCACTGGACGTGCCCAAGCCTGCAGCCAGGCCTGAGACCCCGGAGTCTGCAAAAAAACAACGGACAACAGAATCTAAGTTGTGGTGTTGGTTTTTTTTGTTCTGTTTGTGCTGAATAAAAGCTGTGAGAGAACCTGGAGAACAGGCAGCATGTACTTGCAAGATGAAAAAGGAATTTTCTCACCTGTCTTATTTTCTCACCTGTCCAAAGAAATGCCCTCTCCCCACTTGGCACGGAACATCACTGTAACATCAGGATCCGCCCAACTGTTAAACTTGGAGGGCAGGGAGCCAAATTCGCCTTGATCTCCAGGCAGGCATCCTTTTCACTACCGAGAGTAGAGTTGCAAAGTACTCACCTGTCCACACAAACGCCTTATCCCCTTAGCACGGAACATGGCTGTCTCACCAGGGTCCCCAACACAAACATACTGGGAGTGCAGGGAACTAACCTTGCGTCCACTTCCAGTTAAGCAGCAAGAGTGATCGCCATTAGTGAGTTCACTTCATCGAAACATGTTCAAACTAGCTCAGTGTTCACTCCTTTTCCCCACCAAGCCGGCAGACAGGACGTCAGACAAGCAATTCCCAAAATGACTTGCAGTGGGAAAATTCATTTTACTCTTACTTCCCTGTGCAAACAAATATCAAGAGTATCGAAAAGGATGGTTGGAAGGACACTTACCTGGTCAGGGAGGCCTTGATCCTACCTGAGAATGTCTCTGTGCAGTCACCTGAGCCTAGACCTCGCTGTCAGCGGCCACTAAGGGCCCCAGGTGATGGTCTCCAAGCTTCCTCTGACGACGACAAGCCTCAGTCTCTGCCCTCTCTCTCTCTCTCCACACAAGGGCACAAAGTGACAAGAAATCAGCACGTGTCAAAGAATGTCTCAAGCTCAGCATCGGAGAAAGGAGAACACTTCTTCTCTCAAGACATCTTGGGAAAATCAGTACTGACATTACTTTCACACACTCTTAAAAAAAATGCAACGATTCTTCGAAGAGGCTTTTGCAAAAAATTACATATCTATCAATTTTAACTCTTATCTAATCTAAAGTAACAATGAGCTAAAACTACAAATGGGAGAGAGTAAAAAGGCTGTGTCGACAGGAAGATTCCAACAGAAAGGGTCTATATGAAATCAGCAGGGGTGTGTTGACTCATGGGCAACTACTAATCCCCTTTGGCAGTCAAGAACCTCAACAACATTCAGTCATATCACAGAGGTCAAAGCTGCCAAAGATTTTCTCTTATTTCCAGTCTGCTCCTGGGCAACTCCTATCCCCCTAGGGCATCAAGTATCCCCGTAAGTTCAGTCACATCACAGAGGTAAAACCTGCCAGAGATTGTCTATTATTTCCCGTCTGCTCCTGGGCAACTACTATCCCCCTAGAGCATCACAGGTATCCCCTAAGTTCAATCATATCACAGAGGTAAAACCTGCCAGAGATTGTCATTATTTCCCGTCTGCTCCTGGGCAACTACTGTCCCCTAGGCATCAGGTATCCCCGTAAGTTCAGTCATATCACAGAGGTAAAACCTGCCAGAGATTGTCCATTATTTCCCGTCTGCTCCTAGGCAACTACTATCCCCCTAGGGCAGTCAAGTATCCCCGTAAGTTCAGTCATATCACAGAGGTAAAACCTGCCAGAGATTGTCTATTATTTCCCGTCTGCTCCTGGGCAACTACTATCCCCCTAGGGCATCAAGTGTCCCCGCAAGTTCAGTCATATCACAGAGGTAAAGCCTGCCAGAGATTGTCCATTATTTCCCGTCTGCTCCTGGGCAACTACTATCCCCTAGGGCATCAAGTGTCCCCGTAAGTTCAGTCATATCACAGAGGTAAAGCCTGCCAGAGATTGTCTATTATTTCCCGTCTGCTCCTGGGCAACTACTATCCCCCTAGGGCAGTCAAGTATCCCCGTAAGTTCAGTCATATCACAGAGGTAAAACCTGCCAGAGATTGTCTATTATTTCCCGTCTGCTCCTGGGCAACTACTATCCCCCTAGGGCATCAAGATAAGATAAGACAATGTTGCTTATAGCCCAGCCGACCGCAAGGGGCCACATCAGGGCTGTCACCACGTTAAAATCAACTCACAAGTCATTAAAAAAAAAAAAAAAAAAAAAAAAAAAAAAACCTTTCACACATCTCTTTAAATGACATTGTCTAGAAACGCACCAGAAACTTCGTTAAAAATCTTTCATCCGTAAAATCTTAAATCAGATGAAAAATGTTAATCTCTCTCAAAAACTCAAAGATCACGTCAGGCGGAACATCCCTGAACAGGATTTTCATGGACTCTGCTGTAAAATGTTTGTGTCTCACATCGTGCAAGTCCCAACACTCTAAAAGAATATGTTTCATTGTGAGTGGCACATGACATGGAATGCACCACGGAGCTTCCTCATTCTTTAAAAGGTACGAATGGGTAAAATACGAATGGCCGGTGTGCAGCCGGCACAGAACTGTTTCTTCTTTACGGCCACCAGACGTAGATGGGAGGAACTCATTAAGGTTTGGACGGATCTGAAAGAGTTTGTTATCCGTCTGCGTGTTCCAATCCTCCTGCCAGAGGTCTCTCACATAATCATTAATTTTGGGTTTCAGATCTGAGCAAGGGATATAAATATTGGACAATTTCTCTCTTGTGGCATTTTTGGCTAAACGATCAACCATTTCGTTCCCTCCGATGCCAACATGACCAGGAACCCAAGCGAGAATAATGTTGTAACCATCCGCTTTCAACTTGCTAAAAAGCTCAAAGAAATGTAATAGTTCTGGATGCTGAAGGTTGCGGCCAGCTATGGCCTCCAAAGCTGACAGCGAATCCGACAGAACCAGAAAGTCCCTCTTGGTAGATTGTGAAATTATTTTCAATGCCAGAACCAGAGCAGTAAGTTCAGCAGAATAGACAGAGGCATCTGGAGGTATATGTTTTAACAGTATCTGAGAAGGAGCACCAGGGCAATAGGCTGCACACGCCACTCCATCCTCAGACTTGGAACCGTCAGTGAAAATTTTCTGACAGGATGGAAATTTTGAAC
Source organism: Conus canariensis (assembly GCA_033310375.1). NCBI lineage: Eukaryota > Metazoa > Mollusca > Gastropoda > Neogastropoda > Conidae > Conus > Conus canariensis. The sequence goes on from CM065747.1 coordinate 27,838,158, forward strand.
AGAGGTCAGCATACAATGCCTTGTATGCCTGAGAGCTGGTGGACTCATTACGAAAAGCTGCGAGATCAAAACGAATCTCTGGTGTGAAAAAGGTCCACGGAGGCTGATCCGGAAACTTGGAAAAATCAGACACAACTCCTAGGTCTAGACCTGCATTCCGCGCGTGTGGCTGCATACGAACACCAAACGGCGGGAATACAGTTAGGGTTGTTTTCGAATTTGTTTTGAAACTGGGGGTCAAAGACACAGTCATAGGCAGGATTCTGTGGTTCTGAGAACAGTCTGATATAGTAATTTAGAGACATTTTCAGCCTGCGGTTGGACAGTGAGGGTTCACCTGCCTCTGCGTACAGGCTGTACACAGGGGTGGTGCGGAATGCTCCAAGACAGAGACGAAGCCCTTGATGGTGGATAGGGTCCAAGAGTTTCAGATAAGAGGGTCTTGCAGAGCCGTACACAGCACAACCATAGTCCAGTTTGGAGCGGACCAGGGCTCTGTAGAGATGCAGCAAAGTTTTCTTATCAGCGCCTCAGTCAGTGTGTGCTACGACCCGCAGAATATTCAGAGCTTTCTGGCAAGAGGTTTTGAGATTTTTAATGTGGCTGAGAAAGTTGAGTTTTTGATCAAAAATAACTCCAAGGAATTTGGCTTCTTTTACAGCTGGAATGGTGGACTTGTCCAGACGAATTTCAGGATCAGCAAAAAATTGACGAAAATTGTGAAAATGGATTGACTGAGTTTTGGTACGTGAGAAGGTAAACCCGTTTTCCTCGGCCCACTGCTGGATCTTGTTGACACAAAGTTGGAGTCGACGCTGTACGCTGGGGTAAGAAGCTCCAACTGCGTACAGCGCAAAGTCGTCAACGAACAGAGAGGACTCAGAGCCCTGGCTTACCGATTTCACAATGTCGTTGATTTTAATGCTGAAAAGAGCAGGAGAAAGGATGCTCCCTTGAGGGACACCCAACTCCTGCCCATGGATGTCAGAGAGTGTGGTGCCAACACGCACCTGGAACTGTCGATCAGCCAAAAAGTTCTGTATGAACAGAGGCAGGTGACCACGGAAACCAAGTCTGTGCAAGTCCAGAAGAATTCCTGATTTCCATGTGGTGTCATACGCTTTTTCGAGGTCGAAAAAGATAGCGACCACATGCTGTTTATTGACAAAGGCATTGCGGATGGTGGTTTCCAGACGGATTAGATGGTCGACTGTCGAGTGGTATTTCCGGAACCCGCACTGTTGACTGGCCAAAAGGCCATCGGTTTCCAGCTTCCACATCAGACGGGAGTTGACCATCTTCTCCATCAACTTACAGAGGCAGCTAGTCAGAGCTATTGGACGATAGTTGGAAGGGTTGGTAAGGTCCTTTCCAGGCTTTGGAATTGGAATGATCAGGGCTTTCCGCCAGGAGGGCGGAAAGCACCCTGTGGTCCAGATATGGTTGTATACTTTAAGAAGAGTCTGGAGACAGCTTTCTGGAAAATGTTTCAAAACCTGATAATGAATATCATCCAGACCAGGGGCAGAATCAGTGCAGGTTTGTAAAGCTGTTTTCAGTTCATTGATTGAAAAAGGGAGATTGTAGGCTTCAGAGTTGTCTGATGTGAAATTGTATAAAGATTTCTCTCTGAGTTGTTTGTTTTTTAAAAATGCTGCAGATTTATTTGAAGATGAGGAGTTCTGTTGGATGGTGGAAGCCAACAGATTGGCAACAGCTTGTTTGTCAGTGACCAGAGCATCGGCAAGTTTCAAGTGATGAATGGAGGGGTTGGTGTTTTTCCCTTTGATTTTTCTGATGATGTTCCAGACTTTTTTCTTTGAAGTTTTTGATGTCAGCCCGGAGCAGAAGTTTCTCCAAGACTGACGTTTACTGATTTTGAAAGTGTGTCTCGATTGGCGCGGAGTTTCTGATGGGCTCGAGCGTTGGGACCTGAAGGTCGTTGGTATACCCGACGCTGAGCCCGTTTGCGAACTTTTGAAATTTGTTGGCAGTCTGAATTAAACCAGGGTGTTTTGGGCATTTGGAGTTTGTCGGAAGACATTGGAATACAGGTTTTAGCACAGTTTATCACAGTATTGGTCAGAGATTCTGCTGGGTCTGGACTCTGAAGAAAATCAACTTCCTGGAATTCTTTTGAAATATTGGTTACAAAGAGTCCCAGTTGGCCTTCTTATAATTAAAATGTTGTGAGACAGAAGCGCTCTCAGTTAATACAGGTTTTAAAAGAACAGGGAAATGGTCACTTCCGTGTAGATCGTCATGGACAGACCACTCATAGTCCAGGACCAGCGAGGGGTCACAAATCGACAAATCTAAACACGAAAGTGAACCTGTGGAAGAGTGGAGGTAAGTTGGAGCTCCATCGTTCAGACAACACAAATCAAAGTCTGAAAGGACATCCTCAAGAAGCAGACCTCTGGATGACGAACTGACACTACCCCAAAGAGGATTGTGACCATTAAAGTCACCCAACAGCAAAAAAGGTCGAGGAAGTTCTCCGATCAGACTGAAAAGGTCCTGACGACAAACCGGGACAGAAGGTGGCAGATAAAGTGAACAAATTGATATAGTTTTATGGAGAGTGACTCTCGCAGCTACAGCCTGAAGGGGGGTAATCAGAGCGACAGGACTAAACAGCAAAGTTTTATGTAAAAGAAGGGCAACACCACCTGACAGTCCCAATGTGGATGGTTGTGCAGGTTTAGAAAGAATATTAAAGCCAGAAAGAGTGAAGGTCTTCTGGCTTTGAATTTTAGTTTCCTGAAGAGCCACGACGGAAGGTTTTACAGTTTGACACAGAAGTTGCAGCTCCTCAAAATTTGAAGTTAGGCCACGGATATTCCAATGGATTAGTTTACTACTATCCATGGTGCAGAGGATGAACAGGAGAGAAGTCAGGTCATCTCCTCGTCATCGTCTGCGTTCAGTGGAGCAAATTTATTGCTTAGTTTCACTGGACTGTTTGGGTCTTCAGACCTGCTGGCAGACTTGCCCACAGGTGAAGAAGGTCTGGATTTTGGAGATGGTGGAGGTTTCTTCCTCATCTCCACCATCTCCACACTTGGTTGAACTCCCTTGCCCGCACGGGCACTGCTCGAGGAAGTTCGAGGCGGGAGGCCTGGCTTTTTCATCTGCCCAGCAGCAGATGGAGTAGACTGCTGGGCAGTCTGAGGGGTGGCAGATTTTTTTGCCTCCACCAGGGGCACCCACTTTGGGTTGGGAGGCGGTGGACTTGCTTCCACCAGAGCTTAACGGTCTTTCTTGCAATGTCTTGGTGAAAGTAAAATTGTCAGTCTGGCAGCAGACTGAACGGGTGGAAACTTTCTTTGTAACGGAAGCATAAGAAGACACTGTTGACGTCTGACTGCCAACAACCTGTTTGCGGGCCTCAAAAAACGAAATTTTCTTTTCAGTCTTCACTCTTTGGATGGTGGACTCCTGAACCCAAACAGGGCAGTTGCGTGAAGAGGAGGGGTGGTCGCCACCGCAGTTCGCACAATGAGCCGGGTCTTTACACGGCCCATCATGGGTTGCCTTGCAACAAACACCACACACCTCCTGCCCAGAACAGCGGTCTCTGACATGTCCAAACTTCTGGCATTTGAAACACCTCAACGGGGATGGGACATACAGTTGGACACGTACATTTAAGTACCCGACTTTAATGACCGTAGGCAGCACAGGGTTGCAGAATGTCAGAAATGGGGAGTTTGTGTTATACTCCCTGTTTGGCTAGTATACTTACCATGTCAGACCATAGCATTCAACGGCAGTTAGCCAGCTCTGTCAGGCCGAATTTTTTCCGTGGCCAATGCAGTCATAAGACAGTCACGTGATGTCCCCCACTTCCGGCCCCGGAAGAAGCCAGTGTCAACTTCCTATACGTCATTCAGCGAGGCCTGGTGTATGGTAACCCCGAGAACCTTGGCGCCAGAGGGGAAGGTAGGGAGGGAATTAGAGTCTGACATGGTAAGTATACTAGCCAAACAGGGAGTATAACACAAACTCCCCATTTTGGCGTCATATACTTTTACCATGTCAGACCATAGCAGAATTTAAAGGAATCGGAGGAGGGCGAGCGCCCTAGTGGTTCTTGGGGTTGACCGATATGGCTGCATTGGCCGCCACAAAGGAAATCCCTTAGACCCATCAGCTCTGGTCATGCGGATATCCCTCAGGTAAAAATTAATGAAGGGATTTTCCGAACGCCAGTAGGCTGCCTCCAGCAGGTGGCGCACGGGGACAGAGTACTGGAACGCTGTGGAAGTGGCCAGTGCTCTGACCTCGTGGGCCCTGGGTGATAGGACAGGGAGATCCTTGTACGCCTGAGCGTAGGTAGATCTCACCGTCTTGGAGAGCCACCTGGAGATAGTTCCCGCCGAGATATCTCTAGTATTGTTGGGGTTGAGGGAGATAAGGAGTCGTCTCTGGGAGGAGCGCCTGGGGCGTGTGCGTTCCCAGTAGTACCTGAGACACCTGGAGGGGCAAAGGTCCATGTCTCCATCTTTTTCTCCCTTTCCCAAGATGTCCGTCAGGGAACGGATGACGAGGAAGGGAGAGGGGTGCCCGGTTCTTGATTCTTTGCCAAGAACTCCGGAAGGAACTTGAGAGAGACTGAGCCGTCCCTGTGGAAGGCGATATCTCTGGGGTCACCGCTGAGGGCGTGAATCTCACTTCGTCTTCTGGCCGAGGCCAGGGCGAGGAGAAAGGTGGTCTTAAGGGAGAGGAGGTCAAAAGGAATAGAAGCAATGGTTCAAAAGGGGGTTTTCTGAGGGCATCGAGGACCGTAAAAAGGTCCCAGAGGGGGATGCGCCTAGGGACTGGGCTTCCCGTAGAGCAACTCCTCTAGACACCTCTCTGAGCAGAAAGTCATTGTCAAAAGAAGGGCCCCGAGTTGACGAATGGTGGTGCAGATAGCTGATCTGTAGCCCCGAATGGAGCTAGCCGACAGCTTAAGGGAAGAGGATAGGTGGGAGAGGAAATTTCCTATTTGGATGTTGGAGGGGCAGTCATGGGGAACAGAGTTATCTGAGCACCAGGCTATCCATCTCTCCCAACGGTAGTTGTAGAGGGACTCGGTGCTGGCTCTGCGAGATGCCGAGGTTAAGTCCCGTAATCCCTGAGAGGCCCCTGCCCCGGCTAGTGTGTCTAGGACGGACTGGGGTCTGTCCGAGTGGGGGGTAGCTGCAGATGTTCGCAGTTGGGCTGGCATAGAAGCCACGCGTGTAGGCGAAGCATGTTGGGATTGGAGTGAGGAAGACCTGACCGGGGTTGTCTCAGCATGTCCCAGCGAGGGCTGAGCCGGAGGGGGGGAAACGTGGGTGAGGGACTTGAGGTCCGGGAACCAAGACTGGGTCGGCCACCATGGCGTTACGAGGATCAGCCTGGGTCTTTCCAGCCTCGCCTTCCTGATCACCTTGTGTAGGATGGGGAAGGGGGGAAAGGCATATGCCAGTAGGCCCGTCCAGGGGAGGGATAGTGCGTCGACTGCATACGCCTGGGGATCTGGAACGGGGGAGACGTACAGGGGCAGGCGATGGTTGAACCTGGTGGCAAACAGGTCGATCATGGGCACAAACCAATGCTCCCATACCCCCGACAGGGTATGTCTGTTGAGGGTCCACTCCGTGTGGAGGAGAGACTTCGACCTGCTGAGGGAATCCGCCAGGATGTTGCGTTTCCCTGCTATGTGTCTCGCGCGGAGGGTGATTCCCCGCGCGTGACACCAGCGAAGGAGGGCCTCTGTCCTGAGGGAGAGGCCTATGGAGCGGGCCCCTCCCCCTTTGTTGACATAGCAAGCTACCGACGTATTGTCCGTGAGGAGGAGAACAAGTCGGTGCGCGACCTTGTGTTGGAATTGGAGAAGGGCTAGCCTGACCGCTTCCAGCTCCAAGATGTTGATGTGGAGGCGTGCAGTTTGTGAGTCCCACTCCCCCGAGGCGTGACTCTCCTCCACGTGGGCCCCCCAGCCCAAGTTGGAGGCGTCTGTATAAAGTTCCAGTGGTTGGGTTGGGAGGGAGATGGGGACCCGGTGGAGAGAGTGGTTGGAGTGAGCCACTCCTCCGTCGCCGAAATGAACCAGTGTCCGAGGGGAATGACCTGGTCCCAGCGGTCGGAGGTCTGTGACCAACGTCGGCGGAACTCCCTCTGAAGTTGGCGTTTGGGGACCCGCCCAGGGGAATGAGGGGAGACAGGGACTCCATCATTCCTAGGAGAGAGGACAGGGTTCTGGCCGAGGTGTGGGGTGTCTGTGACAGGCGGGAGATGAGGTCCACTATGCGTGTAGACCTCTCCGGGGTCGGGGAGACTATCATGGAGATTGTGTCGAAACTCATTCCCAGGAAGGAGAACCTCTGGCTGGGAGTGAGTTCGCACTTGTTGGGGTTTGTGACAAACCCCAGTGTGGAGCACAGACTCAGGAGGCGGGTGGTGTGGGCTTGGCACTGGGCCCGGGAGGGGGCCAAGATGAGCCAGTCGTCCAGATACACTAGGAGGCGGATGTCTTCCTGCCTGGCTAGGGAGGCCATCTCCTTGACAACCTTCGTGAAGAGGAAGGGTGCCAGTGATAGGCCGAAAGGGAGGGCCCTGAACTGGAACACTCGGCCCTGCCAGACGAACCGTAGGAATCGTCTGTGGACCGGGTGAATCAGGATCTGAAAGTAGGCGTCCTTCAGGTCTATGGATGTGGCCCAGTCGAGATGATGGATGGAGTCTCGGATCTGGGTGGGGGTCTCCATCTTGAACTTGGTGGGCCTGAGGAACTTGTTGAGGGGCGAAAGATCTAGAATGGGCCTCCATCCTCCCGAGGCTTTTGGGATCACAAAGAGGTGAGAGTAGAAGCCGGGGTTTGGGTAGGAAACCTCCGCGATGGCCCCTTTCTTGAGGAGCTCTTGAACTTCCGTGCGAAGAGCTTCTGCTTTGGCGGGGGAGGGTTCGTTGGGGGAGGGAGGGGAGATAGCATGAGGGGGGGACGCTCGTGGGCCCAAGGAAGGCGAAACCCTTCCTGTAGCACCGCCACTATCCAGGGGTTGAGGCGCATACGTCTCCACTGGTGGGCATGCCGGAGAGGCTTGCCCGCCCGGGGGGGCGAGGGTCTGGGCTGGTGGGAGGGGGATAGGGCGAGGGGGGGTGCTACCTGATCTAAGTCCACCTCGGGCTGTCTCCCTAGTCAGCTCCGGGAGCGTGACTGTTGGCCGAACCGAAAATTTTGCTGATGGGGTTTTGGCTTAGGCCTTGGGAGAAGAATAGGTCGCTTGGCGGGCCGTGCGGTGCGGGGAAAGGGGATTGCCTGGGATAGGGTCTGTGCCTGGGGAAGGAACGAAGTGGGGGTCTAGCAGGGCGTGGCGGTGGCCTGGGCGCAAAGGACACAGCCTGCTTGCGTTCCTCAACTGCTTGGGCTATGACGTCAGCCGAGTAGTCGCCAAAGAGCGATTGGTCCTGGCCCGGGATGCATCGCAGGGCTGCCTTAAGCGTCGGGAGAGAGAGGTCCGCGCCAGCACGGCATCTCTCGCGACCAACAAGCAGTTGAAGTGGCTTCTGGCTGCGCTGTCCGCCGCAGCCGAAAGGTGATGCGAAATCCTGTTAACTAAGTGTCGCATGAAAGGATCGCTGAACAAGCGAGGGTCAGGCTCTTGGTGCTCCTCAGAGCCCGAGTCCCCCGGTACTGGGATGGCACCATCATCCTCCGGCCATAGAGCCTCCGCTCGCTGAAGGAGCATGCCCAAGTAGGTGTGTCCCGCCGTGGTGTGGAGGATGCCCATCCTGGCTACTCGGTCCCATTCCTTCAGGTTCTTAAATGAGATGGTGCCGGAAGTAGGGGGGGCAGGTGGGGGATCAACCGACGGTCCGACTGGGAAATGCCCATCTCCCTGGTCACGGGATTGTCCGTAAACAAGGAGGCGACTGAGGGGTTCTTGCGGTCCCCGAGGAGGAAACCGACCTGGGCTGCATGTGGGGCCGAGAGGGGTCCCTGTCCTGGTGGAGGGATGGCGTGCGCACCCCTGGCGCGAGTTGCTGGGCCTTCCCAAATTGAGGCGAGGGATTGTGGGGCAACGATCTTTGGTCTAGATCTCTGGGCCGGGGGGGGACCGGCGAAATGGGAGAGGGAGAGAACTTCTTCAGCGGGTGCGGCCTCCCTCCTAACGAGGTCTGGTCGCCACCGTTCTATCGTGCGGACATCGTACAATGAGGTGGAGGCTAGTTCTTCCTCATCGTCCGCCTCAGGGAGGTACTGGTCCTGAGAGGGTTCATAGCACCCGTCATCAGGAGGTAAGTCGAGGGGTGCCTGTAGTGAGTCCCCGGTGGCCCTATAATCGGCGGCCGGGACATCGTCCTGCCGATCGGACAGCTCCCGAGGAGGGAGACCAAGGTCGACCCAGGCAAGTGAGGCCGGGTGCCACATTCGACCATATAGCTGGTCGTACTGGGTGTTGGCGTTAAGCCACTGGTCTCTCTCGGGGCATAGAGCCACCGGTCCCCGGGGAGGTAAACGGGCTGTGGCGGCCCTGGGGTGTAGGCAGAAAATCCCGGGGACCCGGGTAACCTGAATCACTGTTGGGGGGGTCTTGAGAGGCCGTGGCCTGTCGTCCCCGTCCAGGTCCGTGCACTGTACCATACACGTCCTTGGAATGGGCCTGGGAGGGCCATAATGGTATGGAGGAGGATGCGGAAGTCGAGCCCCCAACCCGCGAAAGTGCGGATTGGTCAGGATGCGGTCCCGTGTTCCTCCCCCTGGAGGAATATGTCAGGTTACCCTTGGTCCCGCTGGTAGATCCTCCCCCGGAGGAGCGGGACCGCGGACGTTGCCCAAATGGGGATCCGAAAAGGTCGGTTCCCCAACGTCCAATACCCCTAGGGAAGAAGGTGACGTTCGATCGGGGTAGGTCGACCGTCCTTGTGCATGGGCACGGCCGGGCCCATGGCGCGGCGTGCCCGCACGCCCAGGATTATGGACACCACCGAGGTCGTGCGTCGGGGTGACCATAAGGCTGCTTCCGGAGTCGAAGCGCTCCTCGAGCTCAGGTGTTGGCTGCACCCGTGCCCGGTGGGGCCGAGCGCTATGAGTGGACGTATCAACTTGGGGGGAAAAGGAGATACGTGACTCATCAAGGCGAGTGACGGATGGTGATTCCATCCCAGATCCGTCACCCGTGCTGGTCCGCGGCTCGGCAAGGTGCCCCGGGGGCCGAGATTCGCGTGACTCAGCATGATAGTGAGAAGTCTCCGAGCGAGTCCGTAGGCTAGAAGGCAAGCTGGCCGATGGAGAAGGGGTGGGGGAGGGCGAATTCCGTTGGCTAGTCTTTGCTCGGCAGGGCCCCTTGAGGGAGCCTTGCCCTTAGACTTCTTGGGCAGCACCTTGAGGGGAGCTTTGCCCTTAGACTTTGCAGGCAGATCAAATGAAAGGCATTTTGAAATGGTGGCCGCTTGCCTATCAGCCTTGGGACGCCGCGGTCGTGCGTCCGTCGGTTTGGTAGACGAGGAAAGATCACGCGTCCCTTCCGCGGAGGAGTCGTCTCTGTCTACCTGAACCGTAACGTTCATCGGTGTGAACGGATTGCTCTGAGATGGAATCGACCCGCGGGTTCTCCGGGAAATTGAGCGAACTCCGAGCAGTGGAGTGGCTCGACCCGGCGGTGTCCTTCACCATGTTGGGCACAGGTGGATAGAGCAAACCCGGAACACACGACCGCAAAGAGGAGACAAGGTGGCCGATCGAGAAAATCAATTAATCTCGATCGTCCGTGTGGTGTCGTGCAAAGTGCTCGAGAGATCGACTGAAACTCGAACTACCCGTACACGCCACCGGTCGGGTGACTGGTATGGCTATTAATAGCAATCTCTTTTTGGCACTAAATCTTAATAAGCAGATCAGTGTCACGCACCCTTACTCGAACACGTTCTACCTGTGAAGGGTATTATTGAGCACTAAACCTTAATAAGTGGAACCAGCACAAAATGCGTGTTGAACCCGAGGCTCCGCAATATGGTGGGGGAACACGACCGGCGAGCGGTGCCGACGATCGCGAGTAACAAAGTCGCGAGAGTGCCGGTAAAAGAGACAAATCTTTTAATAAATACGCTCCCGAGAGTGCCGGTAAAAAAGATAATTCTTTTAATAATTTCGCTCCCACCAAGAGCCTCACACGGCAAAATACTCAGGGTCTAGTGCAAGCCACAACTGAATCAAGTGTAGAAACAAAAACACAGCAATCTTAACACAAAGGCAAGTATAGGCGAGACAGAGCACAAGACTTATCTTGCTTTGACGGCAGGCCGAAGATGAATGACGTATAGGAAGTTGACACTGGCTTCTTCCGGGCCGGAAGTGGGGGACATCACGTGACTGTCTTATGACTGCATTGGCCACGGAAAAAATTCGGCCTGACAGAGCTGGCTAACTGCCGTTGAATGCTATGGTCTGACATGGTAAAGTATATGACGCCAAAAGAGGGTGTTGGTGGGCACTCTTTCTGCACCTTTTTTGACTGTCACCCTATGCACCTCTGTCACACCTTGGGACGCAAGTTCTGTCTTGATCTCCGCTTCCGAGACACCTTTCAAATCCGGGCACCGGATAACCCCTTTGGTCGAATTTAACTGCTTATGGGGGGTCACCCGGATCTCTCTGTCCACGAGTTTTGTTGCCCTCAGCAGCTGCTCCGATTGCCTCTGTGATCTGCACTGGACGAGGAAAGTGCCATTCCGTAGCCTTTTCACTGACTGAGGGTCACCTGCTAGACCCTGAAAGCCCTTCTGAATAGCAAAAGGACTCAGAGCAGAAATAGGCTTTTCCTGCTCTGTCCCTTCAACCACAAGCCAGAAAGCCCAAAAACCTGTCCTCTGTCTCGTCTCCATATCCGAGTCACTGTCGGAATCGTTATGACTAGAAATGGGGTCCACTGCCTTCCTCTTCTTTATGGGGGGTGTGATTTTGGATAAAGCCATGATTTATGTTTAGAATTTCATCTCTCCCTTACCCACCCACCATGGAGTCCAACTAAGGGGCCAGGGCCAAGAACTCATTGTCCTGACCCCTTCCAGGCTTCAGGAGAGATATACGACAAACAGAAGCCTACTGACCCTATCCCCCCTGATCATGCCCAACTCCCGGGAACAGAGAGCTGAGCACTGCAGGGGTTACCTTGGCCAGTCGGAGAACTGCCTGTCTTGACCCAGCCCCACGAAGGGGAAGCCGATTGATACACCCGGGCCAGAGTGTACCTCCTGTCTAGGAGAGGTCCGAGCCAAAGTGATGTGTTGAGGGCGTTGGCCCTCTCAATCACCAGGATCTCATCCCCCTCCGTCACAGGTCGCACCGCACGGCAAACGCGGCGGATCTTAAGAAGACCACAGAGAGAAAAAGAGTGTGCAAAAGAAGGCTTGAAAGGGAAATGAAGAAAGAAAAGAACCGTTAAGAAAGGCAGAAGACAGAATAGGAAAAAGGTGGGTTACTATTTGTCTGGGCCCTCACTCCTAACCTTTCTGACATGGGAGACCCTACCAGGGGCATCAATTCCTACCACGTAATGCTTGGCCAGTCAGCAGCTTGGCTATACAGGCCTAGAAGCATTGACAACAACTAACCATCTAGTCGAGTATTGATGCCCCCGTCAGCAAAGCCTAAAAGATCACTGGACCACGCAAGCCCTCCGACCACGGCAAGGTTGCAACCCCCGGAGGGCCCCTAGGGCATCAAGTGTCCCCGTAAGTTCAGTCATATCACAGAGGTAAAGCCTGCCAGAGATTGTCCATTATTTCCCGTCTGCTCCTGGGCAACTACTATCCCCCTAGGGCATCAAGTGTCCCCGTAAGTTCAGTCATATCACAGAGGTAAAGCCTGCCAGAGATTGTCCATTATTTCCCGTCTGCTCCTGGGCAACTACTATCCCCCTAGGGCATCAAGTGTCCCCTAAGTTCAGTCATATCACAGAGGTAAAGCTTGCCAGAGATAGTCTATTATTTCCCGTCTGCTCCTGGGCAACTCCCATCCCCCTAGGCAGTCAAGTATCCCCATAACTTCAGTTGTGGGGATACTCGACTTTCACAGAGGTCAAACCTGCCAGAGACTATGACTTCCAGCCTACTGCAAGAGCAATATTGGCAGGTGCGATGCGCGTGGGAGAAAACAAAAAGGACAGAAAGCCTGTCAGAATGAGACAGTCCATTCTGCAATTCCAATGTTCAGGCATACACGATGGAAAACCTGTTGATCTGACAACTTGCCTTGTGCCGTCAAGTCAAACCCCTGGTCTCTCACCTGAGTGGATGGAGTCGTAGGAGGGCGGTGGTTCTGTCGGCCAGTGTATCGGAGGAATGGAGATGCCAGCCTCTTCGCGATCCAGATCCCTCACGTCCAGCCCACTGACTCCCCGGGCGGCAGACGAGGCACGTCGGATCAGTTCACGGACAGTCATACTACACAAACAACACAGTTCTTCCCAGTCCCACTGTGTCTGGACTGGCAATGATAACAGGCAGCATTATTTTCCTCTCTTGTTCTTTAAATTTTTTGCAGAACACACGACAATTTCCATTACATTCTTGGACAAAGGCCACTTTTTTTTCCACCACACACTAATATCAACATATCACTAAAAAACACATACCACACTCACATGAAGACTGAAGTTCACTATAAACACTCATCATGATTAAGACTTCCATGTACAAAAAAAAAAAGAAAAAAAAAAGACCAGTGATAATTCAGGGGGGGGGGGGGGGGGGGGATGAAAGAGGGTGTGGGGGGAGGGTGCGGGAGGGAGGAGAGCATGACTGGAACACTTTCCCTGCCAACGCAATTTTGAAATATCCCAATAAATACAAAGAAAATGTTCACCTGCTCCAGTGACAGCTGCAATAAGATTGAAGGAAAAAAAATTATTTAATGCATATCTAAACTTTTCTAGCTTGACCATCAATACTGTATACTCCAAATTAAACTCTTTTTTTTTTTGCGCCGAATATGAGAAATTCTTCATTCTAATTGTCCTAAATGTTGTTTGTTTTTACCTGAATGAGATCCAAAAGATCTAAATGCATGGTGTTTTCTCCTGTAATGTGTTTGTGTTGTCTTGCAGAAATAATATCCTTTCTTTTAAAAAATGTGCTTCAATATCCACCTTCAGTCACCTCGCTCTGAAACAAACTGGTTAGCCTGTGCGGCACACGCAGCAATCAAAGAGCAGGTGAGAGACAAATTATCGTGATGACCTGCCCATGTACCTGCGACTCGGGGGCTCCTCGCTGCGCTGTATGGAGGTGAGGGCATCCACAGCGCTGTTGACAGCATCCAGAGTGGCGCTGAAGGAGGAACTGCTGTTCATGGCGCTGGACTCTGCGAGGGAAACACACAATGCATCACATCAACAACCCTTCCCAATCGCTCACCACGCATCACATCAACAATCCTTCACAATCGCTCACCACGCATCATATCAACAATCCTTCCCAATCATTCTTCTTCAAGTTTCAGCGTTTTCATACCCCTCCATCCAGCCACAAAGGACGATGCTTGCCACTACACTGAGAAAAAAAAAAATCCTACCCTGAGAGAAAAAAAAGGCGATTATAGGATGATAACTAAACTTACAGAGATCCTCAAAAGAGAAAATAAAGCTAAACCACACTGACAACATCAGCCATTCTGCTTCATCTCCACCCCCAGATTAAAAAGAAAGACAACCTACCCTCCTTATAAATGATTTGAAAAAAATAAACAAATTTAACGAAATGAACAAAAAACAACAACAAAAATGCCAGGTAATTACATGTTGTAGAATGGACACTTAATATCCACTACAGACAGTGTACACATGATCACTACCACATGTCAGAATACAACAAAAAGAAGAAAAGCTGGCATACTAAACATTGTACAATGGGAAAGAAAAGTGCCAAGACTTCCTATAACTAATACAGATTTAAAGACCACCACGACAGAAAAAACACTGAATGGCAGAAAAGAAAGATGAATTTTTTTTTCTCCCCAAAATGAGGGATTAAAGAGAGCACAATAACACAGAAAATTACCAGATCGACTACCAGAAAGGCACATATACAATTATACTGAAAGAACTCCCAGAATTCCTACAGGCCTTTATAATAATAATAATTACCATGTTAATAATAATGATAGTAATAATAACAATCATCATAACAAAAATAAAGATAACAATAAAACAACTGATTTTAACACACCTACTACTAACACAAAAAAAAACAAAAACAAAAAAACAAAAAACAAAGGGAAACCTTGTACAGAAGACGCAGATCTCATGCAAATCCTCATGAGGACATCACTTGTGACAAGAGAAGCAAATATGAGAAGCCGTCAAAGTCAAAGATTTCGAAGCGGACCTCGGTGAAGCAAAAGCGCACGACGAAGTGGACAACAACTGAAAAGAAGCAGCGATGGCCTGTGAATCATAGGAATTACCGATCAAAATTTCCTTAAGCAGACCGAAAAAGAAGCTCCTCCCTCCGAACCGAAAGTCAAACTTGAACCGTCATTCATGGGAATCCTTCTCGTGATGGAAACCGCAAATCGCAAGAGCGGAAAGAGGCGTGTTCCTCCACCATAGGAAAGGAGAAAAATGAGCAACTTCTCAAATGGCACAATGCTGTGAACTCACTAAGGGCAATCACTCTGGTTGACCTGTCTGTCTCTGAATTGAGGCAAAGTTAGCTCCCTGCTCTCCCAACTTCACTTTTATTTTCTTGGGATCCTGATAACATGGCGCTGATCCACATAAAGTGGGGATAAGGCATTTGTTTGGACAGGTAAGTATGACAAAAAATCATATGTAATAACAGTAACAAAGCTAACAATAAAACTACTAATATTAATACTCCTGCAAGTAATATCAGTGAATCATTCTACAGAAAGAAAAAGTCATCTCTCTCAATTCACAATTTCAAACTTGCACAAACAATAATGGTTAAAAGTGACCTGAAGCTGTTGGACACAAACCAGTTCATATGAATACACATAAACTTCTTACAGCAGATATACATAATTCAGACCTGCCAACCCCCTAAGAGACCAATGAGTAAGAACTGAAGCTCAGTGAGGCAGAAATGTGTAATTTCTGAGAGCTAAGAGTAATCAAGCACGACACTTACCTTTTTTCAAACAAACACGATGCGATGAAATTGTTCGCACAATTTTTGTGAACTTTACTTTTCTTCAAAAACAAGCTTTTCTTTTAAGTGTCACAAGAAATCTTTAGAAATTATGAAAATGTAGAATACACTGGAAACACACATACTGTTGAGTATGTATGCGTTTGTTTGCATGAGTATTCTCCCTCCCTCCCTCTCTGTTGTGTGAAGTCTACATGTTTTTCTCCCTTCCTGATTACTCCCCCCCCCCCTTCACTCTTCCTCAGTATATATATATATATATATGTGTGTGTGTGTGTGTGTGTGTGTGTGTGTGTTAGTGTGTGTGTGTGTGTTAGTGTGCGTGTTAGTTTGTGCGTGTGTGTTAGTGTGTGTGTGTGTGTTAGTGTGTGTGTGTGTGTGTGTGTGTGTGTGTGTGTGTGTGTGTGTGTGTGTGTGTGTGTGTGTTGCTGGAAGAATTTGACACGTTAGAGGAATCGATGTGCTTGCGTGACTCAAGGTGATGCTTCACATCCACCATCCCGCCATGGGAAATTGTGAAGTCCGACTCGCAAGTGGTACACCGTGCACAATTTACACCTTTAGCCGAAGGTCGTATGCAGGGGAACTTTTCCGAGTATTCTTTATGGAACTTTTGACCAAGTTTTTTTCTTTTTCGCATCTTGTCCAGAACTTTCTGCTCCACGTCTCGACATTTTCGCAGCTAAAACTTCGAAAGGACGCCAACTTCGCTGAATGGTAAAGATGGTGAAACGAACTGCGCATGACCGGAAACGCTTCTTGAAGATTACTGGTTATATGTACGGCGCCGTACATATCTGTACATAAGCCGATTTTTTCGTCCTTTTTTTTTTTTTTTTTTTGAAAACTTTCAATGCGTAATTTTTTGGCTAAATGTGTAAGGGCGTAAGAATTATCACTTGGGCGTAATAAATTATGCGAAATGCGTAATGGTTGGTGGGTCTGATAATTATACATGCTCAAACACACAATCATTCTCACAGCAGATACACATAATTATACATGCTCAAACACACAATCATTCTCACAGCAGATATACATAATCATACATGCTCAAATACATATTCTCACAGCCGAAATTCATAATTATACAAGCTCAAACACACAATTATTCTCACAGCAGATATACATAACTATACATGCTCTAACACACAATCATTCTCACAGCAGATATACATAATTATACATGCTCAAACACACAATCATTCTCACAGCAGATATACATAATCACACATGCTCAAACACACAATCGCTCAAATACACATCGTCTCAAGAGAACATGATGTTACACATTACACACGAACTCGCACACAAGCCTATCACACAATCAGCCTCCCTCCTACACACACACACACACACACACACACTCACACATGTGCACACACTCACACTCACTCACACACACACACACACGCACAGAGCAAGCATCCTGCCCAGCCTTGACAAGACAGAGAGCAAGCAGTTACAGACCAGGGTCATAGTCCTTGTTGGAGGTGGGGATGCAGGCGTTGACAGCCATGTGCAGCAGGTTGCGGTTACCGTCGCAGTGTTCCCTCAGCACCTCCCCCATCTGCTTGCTGCTGCTGCTGCTGCTGCTGCTGCTCACCTCTGCAGCACAAGGCACCACACAACTTTTCTGTCTGGTCGGTGGGTTGTATGTGTGACAATCGTCAGTGTCACCGTTATTCAACTGATAGTATGTTTGGGTTGTGCTGACATGGTGGGTCAGTCCACTGGTTTGCTGGTTGCTGTCTGCTTATCAGTCAGTTTTTTTTTTGTTCTTGTTCTTGGTTGTTTTTCTTGTTTGTTTTCTTTTTCAAATCGTGTCAGTGAGACATGATGACCAGTTTCAGTTTAATTAGTTCGGGGTTTGTATGAGGTGGGTGTGTAAATGTCAGAGTTTCAGTTTTTCTGGAGTGTACTGGCAAGTGTGTACACTTGCTACCCCCCCCCCCCCCCCCCTTCCTTTCCTAACCCCTTTACTTTCTTCCTTCTTTCCCAAGCCCTTTCTATCTCCGAATACCTTTATTGCTATTACCAGTGTTGACCTAAAAAAGGTTGGTAATAAATCAAAACTTCATGTTTTCTATAGTCGTTTGATCCAGTATTTGTCAGCACTACTGCCACTGTTTTCTGGTGTGTTTGTTTTTACACATACTTTCCTGTCAGCACCAATATTGTATCCCTACCTGGCATGGAGCATCACCATACTATCAAAATCCTCAACAAAGAAAATTTGTTTAAAAAAGGGTGAAACAGAAGCTGACCATGCCTCCATAACCAATCCCCTTTGGTGAGTTCGCTTATTCAGTTATTTCCTCACAACTGAACACAGAAACACATTTCAGTTATCTCATTTTCCCCTCTGTTCTTCAGAGTCTGGATGGAGGTGGGGGTTTTTGGCACTCGTGGATCCTCTCAAAAAGCCTTTTACGCTGGCTTTCGTTTAGGTTGAAGAAGCTCCTTTCTCCCTTCCTTCACAGGGGAAAATTTCATTTGAAAATAACCACAAGTTGTGCTCTGTCACTCTCTCTGTGCAGCATTCCACTTCACTGGAAAAAGGTGTGAAAACTGCACTAAGCTTGGGTACGAGTCACAAAGCAAACTCACTAAACGCCATCACTCTGTCAGTCTGACCAGCTATGTAGGTGTGGTTAGCCCTCTGCTCTCCCAGTTTTGCTGTTTATGAGATCCTGATAATATGGCGATGTTCTCAGCCAGGCATGGGTAAGGCATTAGTTTAGACAAGTCAATGTATCTTAACACTACTTTTAACTGTAACATTTGTCTTTTGCAGGGTGGGGGTGGGGAGGATGGGTAGAGCAGAAGGGGGAAGTGAGGGGTGGCTGAGCCCCATCTCTGAAACACTGAACAATTTCATTGTTACTGTATGACAATGAACACAGAACAGACAGTAATGCAGTCATTACCTCAGATGCTTTTATCTTCTTTTCACAGAATCATATAGCAATTCAAATAAAATCCATTCATGTATGAAGACACACAAAAAATTTAAGAGGAAGCAGGCAGAAAAACAGACAAGAAACACAGTTGTTTTTTGTTTGTTTGTTTGTTTTATTTGTTTTGTCTTTGAAAATTGTTTTAAACAATGGCAAGAAAGGACAATAAGCTCACTCATGTCCTCCTCCAGGCTGGAGACGACGTTCCGGACACGTTCCAGATCAGAGCGCAGAATGTAGGGCATCAGCCGCTGATGCTGCGACAATTATATATAACTAACAGTATAAACAACACCATGACATCTCAGGCACAACAAAACACAATTTCGAAGTGCTGCTTTATTTCAATTTCAAAGGGAAAATCAAAAGGGGGGGGGGGGGGGGGGAGGGAGTTGGGAGGCAGTAGGGAAAGATCAACAATCAGGCGTCATTCTAAGGGACACATGCTTGACACTTGTGACACACATTGTGTCCTCATGTTCACACGGCAAAAGCTGTGTTTGATGACCAATCAATACCGTCGTCCATGATCTTGTTCTCAGCAAGCCATCACCAGTCAAACTAAAACATAGCAGATGCTGCAAGAAACAGTCAAGCTGGCACACTGGGCGTAGTATTTCTGCACCACTACTTATGTTAACAACAACAATAAAATGGATGATGCATCAATATGAAGCACTTGAAAAATTTCAACTACTGTAAAAATTGCATACTCAACACATCATCGATACAGAAAGGAAGCAAGATCATCCAATATACAAGTTCACTGGATACTGCAGTACCAATTAACTCTTTCATTCCTACTTTTATATGAACCATTACTTCCTCTTGTTCCTAGATTCTTATAATGTGAGTATTCCCTTCATTCCTGGATTTAGAGAAAAGAAAAAGAAGTGTAAAGTAAGAACTGCCATGTGTGCAGTAGCAAACCGGCCAGAATAGAGCGGCAACCACTTTCCCACTCTGTAGGGCTCGTCTGGCATCCATTCCATTCATAAACACTGCCGCGCGAGCGACCCGGTCATGACGTGTACCGATGACGTGACTCGCGCGAAGTTCAAAGCGCTTACCGCGAGAACCGATTTTCCGGGCTGCAGGAAGGAAAGGAGGGATTTTGTGCTGCCCGGTTTTCCGGGCTGCAGGAAGGAAGGGTAGGATTTCTGCAAACTGGAAAACCGGGTTGTGGGGATGAAAGAGTTAAAAGTCAACGACCACCTTTAATTTTCAGCAATTCTAAAGAACAATTCACCAAAAAGAGTAAACATGTCAACTCAGAAAACAACCTGACAACAATGACACCTAAAACCTTACACTGTGCACATGAATAGCCCTTCCCCTGTCTCCTTGTTCAGACCCGAGGACCAAACCCAGGAAATTGCGGAATTTTCAACCGTTTCAGAAACCAGTTTAACTTTCAGTTTAACTTGCAAGCCCAACGGTGATGGTGGCAAAAATGATGCACAGGATATCCTGTTCAGCTTCATACATGATACTACATAAATAAGCCAGTAATTTGGGCTGAAATAAACTTGTCTCCATGATCACAACTACAACACTCAGTATTTGAAGTCCTTGACTTTTACATTTAAACTATACAGTTATCCTGGATAGAAAACTCAACAGGCTGAATCCCCTGTGACAACTGACAGTTTCTGGTGGATGGGTAATTTTTTGGTGATGAACCATGTCAAATGATCTTCCTGTCACACTGCCTGACCCTCTGCCAGTCCCTTACAGTCAGCTAATTACCACAGCTCCCTAAGACCTGCTTTAAAGGCAGACTCCACAGTACAAGCTCAATCACTTACCTGAACTGTTAGAGCAATGATGGCCGTCCTGTTCTTCTGATTGGCTGTCACAGAGGTCAGGTGACTGAGCCGCATGCCGACTCCTGACAGCGGAGGCAGGTCCAGCCACAGAGGGTCGCGGATGTTGTCATTGCAGTCTTTGGCCAGCGGATACAAGGTACCGTTTCCATCGCACAGAAGCACTGGCACCGATTCCTGGGGGGAGAGCTACATGTGTTGGGTGTCATTCACATGTCTGTGCTATTCTGGAGTGGCTTGATTTACTTGCCACTCCTCATCCTAGCCTCTCCCTTTCACTTTAATGTAGAGCTTGGTAGTCATATGGAGCAGCTCTTTACTGACGAACAACCCTTTCTGTACTAACATTTAAGCAGCCTTTACTGATGAACTGCCATTTCAACATCTAAGATAATGTTATGCCATTTTATCTACCTGCATCTTTTTTTTTTTCAAATCAAAATCTAAAAAATCAGCATTAACCCTAAGCCCTTTGTTATTTACCTCTTTCTTCTGTACACACACACACACACACACACACACACCTGTATTCATATGAATACACACGCACAATGTCAGATTCACATGCAAAAGAACACACACACACACACACACACACACACACTTACCCCTCCAAAGGAACAAATATATACACACACAGGCATATTCACCTATTGATGTACAATGACACACAAGCTCACACAATCACCTACAAAGGCACACATACACATACATAAAAGCACCCACACATACGTGTAACAGGCATACGCAAACACACATGCACATACACAGTATACCACTCACAAACACCAGCCTGAAGATGAGCAGGCACAAAGAGAGGTGCACACACACATGCACACAATGGCAGACACTACATAATCACACACATACACAGCCAGCCTGCATCTGTCCCCCCTAACCTCTAAGCCAGCCAGCCAGACTAGCCAGCACTCCGCGGACACACGTTCTCACCTCGGCGGTGGTGTGAAGTGTGACAGGGGCACGACGGGTGCCCAGGAAGGACGGCACGTCTGTGGGGAACTGGGAGTTCTGCTCCGTCTTGCCAGAACTCAGGTTGTGCACCACGTAGGTCAGCCGGGAGCCGGACTGCACCACCGTGTGGATGTCTGGTCATCAACACATGCAACCTCAGCATTATCAACAGCATACGTCTTACTCTCATCAATGAATTTGAACCTGTTATTGACACAACAATTTTTGTATCTATGTGGGTAGCGAAGTATTTAATATCTCACTGTACCTTCTTCGCATGACAGTAAGTTGATATTCGTGGTCCTTTACCCATATATCTCAGGCTAAAATAGAACAACTCAAATCACTTCTTTTTTTTTAATGATGCTAATGAGTCATATATCTGAATATTTCTTCACTTCCAAAACCTACTAAATGCCAACGTGATTACAAGAGCTCTTATGAGAGTATAATTTCTGATGCATGCATGTGAATACAAAGCTGGTTCAGGTGTGGTAGGTCTGACAGACATGAACGGGGGGATGTGTCCAGACACCTGCACCACACCCGTTTACCCTCAAACTGCTTTTAGTGTACTTGTAAACGAAAATGAGCATATTTTCCACAAAGAGTGCACAGCATACACAATTCCACATTTCTGTAAAAGCAGGAGGGAGAGGGGAGGGTCCTTCATTTTGTTTTCACCTGCCACTACATTGCAGACGCTTCGTGCCAGAAGGAACCACCTGATCTTGCACTGACTAGGGTAACACAGGTTCATTTCTATACAAAATGCTTTCAAACCTGATTCATCAGCATACTTTGGCACACGCTCATGCTCCCTCGCCAGTTTTTTTAGGTTACAGGGCAAGTCGTAAAAAAAACAGACACTGCGATTTCGTGCGCAGAAGTTAGCAAGGGTGTTGCTCTTTGGTCAAAGCCTCCACTGCAGTCATTTTCCACAAATCCAATCACTGCTCAAGAACTTTGTCTCCAGCATTTTCTTTGACGCATTTCTTTTCAATTCGTCGATTTTTCGCCATACAGCGAAATCGTATGGGTAAACAGATCTGCTACACATACAAACCAAGTCAGTTCAGAGATGAAAGTCTGCACATGCTGATGTGACTATTTCCCGCCTGTATGGAAACACATAGCACAGCCAACCATGAGCCATGGGTGACCTCACCGTAAACACAAAGTCACTTCAGAAATAAAGGCCTACACATGTTGATGCGGGAGACATATCTGATGTCATGACAGAATAACCGACATGGAAGGTCTACAAATGCTGACATGGAATGTGGGGGTACATCCCATTTCACCTTCACTCCTCAATACAACCGACTGAAAACTCACAACGCTCACATTCACAATGCTTTGGTCTCACCCCTCGCTACCCCACAGGGGTCACTGACATGTCAACAGATCAGTTTCAGCCTGTACAGACACAGCACTGGGACTACTGCTCAGAGCGTCATCAGACCTGCTTACCCTAAAACTGCTACTGCTTTATTTCTCCATTAACAATGAGCAAAATTTCCTAAAAAATTTGTGTACACATCTTCCAAATTTGTTAATTTTTTGTAAAAGTGGGGGGGGGGGGGGGGGGGGGGGTGTACTACCACTGTTCTAGACACGAGTTTGTACGCACGATGTTGTGCATGTTGTGCAAGTCGTCACTTTTTAGTTGTCGCACTCAAACACAATGGTTATTATACATCGCAAGTGCAACTACTGTTCAAGAACTTACATCTCCCACCCACCCACCCCAACACATTTTTTCCAGGTCATCGTATTCATCGTATTTTCACCAAAATTGTATGGGTAAACAGTTCTGCATCACATAGGACTGGTGAACTACACACGTCTACTGTCAGGGCAAGGGGCACTCACTGTCGCACTCCACAGACACTGCCACCACCTGGCCGCTGTCCACGATGTTCACTTTCTTGGGAACCTTCTGGAAGCAGTCTGGATTGCGCGGGGCACTGACACCCTTCACCAGCTGCACGAGGCAACACACACACACACTGACAATGACAGCAAATCTTCATCACCACCACCACAGTTTGATTCCAAACCAGACTTCTCATAAGTCTTAAAAAAAAAAAAAAAAAGAAAAAAAAAAAATCTGTACATGTCAGTCTACATAAAGTAAGTAATGTTTGAACATGCACAGACAGCAAAATTTATGAGAATACTTGCAAGGAAACGCACACACACAATCACACACACACACACTAAAACTTTCTGCAAACATGTGCAGGCGCACACTATTGCACACACACACACACACACACACACACACACAAACATACCAGAGAAACATGTTAAATCACACAGTCTACATCAGAGACAAAAACAAGCGACATGATACATACCTGCAAGTATGTTCACCCTTCCCTCATATCCTTAAAGTATGAGATTCGTTTTCCCTTTTTTTCCAGTCCAAGAAACACGTTCTCAGAAGCTGAAAGTCGCATGTCCCTTACACTCCTCAGTGTTGCCACATCAAATCACAGAATACTTCTCTTTCTCCCTCCTTCCCCTGTATCCCTACCTCCTCATCACCAAGTGATTTAAGGGCAAGGTATTTCCATTTAAGGTACTACACACATCCAAGTCTTTTTTAATCCTAGTTTACTTCTTGCATCGAATAATGAACGAACAACTAAAAATCTGTCCATTTGCCTATGTAAAGCATTCAAGTTACGATCTGTGCTTGTTTCATATTACATTAAAGCTTTATCAGTTATACTGTAATATGTATTTTGAAATGATTGTTTTGTTGCACCTCTTTCATGAGGGGCAATGCCTATCTATGAATAAAGGGGCAATGGCCGATTTATGAATAAACTATCAATGTCCATATCCTTATCCTATCTCCTCATCAATGCCATAATCGACTTGGCAGGCTAGAACACCAAGACTACATCAGAATGTTGTCATGCTCAGCATAGTTATGCGGGGAGTCTCCAAAATCCCTCGAAGTCGGAGCGTGGCTGACCACATGGCGGGATAATCAGAAACGGTCACACACACATACTGTTCTCATCCCATTTGTACCATAGTGTTCAAGTGCTACGGCTGCTCGGATGATCCCTGGACTCTTTCAGCCAGGGTACGACGACAACAACAACATCAATGCTGTAAAGCTGACCTGCAGTTCATCCTTTCGCAGAAGTCGGCAGTCTTGCAGAAGAACAGAGCTGTCATCCTTGCTGGTCGACGGTCCATCATCAATCCCGTGGAACTTCACAGCAGCATAGGCTCCATCCACCTAAAGAAACAACAACAAAAAAATCATAATTTCTTTCTTCTTCTTTTTTCACAAATGGAAAGAAACAAATAATACATAGACAGTCCTGCATTCACCTGCTTTATCCCAGACCTGCTATGAAAAAGATAAGTCTCAAGATTATTCGCTTCATCCTTCACTTGTTCATTTATTCTTAGTATGAAAAGACGGAAAAGCCTTAAGTTGTTTTTTTTTTGTTTCTTTTTTTTTGTCATACTGAAACATGTTAGATAGCAGAGAATATTTCAGTTTTAACAACAGTTTGAAAGAATAAACCTTGCAAACGATCCATATGGTTACTTTCATATGATCTCTGATTCATGATCGTGTCAGAGAAATTCAGTCGTATAAAAATAATGTTATACATCTAATAAACTAAATACTGGTATTTTGTACATTCCTAAAAATACCAGACCTCCCTTCTCCCCCTATGCCCATGTCCTCCCCCTCTCTCTTAACAACCACGTTCCCTGTCCTCCCCAACCCTCTCTTCCTTCAGTCACACACACACACACACACACACACACGCACACACACGCACGCACACGCACGCACACACGCGCACGCACGCACACACGCGCACGCACGCACGCACACACGCGCACGCACACACATATATACGTACAAAAAGTACAACACACATCAAATGAACCCAAAAGAAGACTAAATAAAACACACGCAAAAATTCAGAGCTACCTTTAGAACTTCACCCACCTTTAGAACTTTACCCATCTGGATGACACGGGAGTCCTCGACAAAGACAACATTGCGCAAAGGCCATCGCTCCTCCTCCTCCTTCTTTTCTTCTTCTTTGGAGGGAGTGGTTGCTCCCTTCTTCCGCTCTGGGATAAAAAAAAAAAAAACAAAAAAAAAAAACCATGAACACATTCATGTTAAAACATACTTAAAAAAAAAAAAACACACCAAAATTCACAGACACTCCCCTCACCTCCACCCTCCTACAAAAATAAGAATTAAACTATAACAAATACCAAATGCAGTACTGCCGATTCAATGCAAAATCCAGTTTTTGTTTAACCCGTAGAGTGCCTTTAAGCTGTCAGCTGACGCCGCAGTAAAAATGGTTTCCCAGTGCCTATGGGCCGTCCACTGACGTCATGCATTTTTCTTGAATTTTCATTCGTTACTATTTCTATTAACGGACTGAAATAGAGTGTGCGTAGTAAGCCTTATAAGTCTGTAGTATTAAAATGATATGCAAATGACCACACGTGATGGGAAAGACCATTTATTCTCATCACTGACTGGATGACCGGCCAGCGCTTTGTCTTGCTTGCAAAGATGGCGGCGCAACCTTCGACAAGCGTAGCGACCAAATCAACGTACTTACACAGCTGAGCAGGCTCTGCTAATCATTTTTGACAAAGATAATAATCTTTTATTCAATGACTCACTCGAGCATGAAGGTGAGATGATGATAGTGATGGAATTGCCGACCATATTTGTCAGTTATTGAGTCGGGCTGTGCGACCTCAGAGTGTGTTCAGCTGACTTGGTTGCAAACGTCGAACGAGCTAGCCTAATGTGTACTCTGCACTGTGTGCCAGTGGCCTGTGGCGTGATAGTCAGTGCGAGAGGGGAGCGCGGCCTGCTTGCGGCGTGACACAGGGCAGAGGGAAAGGTAGGGGAAGAGGAGGAGTGAAAGAGAGGGTTGAAGTCCAGCAAGGGGGCGTGGTCATGGACTGACCTGTCTGCATAGAATGTGAGCGTCTTGATAGACTTTTAAACTGTTTTACTTTCATTTACAGGTGTAGTGTGACAATACAAACTTTATTTTTAACCTTTTTGCTTTGTGTTTTTTTTGGGATGTGCAAAAAAATCTATCCAAATCTAAATGCCTAAATATTTTTTTATTATCAAAATTAAAACAAAAGAAGCCCAGATTCAAAATCTTCATTCAATTTCCTTCAAAAATTATATATATTTCATTTTTATATCTTTTGTAGTTTCTGAGCTAGAATTTTTTGTTAATTATTACCCCCAAATTATTCGATTTCCCTGGCACTGGGAAAGCCTTTGTAATATTTTCTGGCAGTGAACGGGTTAAAAAGTCAAGTCCAGACCTTCTTTGCCCTACTGCCCCATTATTTCATCTTTCAGGTAAATTGTTCTCAGACTCAGACAGCACCATTACTTAATCTTTCAGGTAAACTGTATTCAAACTTTTGTTTTAGTATATTAGAACCCATATACGTCTGTATCTGCTTTGCCCCACTGACCCACTGTTTCATCTTTCAGGTAAACTGTACTCAACTAGAGTGAAGGCAGCCAGTCAGGTTGGTAATGCAGAAAGAATACCCGAGTCAATAATGGAAAGAATATATTCTTCCTTCAGGCATGGCTGCACACCACAATAAAACATTTACAAGTTACAAACAGAAACAATGATTGACAAAACCCCTCTCCCATGATTTTGTTCAGCAAATTTTGATGATGTCAAGCAATTTCATTTTCTGTCACATCCAAAAAATTTCTTAACCTTTGTTTTCATCTTTTTGGCAAAACTATTTTTACTAGCCAATTGAAAAGGTTCTTAGAATTAAAAAAAAAGAAAAAAAACCCCGAACTTTGTATGAAATCTTGTTTCCTTTACAAGTGTCCCATACCCTGAGACCTTACAACACAAAGAGGAGAAACTCAAAATACATGTGTAATTTCTGATGTACCTATCAAAACGACAGAGACCAAATATGTAATAGCAGTGGCATAGCAACATAACCACAGGTGTATACAAGTGGATTTTCTACCTTAAATGTCTGTATTTGTTCCAAATCCATGCAATAGCAAGTCAGTCCATTTCCAACCCCGACACCATCAACCCAGTCAGCATGTGTGCAACCTCTCACTTCAATAACTGACATCTCTTCATGCTGGGTTCCTACAGACTCCCAAGAACAAAATTCAAGAAGTTTTCAAGATTTTTTTTTAATTCAAGGCTACAATACTTGTGACAATTGATGGTTATAAATGATCTCCTTGGTTAAATAGCAGACAACAATCCAGGATCGCGATGATGATGTAAGAATTTGTTTTTAAATAATTTTTAATCAACCTGAACGCAGAAAAATCAAACTGCCATTTCTTTTTGCCACATTATAAAGTTTTGGAGCCAATGGCTTGATTTTCAAAGGTTTTCAAGGAGGTTTGGTCAACAGAACCACATTATAAATTTTTGGAGCCGATGGCTTGATTTTCAAAGGTTTTCAAGGAGGTTTGGTCAACAGAACCACATTATAAATTTTTGGAGCCGATGGCTTGAATTTCAAAGGTTTTCAAGGAGGTTTGGTCAACAGAACCACATTTCATTGATTTTCAAGGGTTTTCGAGGCCTTGATTTTGCTCTCAGAATTCAAGGAGTTTCAGGGCGTTTCAAGGCGCGTACAAACCCTGTGCCAAAAAACTTCCTGTGAGATGTTCTATTTTCAATACAGGTCGGAAGACTGGCACCTCTGGCTGCACTACCACAAGCAACCTACAGGCCCAACACACACTGAGGAATGAGGACAGAGGAGAAGACTCACTGATGGAGGCCGGCAGCGAAGCGCTGCTGTGATCGCTGCAAACGGAGGAAGCAGGAGAGGGCGGAGGCATGTCCGTCTTCGTCTCACTGCTCAGCTTGCTCTCTGCTTTGGTCTCGGTCTTGTTCTCACTGTAGTGGTGAACACACACATCACAACAACTTCTAACAAAAATCAATGAATTGGCCGTCTCACCTCTCTACCATTCACACTCAGCTATTGAGAGTGGGGACACACTGGGCACGCACACATACATCATAATTTATCATCCAGGCCTAAAGATCACTCACTCACCCCCCTCCCCTCCCCGACTACTATTCCAAAGTCTAGTGGAAATGGGGAGGGTAGGAGTGAGGGAAAGAGGAAGGGACTGTTCATCAAAAACAAAACAAACAAAAATCTTGCTCATGTAAGGCTTATGCGATCACCTGGAGTCTTCCCGCTTCCCAAACACCCATGAATTCATTCTAACCACTATTTCTCTCTGTCCTTTGAGCACCCACTCCACACTTACAATAATGGAAGTCTATGACAGCCACATTATAAAACTGCATCAACAGAATGACTTAGGTCAAACCTTCACCAGCAGTGTACCTGTTCGGCCCCTTGATGCGGAATCGGCAGCTGTCGCTGAGCAGCCAAGCGGAGTCCATGAGGTAGCCCACTTTGGGCACGCCGTTGACGTAGGAGAAGGCCATGGCCCCACTGCTGTACAGCGGAGTGCTGCGTAGACACACCTACAGGGGACATCAGACAGGCTGGTTTTACTCACATCACTTAAGTGTTCTTTTTTAAAAAAGAAAAAAAAAAACAACAACTGGGAAATCAAAAAGATTGGTTTTACTCATATCATCTATGTGTTTAAAAGGAAAAAAAACCTGCATCTGGGAAAACAAAAAGATCGGTTTCACTCAGATCACTTAAGTATTTAAAAAACAAACAAAAAAACAAACAAACATGCGCACTACTCTGTGCTATGAGAACAATTAGAGGGAATGCGACATGCACACACACAAAAAAGATGCACTCTATAAAGAAACTAACAAGCGTTCATGACCTCATTAAAAAAAATACACACTCACACAAGCACGCACGCACACACACACACACACACACACACACACACACAAAGCACGCACACACACCACCTACATACACACCACACACATACACACAAGCACGCACACACACCACCTACACACACACCACACACACACCACACATACACTGCATTCTGACCACAAGGGAGAAAATTTCACTGCACATCTTTCAACAGAAGACACAGGTCAGTCACAAGACCACCAACAGCACTGACCGTGGAGCCGGCCACAATGTCAGAGCTGACGCTGGCCGTGGACTCCTTGGTCTTCTTCTTGCGGGACCTGGTCTTCTCCAACAGCTTCTTCCTCTGAGCAAAGGGCATCACTCCCTGAAAACAGCATGAAGTTCTTTTTTCTTTCTTTCTGCGTATGCAGGCTGATACTCCTGCGGACACTGCCTGTATGTACAGGCAGTGGACTTTTGTGTGTATGACCATTTTTCATCCCACCATTAAGGCAGCCATACTCCATCTTCGGGGAAGGTGCATACTATGTGTAATGTGTCATCCATACCAACGGACAAACTGGTCTTCTCTTCCGAAAGTTTGTGATGGGATTTTACGTGTGTGCATGATGTTATGCGTGCATTCACACACAGAACCTTGGCTTATAGTCTCATTTGAAGGACTGTACAGGGAATGGAGTCAGAACCAATGTTGACTCTGAGGGAAAAATCCCCCCGTACCGAAATTCAAACTCGCAACCCCAGGATCATGAGTCCGGCGCTCTACCAACTGAGCTATTCCGGCCCCACAGTATGAAGTAACCTCCCTTTCACCTTCCCGCAAAACGCTCCCCCTCAAAAAAAAGAAGAAAAACTTGTTGGATGGACATGTGCCACCCTCCAGAGGAACAGCTCATTCATCCTGGCTCCACGACTAAGCAATAACTGTCGTCAGTTGGGGGCTTAGTAGGTGGTGATCTGCGTATATTGGATCAGAACAGGCAACACTGAACACCACCAAAGTGAATCGGCAGTAGTGCAGTGTCTCCTCTGGTGGGTTGCCTCTTGACGACTTGACACTGACTGCTTCCTGAGGATTGCCGTTGCTGGGGCTGCGGCAGGCCAGGCAGTGTCCGTGGACGGGGGTGTCGGAATGAGCAGTGTGGGTGCAATACCACAGAGGTGGCACAGGAGATGGGACAACAAAAAACAAACACTAACAAAACAAAAACAAAAAAAAACTCTAACAAAAATTTCATTTGCTTGAATGAAAAAAAAAAAAAAATTACCTTCAATATTGTCATTACATGTGCTTGCAAATGAGCATGATCATCAAAACAAAACCTGTCAATCAAAAAAAGTTCGCAAGTTTTACCAAGCCTCCATAATTTTCGTAAAGCCGGTCTTGCTAAGCATGTAACATAGCCCTGACCCCCCCCCCCCCCCCCCCCCCCTGACCCCCCCACCGCTCCATCTGTCCTACTCACCACCAGTAGAGAGCCCCGCTGTCCAGTTGAGCACACGTGTAGAGAGGGCAGACGTGCAGGGCTGCGATGCGGTCAGTCTGGAACTCTGCAAACAGCTGAGCCGGGTGCTCCAACTTGCTGGACACGCTGGACAGCGTTTCGTCCAGCCAGGAAGCCACCTGAGGAAAGACAGGTATTTCAGTAGTTAACTATCAACACCTGGCTGTGGCACCTGGCCGTACACTTCACTTCTTTTTTCAGTCTTCAGCTCATGATGGCTTGAGGTTTCACCCTACAGACTGCTATCATTTTACTTTGGCTTTTGACTGTTTTTCGTGGCTTGGATTCTCTCCTACAGGACGTTGCCATGAACCCTCACTATCTCTCATTGATTGATGCTGCATGCAGCCACCTTGGTGCTTTATGTCTTGCCTGAAGGACTAGCAGCCTGATCCCCTCCACCCAAATGGCTGACAGAAAACAAGTTTAAAGCAAAAACTCCCTTTTTTTCCCCAAAACAAATTGCAGTAAAACCCCTTTAGTCTTTCTCTTAAAGAAAAGAAGTTACGGGAAACCATCTTTGTCTTTCTGTGAAAGAAAAGAAGTTAATAAGGGAAAGGCCCTTGGTCTTTTCACTGGCAGAAAAGCAGTTCAGGGAAAGCCCTTTTCAAGTTTTGTCTTGGCAGAAATAAGGGGGAAGCCACTTTAGTCTTTGTTTGACCGAGAAGATGTGAACACAAGTCTTTTAGAGAAAGCACACAAAAAAAAAGATGTTCAGGCAAAGCCCTCCTCAGTTGTTCTTTCACATAAAGACATTAAAGCAAAGCCCTCTTGGTCTTTCTCTGAAAGAAAAAATGTTAACACAAAACCTCCCATAGTCTTTCTCTAAAAGAAAAAGCATCAAGCCAAATCCAGCATAGTCTTTCTTCAACCGCACAGCCATTAAGGCAAAGCCCCCTCAGGCTTTGACAGAAAAAATGTAAAGTCAAAGCCCCTCAGTCCTTTTTCAGACAGAGGGGCTTAGTCTGTCTTTATAACTGAAGAGATGTTAAAGACAAAGCCCCTTCACACTCTTTCTTTGATAAGTAGGCTTTGTTTATCTTGGACAGAAGAAACATCATGACCAAAGCCCCCTCAGCCTTTGACAGAGAGATTTCATCTTTCTTCGACAGAAGAAATCTTAAGACAAAAGCCCATCAGCTTTTCTTTGACAGAAAAGACTTTGCCACAAAATACCCTCAGTCTTTCTTTGACAAATGGGCTAAACCTGTCTGACATAAAAGACTTTGCCACAAAATACCCTCAGTCTTTGTTTGACAGAAGGAACATTGGGGCAAAGAATCAGCACACAGATATGACATTAGGACAATCAGCACAAACACACAGGTCAAAAGGGGATGCAGTGACCTCTCACCTTGCCCGACTCAGTGAAGACAGAGGCCCGGATGCTGCAGACAGCCATGCCCACCACCTTCTCCCCAGCAGGCCCAGGCTGGCTGTCTTGGGGTGACGGCTCAGAGGATTCTGACAACAAGGCACCATAGGGTGGTCATACAGCAGCTGTTGGGGGTTGTGGGGGAGTACGTGCGTCAGTCTGGCAGATGTGTGTGTGTATGTGTGTGTGTGTGTGTGTGTGTGTGTGTGTGTGTGTGTGTGTGTGTGGTTGTGTGTGTGTGTGGTTGTGTGTGTGTGTGTGTGTGTGTGTGTGTGTGTGTGTGTGTGTGTGTGTGTGTGTGTGGTTTTGTGTGTGTGTGTGTGTGTGTGTGTGTGTGCGTGTGCGTGTGCGTATGTGTGGCTTTGTGTGTGTGTGTGTGTGTGTGTTTGTGTACAAATAAAACATGGACAGGCAAAGAGAAAGCAAGCAAGCCGTACAGGTAGACAGAATATGAAGTAACAGAATATGAAGTAAGCAAAACAGAAATTACATCATTTTTTAAAAATCGCTTAACCAGACATATCTCTTGTCCAGAGAAGCTTGTTTTCAATAACCAAATCTTGATGTCTGGATCGAACCAGTCGCTGAAAAGCATGTCAGCATAAAAATGCAGCACATGGATGTGCACGTTCCTAGCTGTGCAAGTTCACTTTTGTTGAATACATGTCGATCAGTGCAAATTCACTTTGTCTCTCTTCCATCCCTACCAAAGGAATGGAGCCACCTTTAGAGCACCCTGTGGATCACAGGAAAGGTGGCTTTTCACAGAATCCTTTCCTGCAAATAAGTATTAAATAATTCTTGCAAATCACTACTGAAACAGATCAACCAATGGCTGACACAGGCGCTCATGAAAACTTTGGGCGGGTGGCCAGTTCTGCTCTTCTCCAAGCTTTTTCTGAACGCTTTCTATTGTCCTAAGAAAGGATTGTCACACTGATCAACCCTCACTAATGGGCTAAAAATATCACACATATACAAAGAATATCTCACACACACAAAGACAGACAAGGAAAAGAAATAGTACGGCACATCACGCACACAAACACACACACCAGACCTGTTTACCCTAAAACAGCCAGGAGTATTTCTCAATTTAAATTAGCGTATTTTCCTAAAATTGTGTGTATACATCTTTCAAATTTGTGAATTTTTGTAAAAGCTGGGGGTCCCTGCTATTGTTCCAACGTCGTCCAGACGTGAGTTTGAGCACACGATTTCCCACAAGCTTTGGTAGTCGCGCTTAAATACAATGGTTATACACAGCAAGTGCAACTACCACTCAAGAAATTTGTCTTGAGTTTTTTTTTTTTCCCAATTATTTTTTTGGGTTTGTTGTATGCATCATATTTTCGCCAAACAAGTGTACAAAATACAGCGAAATCGTAAACAGGTCTCTCACACACACGTACACCAGACACATACATGCACTCATACAATCATCTTCCACTTACATCTGGGGATCTGTACGGTTCAGGGTCTGACCATTTCCAACAGTACAACAGACCATTAGTTCCTATGGCAACCAGTTCTGAGTGCATGGCACCAATGTGGCTGAAGCGAGGACACTCTCCATCCTGCGAAACATAAAAACATGGGACATTCATATTGCACTTTCCCACTCCTCAACATGTGTCATCTTTCACTATCAATCTGTGAACTTTTGTCTTCAAATACACATGTGCCCACTCTCTACATACATCTTCTTTCACTATCAGTCAATGAACTTTTGTCTTCAAATACACATGTGCCCACTCTCTACATACATCTTCTTTCACTATCAGTCAATGAACTTTTGTCTTCAAATACACATGTGCCCACTCTCTACATACATCTTCTTTCACTATCAGTCAATGAACTTTTGTCTTCAAATACACATGTGCCCACTCTCTACATACATCTTCTTTCACTATCAGTCAATGAACTTTTGTCTTCAAATACACATGTGCCCACTCTCTACATACATCTTCTTTCACTATCAGTCAATGAACTTTTGTCTTCAAATACACATGTGCCCACTCTCTACATACATCTTCTTTCACTATCAGTCAATGAACTTTTGTCTTCAAATACACATGTGCCCACTCTCTACATACATCTTCTTTCACTATCAGTCAATGAACTTTTGTCTTCAAATACACATGTGCCCACTCTCTACATACATCTTCTTTCACTATCAGTCAATGAACTTTTGTCTTCAAATACACATGTGCCCACTCTCTACATACATCTTCTTTCACTATCAGTCAATGAACTTTTGTCTTCAAATACACATGTGCCCACTCTCTACATACATCTTCTTTCACTATCAGTCAATGAACTTTTGTCTTCAAATACACATGTGCCCACTCTCTACATACATCTTCTTTCACTATCAGTCAATGAACTTTTGTCTTCAAATACACATGTGCCCACTCTCTACATACATCTTCTTTCACTATCAGTCAATGAACTTTTGTCTTCAAATACACATTTGCCCACTCTCTACATACATCTTCTTTCACTATCAGTCAATGAACTTTTGTCTTCAAATACACATTTGCCCACTCTCTACATACATCTTTCACTATCAGTCAATGAACTTTTGTCTTCAAATACAAGTGCCCGTTCTCAACAAATGCCATCTTTCACTATCAATCAATAAACTGTCTTCAAATACAAATTTGCCCACTCTACATATGTCATCTTAAACTATCAGTCAATGAACATTTATCTTCAAACACAAATTTATCAATAAGAAAATGTCAAAAGCCGGAATAGCTCAGTTGGTAGAGCGCCTGACTCGTAATCTTGGTGATCCTGGGGTTGCGGGTTCGAATCTCCGCCGGGGCGTTTCGGTACAGGGGGATTTTTCCCTCGGAGTTAACATTAGTTCTGACTCCTTTTCCCATACAGTCCTTCGAATGAGACTATAAACCGAGGTTCCGTGTGTGAACGCACGCATAATATCTTGCACACACGTAAAATCCCATCACCAACTTTCGGAAGAGTAGGCCAGTTTGGCCGTTGGTATGGATGACACGTTACACACAGCATGCACCCTGCGTAAGAAATGGAATGAATGAAGGAAGTAAAGAAACTGAGTGAACGATATTGAACGATATTGACTGGATGACACGGGAAACGACTGAATGAAGCGCCAACTGGCAGCTCTTCAGTCGGCACTACCCAGGTAGGCAGCCCGTTGTGTAAGCGAGTGTTGATTGTAAAGCGCTTAGAGCTTGGTCTCTAGCCGAGAATAGGCGCTATATAAGTATTCATTATTATTATTATTATTAAAAATATTCAATATTAGGTTTAGAAACACATGCACACACACACAAGAACATGCATAGAAGATACTTTTGTTCTGCTGTGTTGCAATACACACACACATGCAAACATATAGGTGTATGCATGTAAACACACACTCACACTCACATACATGCAAACATACAGGTGTATGCATGTAAACACACACTCACACTCACATACATACACACACACAAAGCAGTAAAGTAATATCAGGTCTATACTGTCTTTCTAATCATTTCAGAGACTTTCTTTCAAAGTCCCTGTCAAAAATGATGCAGAACACCTAAGAACTAAACAATTTAATTAATCAAACGTTCCTGTTCAAATGCCTTATCCTCACTTGGCCTGGAACACTGCCATATCATCAGGATTAATCAATAAGAAAAAAACAAACACTGGAAAGCAGAGAGATAACCTCACTGCCACGAAACATTAGACAGAAAGAGTAATCCACTTTACTGAGTTCACTTCACTAAAACATTCAAACTACCAAAGTGTCCTCTTTCCACCGAGTTGCACCGCTGTCGGTCGCAGACCTTGACTGGCCACTGATCAGATACCAGCACAGCCTGCCACTGTAAAGCAGGCCTTCTTTGTTCTGTGTAGCCGTGAGCAGACCGTTGTTTTTTACCTTGGGAAGATAATGTTGCTTATAGCCCAGCCGACCGCAAGGGGCCACATCAGGGCTGTCACCGCGTTAAAATCAACTCACAAGTCATTTTAAAAAAAAAATAATAAAAAAAAAAAAACCTTTCACACATCTTTAAATGACATCGTCTAGAAACGCACCAGAAACTTCGTTAAAAATCTTTCATCCGTAAAATCTTAAATCAGATGAAAAATGTTAATCTCTCTCAAAAACTCAAAGATCACATCAGGCGAGACATCTCTGAACAGGATTTTCATGGACTCTGCTGTAAAATGTTTGTGTCTCACATCGTGCAAGTCCCAACACTCTAAAAGAATATGTTTCATTGTGAGTGGCACATGACATGGAATGCACCAAGGTGCTTCTTCATTCTTTAAAAGGTACGAATGGGTAAAATACGAATGGCCGGTGTGCAGCCGGCACAGAACTGTTTCTTCTTTACGACCACCAGATGTAGATGGGAGGAACTCCTTAAGGTTTGGACGGATCTGAAGGAGTTTGTTATCCGTCTGTGTGTTCCAATCCTCCTGCCAGAGGTCTCTCACATAATCGTTAATTTTGGGTTTCAGATCTGAGCAAGGGATATAAATATTGGACAATTTCTCTCTTGTGGCATTCTTGGCTAAACGATCAACCATTTCGTTACCTCCGATGCCAACATGACCAGGAACCCAAGCCAGAATAATGTTGTAACCATCCGCTTTCAACTTGCTAAAAAGTTCAAAAAAGTGTAAAAGTTCTGGATGCTGAAGGTTGCGGCCAGCTATGGCCTCCAAAGCTGACAGCGAATCCGACAGAACCAGAAAGTCCCTCTTGGTAGATTGTGAAATTATTTTCAATGCCAGAACCAGAGCACTAAGTTCAGCAGAATAGACAGAAGCATCTGAAGGTATATGCTTTAACAGTATCTGAGAAGGAGCACCAGGGCAATAGGCTGCACAGGCCACTCCATCCTCAGACTTGGAACCGTCAGTGAAAATTTTCTGACAGGATGGAAATTTTGAACAGAGGTCAGCATACAATGCCTTGTATGCCTGAGAGCTGGTGGACTCTTTACGAAAAGCTGCGAGATCAAAACGAATCTCTGGTGTGAAAAAGGTCCACGGAGGCTGATCTGGAAACTTGGAAAAATCAGACACAACTCCTAGGTCTAGACCTGCATTCCGCGCGTGAGGCTGCATACGAACACCAAACGGCGGAATACAGTTAGGGTTGTTTTCAAATTTGTTTTGAAACTGGGGGTCAAAGACACAGTCATAGGCAGGATTCTGTGGTTCTGAGAACAGTCTGATATAGTAATTTAGAGACATTTTCAGCCTGCGGTTGGACAGTGAGGGTTCACCTGCCTCTGCGTACAGGCTGTACACAGGGGTGGTGCGGAATGCTCCAAGACAGAGACGAAGCCCTTGATGGTGGATAGGGTCCAAGAGTTTCAGATAAGAGGGTCTTGCAGAGCCGTACACAGCACAACCATAGTCCAGTTTGGAGCGGACCAGGGCTCTGTAGAGATGCAGCAAAGTTTTCTTATCAGCACCCCAGTCAGTGTGTGCTACGACCCGCAGAATATTCAGAGCTTTCTGGCAAGAGGTTTTGAGATTTTTAATGTGGCTGAGAAAGTTGAGTTTTTGATCAAAAATAACTCCAAGGAATTTGGCTTCTTTTACAGCTGGAATGGTGGACTTGTCCAGACGAATTTCACGATCAGCAAAAAATTGACGAAAATTGTGAAAATGGATTGACTGAGTTTTGGTACGTGAGAAGGTAAACCCGTTTTCCTCGGCCCACTGCTGGATCTTGTTGACACAAAGTTGGAGTCGACGCTGTACGCTGGGGTGAGAAGCTCCCACTGCGTACAGCGCAAAGTCGTCAACGAACAGAGAAGACTCAGAGCCCTGGCTTACCAATTTCACAATGTCATTGATTTTAATGCTGAAAAGGGCAGGAGAAAGGATGCTCCCTTGAGGGACACCCAACTCCTGCCCATGGATGTCAGAGAGTGTGGTGCCAACACGCACCTGGAACTGTCGATCAGCCAAAAAGTTCTGTATGAACAGAGGCAGGTGACCACGGAAACCAAGTCTGTGCAGGTCCAGAAGAATTCCTGATTTCCACGTGGTATCATACGCTTTTTCGAAGTCGAAAAAGATAGCGACCACATGCTGTTTATTGACAAAGGCATTGCGGATGGTGGTTTCCAGACGGATTAGATGGTCGACTGTCGAGTGGTATTTCCGGAAACCGCACTGTTGCCTGGCCAAAAGGCCATCAGTTTCCAGCTTCCACATCAGACGGGAGTTGACCATCTTCTCCATCAACTTACAGAGGCAGCTAGTTAGAGCTATTGGACGATAGTTCAAAGGGTTGGTAAGGTCCTTTCCAGGCTTTGGAATTGGAATGATCAGGGCTTTCCGCCAGGAGGGCGGAAAGCACCCTGTGGTCCAGGTATGGTTGTATACTTTAAGAAGGGTCTGGAGACAGTTTTCTGGAAAATGTTTCAAAACCTGATAATGAATATCATCCAGACCAGGGGCAGAATCAGTGCAGGTTTGTAAAGCTGTTTTCAGTTCATTGATTGAAAAAGGGTGATTGTAGGCTTCAGAGTTGTCTGATGTGAAATTGTATAAAGATTTCTCTCCGAGTTGTTTGTTTTTTAAAAAGGCTGCAGATTTATTTGAAGATGAGGAGTTCTGTTGGATGGTGGAAGCCAACAGATTGGCAACAGCTTGTTTGTCAGTGACCAGAGCATCGGCAAGTTTCAAGTGATGAATGGAGGGGTTGGTGTTTTTCCCTTTGATTTTTCTGATGATGTTCCAGACTTTTATCTTTGAAGTTTTTGATGTCAGCCCGGAGCAGAAGTTTCTCCAAGACTGACGTTTACTGATTTTGAAAGTGTGTCTCGATTTGGCGCGGAGTTTCTGATGGGCTCGAGCGTTGGGACCTGAAGGTCGTTGGTATACCCGACGCTGAGCCCGTTTGCGAACTTTTGAAATTTGTTGGCAGTCTAAATTAAACCAGGGTGTTTTGGGCATTTGGAGTTTATTGGAAGACATTGGAATACAGGTTTTAGCACACTTTATCACAGTGTTAGTCAGAGATTCAGCTGGGTCTGGACTCTGAAGAAAATCAGTGTCCTGGAATTCTTTCAAAATATTGGTGGCAAAAAGATTCCAGTTGGCCTTCTTATAATTAAGATGTTGTGAGACACAGATGTTTTCAGTTAATAAGGGTTTTAAAAGAACAGGGAAATGGTCACTTCCGTGCAGATCGTCATGGACAGACCACTCATAGTCCAGGACCAGCGAGGGGTCACAAATCGACAAATCTAAACACGAAAGTGAACCTGTGGAAGAGTGGAGGTAAGTTGGAGCTCCACTGTTCAGACAACACAAATCAAAGTCTGAAAGGACATCCTCAAGAAGCAGACCTCTGGATGACGAACTGACACTACCCCAAAGAGGACTGTGACCATTAAAGTCACCCAACAGCAAAAAAGGTCGAGGAAGTTCTTCGATCAGACTGACAAGGTCCTGACGACAAACCGGGACAGAAGGTGGCAGATACAGTGAGCAGATTGTAACAGTCTTGTGGAGAGTGACTCTCGCAGCTACAGCCTGAAGGGAGGTAGTCAGAGCGACAGGACTAAACAGCAAAGTTTTGTGTAAAAGAAGGGCAACACCGCCTGACAGTCCCAATGTGGATGGTTGTGCCGGTTTAGAAAGAATATTAAAGCCAGAAAGAATGAAGGTCTTCTGGCTTTGAATTTTAGTTTCCTGAAGAGCCATGACGGAAGGTTTTACAGTTTGACACAGAAGTTGCAGCTCCTCAAAATTTGAATTTAGGCCACGGATATTCCAATGGACTAGTTTACTACTATCCATGGTGCAGAGGATGAACAGGAGAGAAGTCAGGTCATCTCCTCGTCATCGTCTGCATTCAGTGGAGCAAATTTATTGCTTAGTTTCACTGGACTGTTTGGGTCTTCAGACCTGCTGGCAGACTTGCCCACAGGTGAAGAAGGTCTGGATTTTGGAGATGGTGGAGGTTTCTTCCTCATCTCCACCATCTCCACACTTGGTTGAACTCCCTTGCCCGCACGGGCACTGCTCGAGGAAGTTCGAGGCGGGAGGCCTGGCTTTTTCATCTGCCCAGCAGCAGATGGAGTAGACTGCTGGGCAGTCTGAGGGGTGGCGGATTTTTTGCCTCCACCAGGGGCACCCACTTTGGGTTGGAAGGCGGTGGACTTGCTTCCACCAGAGCTTAACGGTCTTTCTTGCAATGTCTTGGTGAAAGTAAAATTGTCAGTCTGGCAGCAGACTGAACGGGTGGAAACTTTCTTTATAACGGAAGCATAAGAAGACACTGTTGACGTCTGACTGCCAACAACCTGTTTGCGGGCCTCAAAAAACGAAATTTTCTTTTCAGTCTTCACTCTTTGGATGGTGGACTCCTGAACCCAAACAGGGCAGTTGCGTGAAGAGGAGGGGTGGTCGCCACCGCAGTTCGCACAATGAGCCGGGTCTTTACACGGCCCATCATGGGTTGCCTTGCAACAAACACCACACACCTCCTGCCCAGAACAGCGGTCTCTGACATGTCCAAACTTCTGGCATTTGAAACACCTCAACGGGGATGGGACATACAGTTGGACACGTACATTTAAGTATCCGACTTTAATGACCGGAGGCAGCACAGGGTTGCAGAATGTCAGAAAGAGGGTGTTGGTGGGCACTCTTTCTGCACCTTTTTTGACTGTCACCCTATGTACCTCTGTCACACCTTGGGACGCAAGTTCTGTCTTGATCTCCGCTTCCGAGACACCTTTCAAATCTGGGCACCGAATAACCCCTTTGGTCGAATTTAACTGCTTATGGGGGGTCACCCGGATCTCTCTGTCCACAAGTTTTGTTGCCCTCAGCAGCTGCTCCGATTGCCTCTTTGATCTGCACTGGACGAGGAAAGTGCCATTCCGTAGCCTTTTCACTGACTGAGGGTCACCTGCTAGACCCTGAAAGCCCTTCTGAATAGCAAAAGGACTCAGAGCAGAAATAGGCTTTTCCTGCTCTGTCCCTTCAACCACAAGCCAGGAAGCCCAAAAACCTGTCATCTGTCTCGTCTCCATATCCGAGTCACTGTCGGAATCGTTATGACTAGAAATGGGGTCCACTGCCTTCCTCTTTTTTATGGGGGGTGTGATTTTGGATAAAGCCATGATTTATGTTTAGAAATTTCGTCTCTCCCTTACCCACCCACCATGGAGTCCAACTAAGGGGCCAGGGCCAAGAACTCATTGTCTTGACCCCTTCCAGGCTTCAGGAGAGATATACGACAAACAGAAGCCTACTGACCCTATCCCCCCTGATCATGCCCAACTCCCGGGAACAGAGAGCTGAGCACTGCAGGGGTTACCTTGGCCAGTCGGAGAACTGCCTGTCTTGACCCAGCCCCACGAAGGGGAAGCCGATTGATACACCCAGGCCAGAGTGTACCTCCTGTCTAGGAGAGGTCCGAGCCAAAGTGATGTGTTGAGGGCGTTGGCCCTCTCAATCACCAGGATCTCATCCCCCTCCATCACAGGTCGCACCGCACGGCAAACGCGGCGGATCTTAAGAAGACCACAGAGAGAAAAAGAGTGTGCAAAAGAAGGCTTGAAAGGGAGACGAAGAAAGAAAAGAACCATTAAGAAAGGCAGAAGACAGAATAGGAAAAAGGTGGGTTACTATTTGTC
>CM065747.1:27884491-27926991 GCA_033310375.1 Conus canariensis
GTTCTGGGGGCAAAGGTTCAGTCATGTGATCACACAGGGCTACAAACCAGACTGGCAATGGCTCAACCTTTCCATTGTCTTTCCGCCCTACACCACATCCAGCCACCACCACCACCACCACCACCACCACCACCACCAGATCATTGCTTGTCCAGGATGACCCTCCGCCCTACACCACATCCAGCCACCACCACCACCACCACCACCACCACCAGGTCATTGCTTGTCCAGGATGACCCTCCGCCCTACACCACATCCAGCCACCACCACCACCACCACCCACCACCACCACCACCACAGGTCATTGCGTGTCCAGGATGACCCTCCGCCCTACACCACATCCAGCCACCACCACCACCACCACCACCACCACCACCACCACCACCACCACCAGGTCATTGCTTGTCCAGGATGACCCTCCGCCCTACACCACATCCAGCCACCACCACCACCACCACCACCACCACCACCACCACCACCAGGTCATTGCTTGTCCAGGATGACCCTCCGCCCTACACCACATCCAGCCACCACCACCACCACCACCACCACCACCACCACCAGGTCATTGCTTGTCCAGGATGACCCTCCGCCCTACACCACATCCAGCCACCACCACCACCACCACCACCACCACCAGGTCATTGCTTGTCCAGGATGACCCTCTATTTCACTGCCATACAGGTTTGAGCGTTAAGATGTGCCATTTGAGGTTAATGTCTGTTGCATAAGTGGCTGTCATTTACACACATCTTTGATTCAATTCTAAAAGGCTTTTTCTGACCTCACGTTGAGTATGGCTACACATGGTATCATGACATCATTAACAGTGTATTCAACACAACTGTATAGACAATGTACTGCTGAATCTATGAATGGCTCAGCCAGCCACACCTATGTCTGCACTTGCTTGAAATTTCAGTGGCAGTACGCCAGACAAAGTTATGGATGGGTTTCAGATTTTTCATACTCAGGAGACCATAATGGTCAATTTTAAACATCAACAACACAGAAATGAAAACACATACAGCCAGCTACATCAACCACTGTAGATTTGTACACATAAAGTTTGGTGTGGTATAAAGATATTAGTTTTTTCTTTTTTTTTTTAAGAAAAATTACTGTAAAGCCAAATGATATAATAAATTACAAAACAAGTGGCAGTGTCTTATTTTTTAGTTAAAATCATGTTCGATTTACATTCATCTGACCTTGAAAAAAACAAACAACAGCAACAGTACTTAGGTATTTAAAGTGTTAAAATGGGCACTGTGGTCAGTCATCTCAAACAACTTGTACGGACGAGACAACCAGACGTGTTTATTACAAGGAATCATAAACAAATACAATCAAAATATCAGAGCTTTGTGGTTTGTCTCTACCACACATTTCATCTTCACTTCCGTTTTCCCATTCAGTCCAAGGCTCTGCGCTTCACCATGCTGATGGCACGGTGAAGCTGGGCAAGCACTACAGACAGATGAAATACAGGCAGGCTGATACCAAAGAGACAGGGCAAAGTGGAGGCAGAGGTAGGAGACAGGAAAGGTGGTGACTCACAGTTCTCTGCAGTTCCCTGATGATGAGGTTCCTGGACTTGCCTTGGAGCACCACCTGACACTGAAACACACACACACACACTAGTTATCACATAGTGCTGGTTACACTACAACACACACACATACACAGTACACACATACACAGTCATCACACAGCGCCGGTTACACTACAACACACACCAGTGATCACACAGCGCTGGTTACACTACAACACACACCAGTCATCACATAGTGCTGGTTACACTACAACACACACCAGTCATCACACAGTGCTGGTTACACTACAACACACACCAGTCATCACACAGTGCTGGTTACACTACAACACACACCAGTCATCACACAGTGCTGGTTACACTACAACACACTCCAGTCATCACACAGTGCTGGTTACACTACAAACACACCAGTCATCACATAGTGCTGGTTACACTACAACACACTCCAGTCATCACACAGTGCTGGTTACACTACAACACACACACACCAGTCATCACACAGTGCTGGTTACACTACAACACACACACACCAGTCATCACACAGTGCTGGTTACACTACAACACACACACACCAGTCATCACACAGTGCTGGTTACACTACAACACACACCAGTCATCACATAGTGCTGGTTACACTACAACACACTCCAGTCATCACACAGTGCTGGTTACACTACAACACACACACACCAGTCATCACACAGTGCTGGTTACACTGCAACACACACACATACACAGTACACACATACACAGTCATCACACAGTGCCGGTTACACTACAACACACTCCAGTCATCACACAGTGCTGGTTACACTACAACACACACACACCAGTCATCACACAGTGCTGGTTACACTACAACACACACACACACCAGTCATCACACAGTGCTGGTTACACTACAAACACACACACCAGTCATCACACAGTGCTGGTTACACTACAACACACACACACAACTAGTCATCACACAGTGCCAGTTACACTACAACACACACCAGTCATCACACAGTGCTGGTTACACTACAACACACACACACCAGTCATCACACAGTGCTGGTTACACTACAACACACACACATACACAGTACACAACACCAGTCATCACACAGCGCCGGTTACACTACAACACACTCCAGTCATCACACAGTGCTGGTTACACTACAACACACACCAGTCATCACACAGTGCTGGTTACACTACAACACACACATACACAGTACACACATACACAGTCATCACACAGTGCCGGTTACACTACAACACACACCAGTCATCACACAGTGCCGGTTACACTACAACACACACTAGTCATCACACAGTGCTGGTTACACTACAATACACACCAGTCATCACACAGTGCTGGTTACACTACAACACACTCCAGTCATCACACAGTGCTGGTTACACTACAACACACACCAGTCATCACATAGTGCTGGTTACACTACAACACACTCCAGTCATCACACAGTGCTGGTTACACTACAACACACACCAGTCATCACATAGTGCTGGTTACACTACAACACACTCCAGTCATCACACAGTGCTGGTTACACTACAACACACACACACCAGTCATCACACAGTGCTGGTTACACTACAACACACACATACCAGTCATCACACAGTGCTGGTTACAGTACAACACACACACACCAGTCATCACACAGTGCTCGTTACA
The DNA here is from genome assembly GCA_033310375.1 of Conus canariensis. NCBI lineage: Eukaryota > Metazoa > Mollusca > Gastropoda > Neogastropoda > Conidae > Conus > Conus canariensis. Next base: position 27,887,737 of record CM065747.1, read on the forward strand.
CTACAACACACACCAGTCATCACATAGTGCTGGTTACACTACAACACACTCCAGTCATCACACAGTGCTGGTTACACTACAACACACACACACCAGTCATCACACAGTGCTGGTTACACTACAACACACACACATACACAGTACACACATACACAGTCATCACACAGTGCCGGTTACACTACAACACACTCCAGTCATCACACAGTACTGGTTACACTACAACACACACACACACCAGTCATCACACAGTGCTGGTTACACTACAACACACACACACCAGTCATCACACAGTGCTGGTTACACTACAACACACACACACACACTAGTCATCACACAGTGCCGGTTACACTACAACACACACTAGTCATCACACAGTGCCGGTTACACTACAACACACCACACACACATCAGTCATCACACAGTACAGTTACACTACAACACACACACACACAGTCATCACACAGTACCAGTTACACTACAACACACACCAGTTCACCAGTACAGTTACACTACAACACACCAGTCATCACACAGTACCAGTTACACTAAAACACACACCAGTCATCACACAGCGGCGGTTACACTACAACACACACACACCAGTCATCACACAGCGCCAGTTACACTACAACACACACCAGTCATCACACAGTGCCGGTTACACTACAACACACACTAGTCATACACAGCGCCAGTTACACTACAACACACACACCCACCAGTCATCACACAGTGCCGGTTCACTACAAACACACACACCAGTCATCACACAGTGCCGGTTACACTACAACACACACACACACCAGTCATCACACAGTGCCAATTACACTACAACACACACACACCAGTCATCACACGGTGCGGTTACACTACAAACACACACCAGTCATCACACAGCGCCGGTTACACTACAACACACACACACCAGTCATCACACAGTGCAGTTACACCACAAACACACACACACACCAGTCATAACACGTGCCGGTTACACTACATCACACAACCCACACCAGTCATCACACAGCGCTGGTTACACTACAACACACCACCCATCCATTCATCATACAGCGCCAGTTACACTACAAACACACCAGTCATCACACAGGCCAGTTACACTACAACACACACACACACACTAGTCATCACACAGTGCCGGTCACACTACAACACACACACACACACAGTCATCACACAGCGCCAGTTACACTACAACACACACCACACCAGTCATCACACAGTGCGGTTACACTACCACACAACCACACACACCTAGTCATCACACAGTGCCAGTTACACTACAACACACACACACACACACCAGTCATCACACAGCACCAGTTACACTACAACACACACCAGTCATCATACAGCGCTGGTTACACTACAACACACACACACACCAGTCATCACACAGTGCTGGTTACACTACAACACACACACACACACCAGTCATCACACAGCGCCAGTTACACTACAACACACACACACACCAGTCATCACACAGCGCTGGTTACACTACAACACACACACACACACACACACATCAGTCATCACACAACACTGGTTACAAAACAAAACACACACACACACCAGTCATCACACAGCGCCAGTTACACTACAACACACACACACACACCAGTTTCTACCGACAGTGATTTTTTGGATTATACCAAAGAGGAGTTGGATGATATATTACAAGAAGTAGAAAGATATGAAAGAGAGGAGTTAAATGAAAGTGATGTGGATGTGGGAGAGGAGGAAGCGGGAGAAGAAGGTGAAGAAAGTGATGAAGATGATGATGTGCTTTGTCTGCGTTTGTGACCACGTGGCGACCCGCGACTTCCGCACCCGTGGTTCAGCCTTTCGAGGAGGAGACTGGGCCAAATCATGATTTGCCAGACACAGCTACACCTCTGGAATATTTTTTCTGTTCCTGCTGCAGTTGTTTTTTTACTACAGCTGCTGACCAGACTAACCTGTACGCCAGGCAGCAGATGGCAAAGCGGGGACAACCTGACCCACTTTGGCAGGATACGACACCTGCCGAGATGCAGGCCTACGTAGCTGTACTGATCATGATGGGGATCAAACGTCTGCCAAGACTCTGGTGCTACTGGTCGACTGATCTTAGATTTAGCGAGCCATGGATCAGTGGGGTGATGTCAAAAACAAGGTTTCTCAAGTTGAACCAGTATTTTCACCTGAGAGACACACAGAACGCACCTGGCCGCGACAGTCTTGACTATGACCCACTGTTCAAGATCCGGACCTTCCTCGACTTGATTCTGCCCTTGTTCAAAAAAAAATTCAAGCCAGGCCGTGACCTTTCTGTCGATGAAGCCGTGATAGGATTCAAAGGGCGAGTATTTTTCAAACAGTACATGCCGGCCAAACCAACCAAGTGGGGCGTAAAGGTGTGGGAGATGTGCGACGCTGACACTGGCTACTGCATCAACTTTGACATCTACACAGGCAAACACAGCCGCACTAATACAAATGTACCCCTCGGACATGAAGTAGTGGACAAAATGGCATCAGAGTACTACAGACAAAATCGACACCTGTACTTCGACCGTTTTTTCACCTCTGTGCCACTCATGCGACACCTGTCACAACACAGGACATACGCCTGTGCCACAGTGATGTCCAACCGCAAAGGGCTTCCGGAGGAGGTGACCAAGGCTCGCCTAAAACAACAAGGCGAGCTGATTCAAATGCAGAAGGGGCCCCTGATGGCGACAGCATATAAAGACAAACGCCCAATCTACTTCCTCAGCACCAACCAGCCACCAGGTAAGACAACACCTGCACCTGAGAGTGACGACAAGCCGCAACCCCCTGTCATCAAGGCCTACAACCACAACATGGGAGGGGTAGACAAGTCTGACCAGCACAGGGCTTACTACCCGGTTGGCCATCAGAATAAGAAGTGGTGGCATTACCTCTTTCATTCTCTTATCAACCTCATCATCGTGCAGGCCTACATCACCTGGCAAAGGTCACCCCATAATCCGACACCCAAGAAGACCTATGACCACCTGTGGTTCAGGGCTGACGTGGCAGAACAGCTCCGTGCTGGCTTTACCAGCAGGAAGAAAAGTGCTGGAAGACGATCAAACGTAACAGAGGCCCCGATTGCGAAGGAAACAATCAACCACCATAAACAAGTGAAAACTGAAGGACGAAAGCGCACCTGTCGTCAGTGTGTCAACGTGGGTCGCAAGACAGCCAAAGGCCGACAACCGGAGACCTCCTTCAAGTGTTCCTTCTGTGACATCCCTCTCTGCCAGCACAACGACTGTTTCCGTGACTACCATGCGGCAAACATGGTAGACACCATGGATCAAGAGTAGTATTCACCATATTGGTGACATGTGACAGTGGTGACACTTACCTTCCTGCTGTGTGTGACCAGACACCACATTAGGGTGTAAATGGATTTTACTTCTTTCTTTGTGTATATTCCAGTGTTAAAAAATCGTTCAGTAGTGACAAACACATGTTTTGGGATGAAAAACAAAAACTGTAAAGTTACCTGGCCGCATGTTTGTGTATGTGACAATCATGTGACACTTTGCGACACCCCATACTGGATTTACTGAACCAGGACTGCTGTTTTCAAGTTGAGGTAGGCCACCCTTTGATGATTTATACTAACAAACGCATGCCGACAATGTTATTGTCTGTCTGGTGTATCATAGTAACATTGTCAACGTTTGATGTCCCATTGTTTTGTGACAAACAGGGTGACAATGACACCAACATGCATCCCAAACATGTGACATCTCTGCATTATGAAATATGATGTATTAGGATTTTGCATACTAAATTTGACAGTGCTGCAGTGGAAACTTTGTCCACTACAGCCTTTCAAAGGCAGTAGGTGAGTTTTAGGTTAAATTTCTCAAAACAATGCGAATACTAGGAGCAGTTTGGGGCTGGAAAATGCGAATGCAAGAGGGTTAAACAATAAAGTAGGATTTTTTAATATATTTTTTTTTTTTTTACAAATGCGCACACATGAGTCACTTAAACTCTATGGAGACGACGTGATGACTGATTTGAAGATTCAGTCTGTGATTTCACTCTTTTTTCAGTTCTGACAGAAAAAAGGAGCAATGCCAAAAGTTGCAAGGCATCTATTTTTGGTTTCCCCACACCGATAGTTCATCGCAATCGAGTAATATGGAAACATAGCTGCAAACAGTTTCGTGTTGTCTTCAGCAGATCGGAAACTGTGATGATTGTTGATGGCATGAATCGTCCACAACACTTCAGCTTTCAACACATCTGTCCCACTTGCTGTTATTGTGAATTGGCTGACGATTCTTACTGAGGAAAGGGTCTGACCTGATGTTGATGAATCTGATGATTGCCGAACGAAGTCCGTAAGACTAACTACCAGCCACTCGCTTTTTCCAATTCCACGTATTTTTTCCTCTTTCCGTGACTTTCAACCGCCGATTCGCCCATTGCCCGAACATCAACGGTCTTTTTGCACACTTTACGGAAAAACGCATGTTTGTTGTCTCTGCATTCAGTGATCCAGCTTCGATATTCTTCCTTCTGTAACCACAACGGATCAAATGCGCAATTTCCCTTAGGCATGATGACAGACGCAACAGTGTTGGAATTCACTGAAGATGAGGGAGCATGGCGCTCTTTGTCGGAAGTCGAACTGCGCATGCGCAAACGATAACAAACTATCGAATTGCTTCCCTTTGCTTGAAAAGCAGACGACACACAAAACGATTCGAGAGGCGAAAATCGATGTCCGAAGTCTTGTTCGCATTTGTTCTCCGATTCGTCTTCAAATGTTACGGTCAGTTTTGGTCCGAAAATGTTTTTTAAGGGGATTTCAAGGGATGGTAGGGATATCTGCAGTTTTCAAGGGTTTTCAAGGGCCTTTTTGACCCAGTTGTTTTTTAAAGGGTTTTCAAGGGTCTTCAAGGGGCGTACGAACCCTGCACACACACACACCAGTCATCACACACTGCCGGTTACGCTACAACACACACACACACTAGTCATCACACAGCGCCGGTTACGCTACAACACACACACACACTAGTCATCACACAGCACCGGTTACACTACAACACACACACACACTAGTCATCACACAGCGCCAGTTACACTACAACACACACACACCAGTCATCACACAGTGCCGGTTACACTACAACACACACCAGTCATTACACAGTGCTGGTTACACTACAAACACACACACACAGTCATCACACAGTGCTGGTTACACTACAACACACACACACACACTAGTCATCACACAGTGCTGGTTACACTACAACACACACACACACACACTAGTCATCACACAGTGCTGGTTACACTACAACACACACACACCAGTCATCACACAGTGCTGGTTACACTACAACACACACCAGTCATCACACAGTGCTGGTTACACTACAACACACACACACCAGTCATCTCACAGTGCTGGTTACACTGCACATCAGCTCATACGCACAACTAATCAGTGCTGGTTCCTTTGTCATGGAAAGAAGGGAAAACTGATGCGGAACATGCTAACAGAAACACATATGTCTATTTTGAGAATCAAAGGAAAGTCATTCTAGAAGTCCGAGTGGATTGAGGCACAAAGCTGGGCAGATTTACTTACCTTTTTCTCTTCTTTTTTTTTTTTCTTTTTTTTTTTGGGAGGGGGTGCCAAACTTATTATCCAGAGCAGCGTTTCCTCTGAGCAAGATTAAGGTGCTTGTTAGGACAGCTAAGTATCAGAAACTATTCATGAACACTCACTCACCAGTGACTTGTGTGTAAAATTAATGGGGCTGCAATGTTTCTCATGTATTCACTCCCAATGCACTGTAGTGCATGAATGCATCATCCCCACCTGTTGGGTTTACTGTCGGAGGCCAACACACACTGCTAATACCGACTGTGAACTGATGAATCAAAATGTTGATCTTCCTGACACAAACAACTAGGGAAAAAAAAAGATATGTCTTGCTCCATCAGCATCAGAGATATTTCTTTCTTTGTGCAACTCAATGGCACCTCTTTCATCAATGTTTTCTCTCAATCTTCCTTGACCCTGTGTTTGAAAGTCGGTCATTCCTCTGTCTGGTGCATGCGTGTGGTTAAACATGAACACGCATTTAAATAAATAAAAAATTTTCTTCATTTAAACTGACAAAAAGGACGTAAAGATTTGAGTGGGACTGGAAAACAAAGAGAAACAACAACAAAGTGCATCACTCCAGATAGATGTTAGACAAACCAATCTGATGCAAGATGCTAGACATTTTCTTTGTGCACCATCAAAAAGCCCCAAACTCAAAACAAAGTTTCCATTTTATATTCAGTTCATTACAAAAGAGCACAAACCCCCATCCCCCACCAAAAAAAAATATATACATATCTTTTACACTTTTGGTTCATTCTAAACTTCACAAATCACACCTAGTTAAATGGATCACTTCATACCTATCATACAGATCCTTCAAGGACAGCAGTATGAGACGCAACTACTACATTTCTCTGCATCGCAGCATGTTACCTGGTTGATCAACTCTTCAGGAACCACCGAGGCTGGCACCACAGGTCGTGCGCCGACAATGACCCCTGAGCGTCGTGCCCGACTGACGTGGACGGTGCGCTGCATGCGGTTGTAGCCAGCAGGCTGATTGTTGTTGCGTGAGGCAGAAGAGGATCCCGAGAGCCCTCCAGAAGCTGTCCAACGGCTACTGACAACCATCAACAACACAGCACAGGAGAAAATCTATAAATGAGGAAAATCAAATCTCTGAGGCCTTTCACTCAAGTCAAAGCACACCTCAGCAAATCTACATCTCATCCACAAGACCATGAACAGTACACATGTTCATAACTATGTCTCCGAGTCAGATAATCAATTAGACTTTGAAGTTAAAAAAAAACATTTCCATGAATGCTTCTCACTGTAATCCTGACCAAGAACCTAATTTCACCATTTTTGTGCCATTCCAAGAAACATACATCTCATAGTTGGAAGTATCGGCTGAAAATCCCTGCAGAGAAGCTTCACCCTCCAAGGGGAAGGCCAACTAGAATGGACATTTGTAGGAATCTCTAACAAACAGAAACAAAGTCTGAAAAACTGCTGGGCTGAAAGCAGTGTGTTCTTCCACCAAGGAAAAGTGGAAAACTGAACTGTCACCGTGTTGTGAACTCACCTAGGGTGTTACCTTTGGCAGGCCTATCTGGGGATCAAGACGAAGTTTGCTCTCTGCTCTTTTAATTGTCTTTTTCAGGGGGATCCCAATAATATGGCGTTGTTCTACACCAAGTGGGATAAGGCATCTGTTTCAACTGGTAGGTATGAGAAAAAAAAAATACATACCACAAAATCTGCTATCTAAAATATTTTACTTTTTAGGCCTGAAAGTGAGGAACAACTGTAGTAGTTCCTTGAGAAATGGTTTCTTTTTTCAAAAATCATTAATATGAAAAGGATGTGTGTGCATGTGTACGTGTGTGTGTGTGTGTGTGTGTGTGTGTGTGTGTGTGTGTGTGTGTGCGCGCGCACCTGTTTCTGTAAGCACACACACACGCATGCATGTGCGTGTGCTCTAGTCCTGTGGTCTTAAATGCTTGCACAACATGTGACATGAAAAAATCAAACAACTCCACCATCTACATCTTTAAATGATATGCTGAAGTCAACCGCATCAGTCATTTTCCATTATCTGAAAACTATGCAACCACAGATCCATTCCTCACAAGAAACGGTGCAAATGGGCTGCAAAAACAGGAAAGACTTTGGGTTATGGTTTTTCTTTTCTTTTCTTTTCTTTGATTATTTCAGCAAAACATCCTTATATCAACACAGCATGTTTGTAAGTCAGTCAAGTTGATTTTGGTGTGGGAACAAAAAAACTTGGCACCTGACTTTTGGGAGTGTTCCATCTTCTCTGCCCTACTAGTGATTCCGCTTTCATTCCACTTTCCCCATTCCATATGAAACCTCCTTCATGCTCATTCAGTTGAATTCCAGAGCCAGCAGCCCCCCGGGGGGGTGTATTCATATCACTGCCCGTTCACCTTGTGGCCATACACCAAAGAAGACCCAGCACTGCTGCCAAGTCACTTTGGTGGTGGTCCGACGTGCCAAGTCTGAACAAATGGGGGTCTTAAAATTTGACGGTATCAGTACTTCAATTTTCCTTTCAAACGTCACTCACCAGGTGTCTTGCAGGTATGGCAAAGGCTGATCTGGAAGCAGTTTTTTTCCAAGTTTGCCAGTCAAGCTGGCTTCAGAAATTGTATACATGCAGTTTTGACAGAATTATGCTTGCTGCTGATGGAGCATGTCTGTAAATAAAAGCAATGTCTGCATCCATCCATTGCTGAATCAAATGTGAGCAAGTGTGTTTACAGGTGTAAGTAAGTATTCCCAGAATACTCCAACTAATGCAGAATATTGATTCTGTTCATCTGCAAACTAAACAAGTATAAACAAAAAAAAGCATTCTCTTTCAACCTGGTTCAGGTTTTTTCTCAACAGCTATTCAGTTGAAAACCATGGCAGCAAAACCCATTCCCAGAGTAAAAGAGCAGAGCGAACAGAGAGCAGGCAAAGACTCAAGGCCGTGATGTCGTGCATCACTCACCCAGACTGGGAGCCAGTGCCAGTGGCCTGGGCGTCAGACATCAACACCATGGGACTCTCCACTACCAGTGTGCCACCACGGCCCCGCGGCGCCGGCTCCCCCCCACTCTCCAGCTTGGACGGCCGCCTTGAAAAAACAAGGGGTCAGTTTTGGGGTCTGATCACTTGATCCAATGTTTACTTACAGCCTCACCTCCATTCCAAACCCAATGAGAGGGGTGAGAAGGGCGAGGGAATGAAAAGGACGTTGGGGAAGGAGACGGGAAGAAAAACAGGAAGGGGGGGATGGGTGTGAGGGTGGAAAGGGGACTCAGGATGGGGGGGGGGGGGGGGGGGAAGCGGAGGGGACTTTTAACTGAACAGTAAGTTGACTAATCTCTGACTTATTGACAAATCAATTGTAACAATACTTTCTGATGGACTGAAAAACTTACTGGCTTACAGATAGCTTGAATCTACTATTTCAGGGTGTCATTTAAAAATGACAGAACAGTTAACTAAAGGACTGGCTGTTGTCTGACTACCTGGAAGGTTATCCAAATCCCATAACCATCATTGATAAATCATGAGGTAAGGGAATAGCACTGTGGGGTGGAGGGTGTGTGTGAGGGAATGGGTGGTGGGAAGGGCTAAACTAGCAAGCAGGACAATGAAAAAATGTCAGCAAAGACATACAGACATGACAATCAGAACAAGGTCAAGGGAATGGAGGGAAGGGGGGGGGGGGGGGGGAGGAGATGGAGGACAAACTCAAAGAGCAGAGGGGATAGGGAAGGGGTTATAAATACACATAAACCAACAATCTAGTGGCAGAAATGTGGAGAAGAAAAGAACAGAGATGAAATGATGGAAACAAGTGAATGATGAAAGCCCTGCAGACCATTCACAAGGCTGAGGGTGATGGGGATAGCCAGCATCGAACATAACCCACTTCTATTGCCACTTCCACCCATCACGCAGCGAATGCACTGCCAATGAAAAACTCACAAGGAATGTTACAGGAAGACTTAAAACGTACGCTTCCCCTTTCTCTTTCCTTGCCTATGAAGAAAATGATGGGAATAAAATTTTCAAATTCAAAGAAAAAAAACAACAAAAGTTGCTGCACTGACCCAATAGTTAGCATCTGGGATTGGACGTTAAGAGGTTGTAGAGTTGATTTTCATCTATCATTTATATGTGGGATTTTTTTTTTTTTTTTTTTTAACTGACAGGCCCTACCCAAAGTTGACTTTGCTATAGGCTTGTAGGGTCAATTCTTATCAGTCATTTATTTGTGGGAGTTTTTAGACCTGATTGGCTCCTACCCAAAATTGAGTTTGCTATGGGCTTGTAGGGTTGATTCTCATCAGTCATTTGTTTGTGAGATTTTTTTAAGACCTCACTGGCCCTATTCTGGCCCTATCCAAAGTTGACTTTGCTATGCGCTTGAAGGATCGATTCTCACCAGTCATTTATTTGTGAGATTTTTTTAGACCTGACAGGCTCCTACCCCAAAGCTGAGTTTGCGATGGGATTAAATGCAAAAGCTGGAACCACACAGTTAAAGAGTTTCATCCAGGTAATGTAAGATTCTTTGAAATCATTGCTCCAATTTCCTGACCAACACTGCCGGTGTCTGAATCCTTCACGCGTGGTTGCCAGGAAGTATTATGAAAGTAAATGGAGGTACAACCCTGTCATGTGGTGACGTGGTCTCTGATCAGACTGGAATCCTACAGCATTGTTTTCATTGTCCTTATCTCCATTACTCAGCATAAAAACAAAACCTTTCAAATTCAGAGGCCTGATCTCATGGAGACCTCAGTTTGTATGTCCTCTCCACAGTACGACTCGGTCAAGTTTGTGTTGGTATTACTGGTATCAGCATGTTCATGGGGACTATCATGGGACAGATGTATGCTTTCATTAGTTTCAAGAGCGGCTTGCAAACTCATGCTGGTTCCACGACTAAGCAATACTTGTCAGTTGGGAGTTTTGTAGGTGGTGTCCTGCCTATGTTGGACCACAATGGGCACCACAGAATACCAGTGAAGTGGCTCAGCAGCAGTGTCTCCTCTGGTGGGTAGCCTCACAATGACCTGATAGATACTGACTGCTGCCTGTGGAGTGCAGGGGCTGCCATAAGACAAGACAGGGTGTGGCTGTGAATCGTGGCATAGATGATGAGTCAGAAAAACAAAAACAAAGATGGACTCAGGACACAAGCAAAACCATGCACATGGGTCCAGGCAAGCTTTTCCCTACACAAATCAATAGAACTATGTGAAGTCAATACACACACACACACACACACACACACACACACACATATACAGCAAAGATATGCTCGATTTTAAGTAGGCAGCTGCCCTGTTTTCAATCGAAAAAAAACATAATAATGACTTTGTAAACTTGTTTATGTTGCAAATGGCAACTCTCTGACTCTCTCTCTCTCTTTAAAAAAAAAAAAAAATAATAATGATAATGACACATACGGTTTAATATCTGACAACTTGCTCAAGTCCAGTCTTTCAGTAGCCAGGTGATAGGAGATCCTTGTGATACGTCCGTCCTGAAATATTGATAAAAAAAAATAAAAAAAACAATACAAGACTGCAATAGCAATAGCACTCATACACACTTGACATTAGAGCTCTCTATGAGAAGCATAAATGGAAGTCAGAGTATCATGATTTTCTGTAACTGTAAGTATCACCCAACGAATAACATTTTCAGCCCTGTTTTCAGTGGGAAAAATAAATGTTAAGTATACACATACTTTCAAATGCATTCACAACACACACACACACACACACACACAAACACACACACACACACACACACACACACATACACACACACAAAATACACCACTACCAAAACTATCATACATTTTTCAGACTGAATTGAAGACAAAAATTGCTTTTTGCAGTAATTCTAGTTAATCACAAGGAGCAGTATTCATCACTGCAGTGCTCTATGGTCCTGATAGCCCCCAGAACTGGTGACACAGTGATCACTGGACAAACCCCGTCAGAAAATGACACCATCATGGTTGGCTGGCCCATAAACATGTCCCCATGCCCATTGGTATTGTGCACTGATATATTTTTGGAACTACGACAATATCTAGTAAAGAACATCAGTCAGTATTACTACTTCATCTTCCTCTACTGCTTCAACCTATTTACAGTGTATTTTATTCCCTCTCTTGTCGCAGAAACACAGACAGAACCCTAATAACACTCAATATACACAGTAAACAGTGATAGTTTTTAATTTTATGCACAAATGTGCGTTTCTGACACATAACAATCCTGTCTGACACACTGGAATTCAGTCGCACTGATTTTCTCCCATATGCATTGCAACTCTGAGTAGCGCGTCACGTAAAAGCACTTTCGTACAATCCGCCTCGATCGAAGTCGATAAAAACGCAACTATCCTCTACGTTTTAGAATGTTCTGAATCGACGAACAACTTCTGCTTTAAAACTCTGCTGAAAACCAACAAGAGTCATCAAATACAACAACCCAAGCCTATGACTGGACCACAAGATCACGTGATTCAGCCATACGCGAACAGCATGGACAACCCTATGTGATTCGGCTTTTCAGAGACAAAATCTATGGTTCATCTGTGGTTTGCGGGTGATCATCCAGCGAATGGAACAAGCATCAAGCGATCTATGCAACACGACTGGTTCGGATAATGAAAATGGCTCCTTTATGGACGTAGGAATGTGTAGCACACAGTGCAAGAGTGACAAACCTATATAGTTTCATGAAATGTTCCACGAATATTGATCACTCGCCTTTTGTTTGTCACCAGGCTCCCGATGATCATTGGAAGGCAAATGGGACATGGTCAATTAATATTTCAGCACTGATGGAATTGGTTCACTTTGTGTAAATTTTGTGATGATAATCGCAGAGGACATCCCACATATCAAGTTTCATTGTTAAAATCCTGATAGTGTAGGTGTTCACACTTATTCACTTTGTTAACACTTTTTTTTAACATTGGAACAGGAATCTAAATAAACAATGTTTAGCATAATCTGGAATATTTTTCAACTTTGTTGACAACACCTCTTATCCATTTCTATCAAATTCTTTCTCCGAGTTTTTTTGTGTGTGAGCCAGTCAGAATGCGCTCTTGTGTGTGTGTGTGTGTGTGTGTGTGTGTGTGTGTGTGTGTGTGTGTGTGTGTGTGTGTGTGTGGTTTTCTGGACATTTACAGGCAGATATAAAGTGTGGCCCCCTAAATATTTTTGTGACCCCCTGAAAATTTGGAAACAAGTTTTTCGCACCCAGTCTAACCCTTCATTTAAAAAAAAAACAAACTATCACTGGTAAATACTGATACAGACAATATATAATACACACCGCTGATGGTCAGCCCATACATAGTAAACAGCAGTGTCAACCAGTCAATACACACAGTAATACTGCAGCAAATCAGTTAATATACAGTACATACTGATGCCAACCATTCAAGAAACAGTAGCCACTGCTGCCACTTAATCAATACACAGAAAATACCACTGCTGATGATTACTTGTTTCATACAAAGTCTTACTTCAAGTAGCAGAGCCATATGGCTTGGCCCCATAACAGTCTCTCTGATGCCGACATTCCGAATGGCTGACAATGCGGGTGGTGAGGAAAATCCATGTCGACTGATTCTGTCAGACACTTCTCGTAGCCTGCAAACAAACCACGCCATTTTTAAAAAAGTCAGTAAAAGATTCTATCCCTGGGAAAATGTACTTCAACATTACTGTGAAAAAGCCTTTTAAATATCGACTGAAGTAACTGCAGACTGTTCACATTCTTCCCATAAAACATAACGAACTGTGACTATTTAGCACAAACTACTGTGACTTGGAATAAAAACAGCAATGACAAGATAACTGAACTCAAATGTTTTACTGGTTTTTGCAGCTGGATAACATATAATACAAGCCCCCATTATCATGCTGGAAAAAAAAAGTCTGACATTACCATCATGCTGTGCCAAAAATGGAAAGAGGTCAGAGTGAAAGATGTCAGCCACTACAATCTGGCAGTCTCCACGCCATGCATCTTGACAAGATGGATCCGAGTGAAGCTTACACTTATTGCACACAGATAATGAGCCATCACTGACACTCCATCAAGTACTCACACCACATCCTCCCACCCCCTCTCTCTGACAAATCCAATAAAAAAAAAATCAACGTTTTTATCAAACTACTAAACACGCACGCTTCCACACACCTGAGTATGCCCACACAAATGTGCGCATGCATTCATATTATGCATACACATGCAACTTGCAAGCATGCATGCGCACATCTACAGACTGATTACATTTTCAAAAAAACAGTACATAGGATGGATCACATCATTTTAGAGAGATCAGATTTTGTAGAATGAGACAGTGGAGGGGGAATGCTTAGAATTAGTAGTAATACCGACTGAAGGATTAATTTCAGACATTAGGAATGCAAAAGAGACCAGAATCAGAAGAACTACAAGGGCTGAGCTGACAGGATAGGGTGTAGATAAAGGATATATTTGACAGATATTTGGGCTAGTGCTACTGACAGATGAGAAACTGATTTATGCAATTTATATTGATTCTATACTGAAAATGGTAGTTATTGAAGAAAACCAGCAAAAAACATTTTCTCATCTGGGTGATTTGCAGATCAACCAGGCAGCACTCTTGAGGACCTCATCTAACTTTTCAAGATGGTGTTTAGGAAAACCATGCACGCAGTCATGAGATTATTGCTGTTATTAAGTGTTACAGAATCTAGACCATGCAAACTAACAGACTAATGTCTATGTGGTGTCAGTGGACAGAAAATGTCAGATAGAGGAAAAATCAGCTCTATCAACAGTACCTTCGTTGCTACCAAAAACATTTTCTTGTAAACTTTAAAGTGTGCCAGCTGATTTTTGCAATTGAGCTGCTTTGCTCTATCTGGGTTAGTTATATGCAGCTTGACGGAACCAGCAGAATCAAAATTAACTGCGGGATAAAAGATGTGAGATATGGATGGAAGCAGGAACAGATGGGTGGAAGAGTCCATGTTTTCAAAACTTTGTAAAAACAATTATGAGACAATCTAGTAAGAAAAAAATAGCTTTTTTTAAAACATTTTTTTCATAAATGAATAGCTCCTCATACTAAAATAAGAGTTTCTGGGCAGTGTATCTCAGAAGCTGGATTTTATCCACTTGAGGTCTAAATGTTGATTAAATGCTGTCTCTATAATTTCTACCCATGTGCTGTCTCTGTTCTACCCATGTGCGCTGGCTGACAACCCTATATGCACTCACACAGTTTCTGTCTAAAAGTGTACTAATTCAATTTAGTTGCACAAGAAAATCACATGAAAAGCAAATCACCTTATGATTCCTTTTTGCTTGAAATTGTTCTTAAAAACAAATTTGCTGAACCCCTTTCCCAAAGACTTTGCGAGGGATTACTTCGTTTTCTTTTCTTTTTGCATTCATGTGATGGAACGATTTCACCTCACACAGTCACCGGTGAAGAAACGAACATGAAACAATACATTTTCACTTACCGGTCGTTCAACTGGTCGTCTGTACCCGGCAAAGGGTGAACTACGAAGTGTAAAGACGTCATAAGGGTTTGAATGTAAAAAATTCAATCACTAAAACAGGATGAAAACAGCGATTTCTGACAAACTATGAGTTAACTTGATTTCCTCAAGCTGTTGGGCACACCATAATGCTGCCCAGTGTCGAATGTCTTCGCAAGTTTTGATTGGCCAGACCCAGCCTCCCTCGTTTCCGTCCGGTGAACGTTTGTCTACGACAAAATGTGTCGCCACATGAGTAGACCTAACGGGTTAAAAATAGTGATGATTATATAATGTCATTTGATAATCATCCATCGTTGTTTTTACATATTTAGATTCTAACTTAATGTGAAAGAAGTCCAATCGAAAGGAAACGAGGGAAATAACTGAGCATGCATTCCCCCCCCCACCCCACCTCACCCCACCCCAACAGAAAAAAGACCGAGTTTCTTCCCTTTATAATTTTCACCATTTTACTTTTCATTTCTCTCTCATACAGTATCATGCTTCTGCAACATGTATTCACAGCAGTGCATTTGATCTAGTCAATTCCATCCGGGCATTGTAAATTGTAGTCTGTCAGTGTCATATACCCTATGCTGCATGTGTGTAATTGATACAGTAACTCTCTCTCTCTCTCTCTCTCTCTCTCTCTCTCTCTCTCTCTCTCTCTCTCTCTCTCTCTCTCTTGTATGTATAATGAACCTCATTGTAAACTACCTCTGTTTTGCATTGACTTGAATCAATGATACATATTTACAAAACTATGGACGCTTACTTTCATTCTAATCTAGTCAACCCTATATTGTGTGCTTTCATGCTTTTATGTGGCTTTGATGTACTCTGATTCTTTTATGTAATTTCACTTTCTTTGTTCTTCCTCTGCGTACCCGCCATCTCATGTTTGTTACACGTTTTTGTGTTTCTCTATGACTCAAAAGAGTTAACGGGAATAAACCATTGTTCATTGTTCATGACATGTACATTGCTTGTGATAAACTCTAATGTAAGAAAACTCACTTATTAGAAAGCTTTCTTTTTCTCCTATCACAGGCCATTTTTTTTCTTGTTAACAGCTCTTTATAAATCTTAAATAAATGTTAGCGAACCGCCAAGAGAAACGTGGACAAACGAGTCACAAGACAAAACACGAAGCGTTTCGACCTCTTAGGTCTTCTTCAGGCAAGACACAAATAAAGAGGACAATGACAATGAACGAATTTGTCACTTTGCTTGGATCTCTTCAGCGCAAGGTAGGTGTTGAATTTTCATTGTCCTATTTGCTTGTGTCTTGCCTGAAGAAGACCTAAAAGGTCGAAACGTGTCGTGTTTTGTCTTGTGACTCGTTTGTTCACATTTCTGTTGGCGGTTCGCTAACATTTATTTAAGATTTGTTTAGATTTCCGCCTGCAGTCGTCTCACTTTGCAACTAGCTCTTCATAAGAAAACCTTGCCTATGAAAAACTGTTTTCTTTCCCACACCCGACAGACTACAGCCGTAAGAAACATTCGTTCACGTCACATTGTGGAACTCTCAAGGGGGAGAGCTCACTCACGCGACTAAGCAATTGTTGTCGTCTGTAGGGGGTTAGCACGTGGTGTCCTGTGCATTCTGGAGCACAACAGGCGCCACTGAACACCACCATAGTGACACGATGGGCAGCAGTGCAGTGTCTCCTCTGGCGGGCTGCCCAATGACGACTTCACATTGACTGCTCCCTGTGGATTGCCGGTGCTGGGGCTGTGGTGGGATGGGACAGGCTGTGGCTGTGGACGAGGAGTCGGACTGAAATTCTTCGAATGAGACTGTAAACCATGTGTGAGCGCACGCACAACATCTTGCGCACACATAAAATCCCAAGAACAACTTTCGGAAGAAAAGGCCAGTTTGGCCGTTGGTATGGATGACACGTTTCACACAGCATGCACCCTGCGTAAGAAATGGAAAGAATGAAGGAAGTAAGGAAATTGAGTGAGCAATATTGAATGATAATTGACTGGATGACACAGGAAACGACTGAATGAAGCGTCAGCTGGCAGCTCTTCAGTCAGCACTACCCAGGTAGGCAGCCCGTTGTGTAAACGAGTGTGGCTTGTAAAGCGCTTAGAGCTTGGTCTCTAGCTGAGAATAGGAGCTATATAAGTATTCATTATGATAATAATATAATAACTGAGCGACGTGAGTGCAATACCATTGAGGTGGCCCAGAAGATGGGAGAACAAAATGAACAAAGAGCAAAATCTAAGTCGGAGGACACTTGAGTCATCTTGTTTGAATAAGAAAGGAGCTTCTACACACGTGAAGTATGACGCAATACAATTTGGATCAAGCACTGCAGTCTCGCAGATTGTCAGTGGTTCTCAGCCTTTGATGTCCGATCGTCCACATGGGTGTTCCTGCCCATAGTTCATGACTGCAGAACCCAACGGTGAAAGACATTACTGTCAAGCAACTGCCGTGTGCATCCCGCTGCCTTCTCGTTGCTGTTCTGCTGACAGGTAAAGACAGCACAACTCCAGACACGGCCAAGCTTTCACCATCTGAGGTCTTACGTGCCCTCTGAAGAGAATCCCGGGTTACAGTCTTCCTGCTGTCAACAGGACTTGCCCTGCAGTCAGTGGGTCTTTCCTCACCATCACTGAGCCTTTCCTCAGAGTTAGCCAAAAGGTAGACAAGCTACACCCGAAGATGCAAGTGGGACCTAGAAACGTGCTCCTCCCAACTGCAGAACCAACCAAATGGGCGCAATCATGTACCACCCTTTTGAAGCCTGCGCTGTGTTTACATAGGGTGCAGGTAAGCACAGAGTATTCCATTAAGACGCCAAGGGATATAACTGCTCTGGCCTTTGTGGCCCGCCATGCGAGTCACATACATGTATACGAGTCCTTTTTTCTTTTCTTTCTTTCTTTCTGCGTACGCAGGCTGATACTTCTGCGGACACTGCCTGTATAAACAGGCAGTGGAGTTTTGTGTGTATGACCGTTTTTTATCCCGCCATTAAGGCAGCCATACTCCATCTTCGGGGAAGGTGCATGCTATGTGTAACGTGTCATCCATACCAACGGCCAAACTGGCCTTCTCTTCCGAAAGTTGGTGATGGGATTTTACGTGTGTGCAAGATGTTATGCGATCATTCACACACGGAACCTCGGTTTATAGTCTCATTCGAAGGACTGTATGGGGAATGGAGTCAACCAATGTTAACTCCGAGGGAAAAATGCCCCTGTACCGAAATTCGAACCCGCAACCCCAGGATCACGAGTCCGGCGCTCTACCAACTGAGCTATTCCGGCCCCCGTATACGAGTCCAGCTGACACGTGATGGCGCGCCCTGAGCGTCAAAGGTTGAGAGTAACGTCCTATTGGCCAGAGGCCCTCAAGGACAAGGTATACTTGCAGACTGAAGTTTGTATTTTTCATAGCAGTTGTTGTTGGCTGCTCTCTCAGCTCTGGTTTTGTGTGAAGTCCGGTTCACTTTGTGGTGTTGGTCAGCCACAATGGGCGTTGGGGTTTTTTTTGCCTCTTCCCCCCCTCAAAGGCCTGTCTTCAGGGCCAACGCCTTCTTCACGCTCAGGTGGCGATGGTCCTACGCCGCATGAGGCTGCCTCAAAGAGGGACCAGAACGAGAGTCGCTGGAGTGCTGCACGATTCCCATTTATGGTTCACGCAGATGACGGCCGAGAGATCAATTTTTCAGCCCAACCCGGGCAGGGGGGTGCTCCCTTGCCCAACCCTCAAAAGCGCGGCATCCCAGGCCGCGGTAATTGCAGTCAAGCAGCGCTCCATCGCCGATCACCCTACATCTCTAAGAACCGTCCCCCAGAGACACAGGCTAGACCTGCCGTCACCCTTACGGCTGGAAGGTTCGCTGCACTGCCTGATACTGACCTCTCACATCAGTGTCCCTTAATGGAGAGCTGCCACCTCTCCCTTGGTGTTCGCTGCTCTGCCACCTCGTTGTGAACTGGTCCTAAATGTCAGTGCTCTTTCTAATGTGGCTTGGGCGGCAATTGAAATAGTTGGCCGGTCCATGAGATTCACGTAAACTACAGATAGGACTGGTATGGGGAAAGGAATGTTACGGAGACTAACAGTGACGCAAGACTGAGTGGGGGAAAGAAGAGGGGGTGTCGACTCATTTACGTCATGTTTCTTTCAGCGTTCTCGGTCTGTTCATATGCAGGTTGTTGATGAGATCACATCTCTTGAGTTGTATCATCATGTTTGCTTCAAATAAAGTCATATCCGTGGCAGTGAGAGGAAAGAGGAGAGAGAAGGGGTGAGAACTGACATACGGAAAATGACGTAAAACTGATAAGACAAACACTTCAAGAGAGAGAGAGAGAGAGAGAGAGATGATGGCAATGGTTTTTCTTTTTGTGAATAGAACATGATCTTCACTGATGACATTTCGTTGAGATGCTGAGATGTGACGTACGTGAAACTCTTCAGAAGTTATTGCGGTCCGTCTTTAAGCAAATGTTACATGTAAATTCTAGCACGCCGGTGATTTCCACCATTTAATCAGTTCAGAAGAAATCCTGAGGATATCTTAAACCAGAAAATGACATCATTTTATCAAAAACTACTCTCAGCTGCGTCCAACCCAATTAACGCCACAAAACTGCAATAAGTCGAGAAAAACAGACCTCATTCCCAAGGTTTCAGAGAGTCTGTCTCAAATTCTGAAATCACAAGACAATTCTTCTTCTGCGTACGCAGGCTGATACCCCTGCGGACACTCCCTATATGGACAGGCAAGTATTAATCCCATCTACCCAACAAAGGGAGTGGAGTTTTGTGTGTATGACCGTTTTTTATCCCGCCATTAAGGCAGCCATACTCCATCTTCGGGGAAGGTGCATACTATGTGTAACGTGTCTATGTGTAACGTGTCATCCATGCCAACGGCCAGACTGGCCTTCTCTTCCAAAAGTTGGTGATGGGATTTTACGTGTGTGCAAGATATAATGCGTGCGTTCACACACGGAACCTCGGTTTATAGTCTCATGCGAAGGACTGTATGGGAAATGGAGTCAGAACCAATGTTAACTCCCAGGGAAAAATCCCCCTGTACCGAAACGACCCAGCGGAGATTCGAACCCGCAACCCTTGGATTACGAGTCCGGCGCTCTACCAACTGAGCTGTTCCGGCCCCACAAGACAATAGAAATGCTTATGTTACATTGAGGGTTAACGTCGACACCGTTCTACCTCAACTGTCATGACGGAAGAGAATAATCATCCCATGATCGAGAGGGGGGAAAGGGGATCTGTCTTAGAGTACACTTGACCAGACCTTCAGACTGGCAGTGACAATGGCAAATATTTAGCATGGGCGCCAGCGAAATTTGAACTCGCCCTGTTCGACTCCAAACTCGGGGCTCTAACTAACTAAGGCAACCACGCAGCCCATGGGATGAGGCAATGCACTGAGAAATAAGCTTACCAGAGATGGCAGTCTGGAAATATTACAGGAACACACGAAGTGCGTGCAGAGGAGCGTGCGTGTGTGTGTGTGCGCGCACACACACACACACACACACACACACACACACTGCACAATACTATACAGATCGGGGGAGATGGGGGGTATTTATAACGTTTTTCATCATTTTCCATGTTATATAACCTTTTTCTTTGATCGACGATAAATTACAGTTACAATTTCACTCCATGATGGCATGTGACAGGAAAGCTCATTGTCACCGATCGGCGGTACTAAACCAGTATGTCCATGTGGTTAGAGTGGTGAGGATTCAAGATATAGAGCGTGCATGTATGCGTGCTTGTGTGTGTGTGTGTGTGTGTGTGTGTGTGTGTGTGTGTGTGTGTGTGTGTGTGTGTGTGTGTGTGTGCACGCGCGCGCGCGGGGTAAGACTGGGGTTTAGTTAGTTGGGGTTAGGCTAAGTTCCTCGGGGCTAGGTAGTAAGGTTAGGCTAGGTAGGGGGGCAGGTGAAGTAGGACATACAGTATTTTTGCCTTCCAGTCTTCATTTATTGAGGGAGTGGTAGGAGGAGGTTGGTTTCGTTCCCGATTGTTACCCTTTTGTTACTTTGGTTCTATACCAGAGAAGGCGGGGCAGGATATCGGCTGTTGTTGTGTTGTCAAGTCTGTGAGTAGTTGTGGTAAATTGTCGTGTTGTTGCACGAGCAATAACTAGTCCGTTGGTCAGGCGTGTCAGCTCTGCGGAGGGATACACTGCTCTGACCAATCGTTGTTTTGTGTGGTGAGTAGAGTTCGCTTGATTCCGACCAGGGCGGAATGCGTTGGGGTAGCTTCACTTCGGTCCCTGGTGTTCGTCGGAGTGGACGTACGCCTTGTAGGTGCGGCGGCAGCGCCGTTAGTTTTGAAGAGTGACTTCAAGTCATAGTTAGTGCCAGGTCCTCGTCGGGGTTGGGTGCCCTTGGCCTGTGCTGAGTCGGTGTTGTCCTTGTTGGCAGCCACTGTCAGCCAGTTGCAGAACTGGTGTGGTTGATCGTCTGTATGTCCAGGTTGGTGATCTGTTAGGTTCGTTGTGTTGTAGTTCGTCGTGTTGTCTTGTATTATGGCGAGTTGTACTGTAGTTGTCTCATGTTGGGATTAGTTGTATGTGTTCGTTGCGTATACTGGTTGTCTGGTATGATGTCGTCTTGGTTCCGTGATTGAAATTTGTTGTCAGCCGGTTTGAGTTGTCACCTTTTTCCTGTATATTTTTGTAAGTAATGTACATAGTGGTTCCTGAGTTGGATTTTCTCAGGACAGTTTGGCTAGACAATGTGGGTTCAATATAATGACCGTTGATGGACAGTGATGTAGATATTGTTTGTGGTTAGTTCATGGTAATGTCAGTGGGTTCAATAAGAGGGTAGTACGAGGTTGCATTTGGTTGAGGATCATAATATGAGTCAGGTGCAGATGTGTCTGCGTGAATCATAGAGAGGTTTGATGATTGTGCTCAATCTCAATTGTAAATAGTAGGAGTTCGTTGAAATTGATTAACGATTCTGGAGTTGACCTGCACAGCATTGGAATCGGTTAACTGTGTAGTAGGGCTAAGGCCAATTTGTGGTCGAGTGGTTTATACTGGAGTACGGTCGTGACTATTCAACTTATATTGGTGTCTTTTCACTTTCGTTACGAGTCAGGGTTCTCGTCGCGGGTGTCGTGCGCATGCGGACTGGATCTGTGACGTACGCATTTGGTACAGGACAGTGAGTCCATATGGTTAGAAGTTTTTTTTAAAGCAAATGAGTCGTCACACATGCAGGGATGTATGTGTTTGTGACAGAATAGGGTTGGAGAAAGATGTCTGGTTGTGGGGAGACAGTCCCATTATGAATTTTAGTAGTCGGAAAGAAGGGAAAGGTAAAGTTTAAGACGAGTGGCTTAGCAGTCGATAGGATAAAAACGGATGGTGTGCAGCAGGTAATATTGTATATAGTGTGGTTGTGTTGGCATAACAAGGATTAACCACTGGGTTATCTGACAAGAGATGACATGAGAGTGAGGTGCTGGATGGAAATTGTGGCAAACAAATTATGATGTTTTGGATATATGATTGTAATTGACAGTGCAAAGAGGGGTAAGAATGTGAAGGATTGTGGCTGCGAGCCGATTCTCTTGTGTGAACATGCTGGAACTGTGAACCGCTAAAAATTGATAAGTTTTTTTTGTTTTGTTTGTTTTTTTTTTCCTCTGAGAGATGTGTATTACTACTGGTTATTGTGTGGAGACATTTCCTTGTGAAATTGGCCATTTCCTAGATTATTTAGTATGTCCTAAGTGGGCTCACGGAGTCCGTGTTGGATCGCTTAGATTGGTTTATTTCTCCGAGAATTGGGTGTGATTCATAATTTCATATGTAATAACGTGGATTGGCTCAGGGAGAGTATTGTTTTACCGCTGTTGTAAGGGTTGGCAGGAAATGGGTCTGATAACCCAAAGTGAGTAATGGGTTGGGGGATGTGTTCGAAATTCAAGGGGTCACTCTCATGCCCGAGTGGGAAGTAGGCAAGGGAGATGGAGAGTTAAAGCTTTACCAAGTAGCCTATGTGCCTTGATGACTCGGGTAGTAGCAACACTACAGTAGTGGCCTACAGTTGTGTCAGCAGGTATCCTGTTCTGTCCTGAGGCTGGGGCCAGATCACCGGAGTCTACTGCCGCGTGCTGGCAGGTGAGCGGCGCTTTCCAGTGCCTGTTGTTTTCCCGGGAGAGGGAGACCACCCAGGCCGTCTGCCTTCTGTGGGGCAGCTCTCCTCCAGCTACCGGTGCTCTTCCGGGAGTTCTCCGGCACTGGTTCCTCTTCCCTGTTCAGGCGTCCTGTGAGAGGGCGCTGCACCAGGCCTTTTTTCACCCTCAGTGTCCGACGGGGCCTTCAGAGGAGGAGGCGTCCTACGAGCCCCGGACCCGTCGAGAGGGCGTCTGGTGTGTGTGCGTTGGGTGTCGTGCCCATCGCGGGGAGGAGTCAGACTGCGGGAGGCCACGGTCAGCGCCGGGGTGCAGAGTCTTCGGGGAGGGTGTCGGCCCGCGGAGGAGCCACGGACAGCGCCGGGGTGCAGAGTCTTCCGGGGAGGTGTCAGCCTGTGAGGGGCCCCGTACAGCGCCGAGGACTGGAGCTTTCCGGGCCGGGATGGGTTGTCCCATGTTTGTGATAGAAGGGGTGTAGCGTTAGGTAGTAGGGTTAGGGGTGTTAGCTACTGCCTCCTTTTAGGACGTAGTGGCCGGCACAGTGTAGGGTACTTGTCGTTGCCTCCCTTAGGGACGCAGCGACCAGTTTGGTAGTGGTCCCGGGTTAAAAGAGAAGGGTGAGTCCTGGGGAGAGGTGTGGGTGGTAGCGGTCGTTAAGAGATTAGAGTCCCTTTGGTAAATCCTTGTCCCTAGTAGTTAGTCACCACGTGTGCGGGCTATCGCTGTGTCCCCAGGTCACAGTGATATACCGCAACTGGTGTTTTAGGTTAGGTTAGGGTCTTCCAGGTCTTTATAGTAGAGTAGGGTGAGTCAGCGGGAATTGGGATACTTGTGTGCAGTTGTGGATGTGCGTGAGTGGTGGCGCCATGGAGTGTGTGTGTAATAAAGAAGCGTGCGTGATTGTAAAACTGTGTTAGTGTGCTGTGTTGTCTGACCTAGTGTGTGATAGGCGTGGGTAGGGGTGGTAGGGTCGTCCGGCTTAGCGACCGTGACACTTTGGTGGAGATGCGGGGTATTTAGGTGGTTCTGGGTAGGTGATAGGTAGCTAGAAGGGAGGTAGGGGGTGTTGTGTCCGGTGTGTACGTTGTGTGAAATGTAAGTGGGTGGTTGGTGGGAGCGTACCAGTACACTGGGAGGTGGTACGTAGTGTCCCTGTTCACTTCAGGCAGGTTTCCATTGGCATTGGGCAGGGCACTTGTGTTGGTGTGAATGGGTTGGCGCTACCGTGTGGTTGAGGTATGAATGGTCAATAAACATTGAGTGGTTGTTGGAAGTGTGAGTGATTACACCGTACAGTGTAGGTGAGGTGCCGGAGGGTACCAGGTGTCTTTTGTGTCACTTACATGTGGTATACCCCAGTGAGTAGGTAGAGTGGTACCCGGCCCGTGACTGTGCACGCTGTGTGCTCGGATATCCTGTGGGGAGTAAGGGCAGAGTAAGCCCAGGTGACTGTGTGTGGGAAGCACGAGGGTGCGCAGGGTTGTGACACTAAGGTGTGCTGGGAGTGCATATGGACTTGTGGGGTGCAAGTGCACTGTGATCGTGTGGGTGCGGCCTGCCAGAGACAGTGAGGCCTGTGACTGTGGGTAACTGGTGCGCATGCACAGTGGACGGTGGACACACGGTGTCACGTGGTTCAGTCAGTGACCAGACAGTGCATTGGTAGTATTATATGGGTTGGAACCCATAGGGGTATATGTATGAGGTACACAAGTGTGGGTGGAGTTATGCTTGGTACGTGACTCATTGAGAGTATTGTGTACTTGTGCGGAGTTGCTTCAGGGCTAGCGCGTAGTCAGGAACCTCCAGTTGCGCTCAGATCGCATACTGTCCCTTGTTAGCTCTGTGGTGGTAGGGGTTATCCTATGTCTAAACACACCCGAGCCCATCCGCAGTACGACCCCGATAGTGTCATGGATCCACAGGCCCCTACGGCGGATACCAAACCTAAGGTTAGTGACCAGGTTGTGGGGGTGGATCGAGAACAGGGGACGGGGGCTTATGCAAAGTTTGCCAAGTTGGGAGCGGCGATGGGTTTAGCTGGGGGAGACCTCGCCAAGTTCGTCACGGACTCAGTACGTAATGAGGATGAGAAGACAGCGAGAGAAGTAGAATTGGAGCTCCGGATGGAGGAGAAAGTGAGGCAGAAGATGAAGGATGAGAGGGAGCTAGAAATGCAGCGGACGCAGATTGAAGAGAAGAAGGCTGCTAGGCATAGGGAGTTAGAGATGCAGCAGAGGAAGACAGAAGAGGAGAAAGCTGATAGACAGAGGGAGCTAGAAATGAAGCAGAAGAAGATCGAAGAGGAGAAGGAAAGGTTAAAGCAGAAGGATGAAGAGGAGAAAGCTGCTAGGCAGAGGGAACTGGAGGTGAAGCAGAAGAAGATCGAAGAGGAGAGGGAAAGGTTAAAGCGGAAGGATGAAGACGAGAAAGCAGCGAGACAGATGGAACTGGAACTGCAGAGGAAGAAGATGGAGGAAGAAAGGGCAATAAGGGAAATAGAAGTTCAAGCACGGCAAGCCGAGTTAGATCTCAAGAGACGAAGGGATGAAGCCGAGTTAGAGGCAAGAGAGCGAGAGCTAATCATACAAGAGAGACAGGCCTTAGATGAAGCAGCGCATAGGAAACGCTTGATTGAGGTGGAGGAAACGAAGCATGTCCACCTTGAGCCGTTAGGAGAGAACGACGACGTGGACGCTTTCATCGCCCAATTTGAGCGTGTAGCCCAGATGTGCAAGTGGAGCAAGACCTCATGGCCCACACGTCTGATGTCTCTGCTGAGAGGAAAGGCTAGAGAAGCGGTGATGCGGTTAAGTGCGGATGAGTTAGGCGACTATGATCAGATAAAGAGCGCCCTGTTAAGCCACTTCAGGCTAGATGCTGAGGCCTACCGAGAAAAGTTCAGGAGCATCAAGAAGGACGCTGCTGAGACTTTTGGCCAGATGCTGGGAAGGATGAAGCGGTGGTTTTCCCTCTGGTGTGCGGCAGCGGGCAAGGATGAGAGTGTGGCAGAGGACGTAAAGGATCTGCTGTTCCAAGAACAGTTTTATCAGCTATTGTCTCCAGAGTTCACGATCGAGGTCCGGAAGACATGCCCGAAAACTGTTGAACAACTTGCAACAGAAGCTACTGTTTTGGCAGAGGCCAAAAGACTGGGGAGGAAGGCGAGACAAGACCGAACAGTTAACCAACCCAACCTGGGTAATACACGTGAAACAGCAGGGAGCCAGCCCGCAGGGAGGTCCCAACAAAGTGACAGAGCACTACAGCAGCTGAACAGGAGATCAGAAGGGCCTAGATCGACCATAGTTTGTTTCAACTGCAAGAAGCCAGGCCACATCGCTAGGAAATGCCCTGAGCCCCATTCTGTTGGCGCTGTTCATTGCTGTGACCAGCCCCAAGCTCGAGTGGTCCCTACGTTGTGTCGCCCATGCGCTGAGCAGCGGTACGAGCCTGCGTGCATTGTAGAAGTTAACGGGTCTCCGGCCAATGGATTACGGGACACTGGTGCCGGACACACCGTAGTGGCCAAGTGGTTAGTACCAGCAGATGCGTACACAGGAGAGACAGTCCCAGTAGTGTTGGCTGAATCCAGATGTAGGTCTGTGTTACCTGTGGCGGTAGTAGAGTTGAAGTCACCATTCATCGCAGGGAAGTTGGAGGTTTTGGTCATGAATAGCCCTGTGCAGGAAGTCCTGATCGGAAACTTCGCAAAGAGAGTAGGAGATCCCGGTTGGACACGTGTGCCTGTATACGCAGACCCGGCGCTGGTAGGGGCAGTGCAGACACGCACGCAGAGAGCTAGGGAGCAGCAAGAACCTGTACCACTGCCCGTCGAGGAATGCATTCTGAACACCTCTACCCAGCAGTTAATTCAGATGCAGGACCAGGATGAAACCTTGAGGAAGGCTCGGAGTGCGTGTGAAGCAGGGACGCACTTCCACACCAAGTTTGGACGAGTCGAGTACGCTCGGAAGTCTGGTGTACTGGTCCGGCGGTTTAAGGGTCCCAAGGACGTAGCGAGTCAGATCTGCGTCCCAGCTGAACTACGGACCACGGTGATGAAGCTAGCCCACGACGTACCCATGTCTGGTCATTTAGGTACCACCCGAACCAAGGAACGAGTTGGTCGCCATTTTTATTGGCCAGGCATGCATGCTGACATTCGTCGGTACTGCCAGTCATGCGTCCAGTGTCAGCGTACAGTGGATAAGGGAAGAGTCTCAAGAGTTCCCCTTGTAAGGATGCCACTGATGCGCAGGCCCATGCGGATACTGAGAGATCGGTGGTTGCAACCCGAGAGGCAAGAGCTCTGCACAGCTACAGAGTACGTCGTTAACCTAAGGAACAAAATAGCTAAGACGTGCAAGTTGGCAAAGGAGAACTTGGCAACGGCAGCTTGCAGGTACAAGCGACATTTTGACTTGAAGGCGAAACCCAGGAAGAGAGCTGTGGGGTCTAGAGTACTAGTGGGAGGATCACAAGGTGGGCACTGCAGCTGCAGGCATTCCAGTTTACGGTGCAGGCAGTGTCTGGAAGTGACAATGTGGCGGCAGACTTCTTGAGTCGATTGACAGAGAGAGAGAGAGAGAGAGAGAGAGAGAGAGAGAGAGAGAGAGAGAGAGAGAGAGGAAACCTGAGGGTTCCATTAACCTGTGTCGTGAGAGGTTGACATCGTCGAAGCTATGCATGTGTTATTATCTTTGGTAAAGAATGGCATAGCAAAGTGTTACTGAGGGTGTGGTATTTGTAGCACGTGTTACACAGCAGTTGTGCGTAATCAGAGCCCCCTCAGTTATGAAATTTATATGTAGTGCGTAGTGTAACGGCTGCCTATAAGTGCCTGCGTTAAGGTAGTGTGAAGCAGCGTTAGACCAGGTTGATTAATGTAACCTGTGATTGTTGATGTATTTAAAAGTTGATGCTGTTGTGATGGAAGTTTTGGAGTGCATCAAAAGTAATAGTAGGACAGAATGAGTGATAGAGAATTGGAGGGTCATAGGTAGGGTGTGGCTAAAACGCCGATCGAGTGAGAAGTTGTTGTTGGTTTTAACCTGTAGTTAAAACTTAGGCAGGGGGGTATGTCACCGATCGGCGGTACTAAACCAGTATGTCCATGTGGTTAGAGTGGTGAGGATTCAAGATATAGAGCGTGCATGTATGCGTGCTTGTGTGTGTGTGTGTGTGTGTGTGTGTGTGTGTGTGTGTGTGTGTGTGTGTGTGTGTGTGCACGCGCGCGCGCGGGGTAAGACTGGGGTTTAGTTAGTTGGGGTTAGGCTAAGTTCCTCGGGGCTAGGTAGTAAGGTTAGGCTAGGTAGGGGGGCAGGTGAAGTAGGACATACAGTATTTTTGCCTTCCAGTCTTCATTTATTGAGGGAGTGGTAGGAGGAGGTTGGTTTCGTTCCCGATTGTTACCCTTTTGTTACTTTGGTTCTATACCAGAGAAGGCGGGGCAGGATATCGGCTGTTGTTGTGTTGTCAAGTCTGTGAGTAGTTGTGGTAAATTGTCGTGTTGTTGCACGAGCAATAACTAGTCCGTTGGTCAGGCGTGTCAGCTCTGCGGAGGGATACACTGCTCTGACCAATCGTTGTTTTGTGTGGTGAGTAGAGTTCGCTTGATTCCGACCAGGGCGGAATGCGTTGGGGTAGCTTCACTTCGGTCCCTGGTGTTCGTCGGAGTGGACGTACGCCTTGTAGGTGCGGCGGCAGCGCCGTTAGTTTTGAAGAGTGACTTCAAGTCATAGTTAGTGCCAGGTCCTCGTCGGGGTTGGGTGCCCTTGGCCTGTGCTGAGTCGGTGTTGTCCTTGTTGGCAGCCACTGTCAGCCAGTTGCAGAACTGGTGTGGTTGATCGTCTGTATGTCCAGGTTGGTGATCTGTTAGGTTCGTTGTGTTGTAGTTCGTCGTGTTGTCTTGTATTATGGCGAGTTGTACTGTAGTTGTCTCATGTTGGGATTAGTTGTATGTGTTCGTTGCGTATACTGGTTGTCTGGTATGATGTCGTCTTGGTTCCGTGATTGAAATTTGTTGTCAGCCGGTTTGAGTTGTCACCTTTTTCCTGTATATTTTTGTAAGTAATGTACATAGTGGTTCCTGAGTTGGATTTTCTCAGGACAGTTTGGCTAGACAATGTGGGTTCAATATAATGACCGTTGATGGACAGTGATGTAGATATTGTTTGTGGTTAGTTCATGGTAATGTCAGTGGGTTCAATAAGAGGGTAGTACGAGGTTGCATTTGGTTGAGGATCATAATATGAGTCAGGTGCAGATGTGTCTGCGTGAATCATAGAGAGGTTTGATGATTGTGCTCAATCTCAATTGTAAATAGTAGGAGTTCGTTGAAATTGATTAACGATTCTGGAGTTGACCTGCACAGCATTGGAATCGGTTAACTGTGTAGTAGGGCTAAGGCCAATTTGTGGTCGAGTGGTTTATACTGGAGTACGGTCGTGACTATTCAACTTATATTGGTGTCTTTTCACTTTCGTTACGAGTCAGGGTTCTCGTCGCGGGTGTCGTGCGCATGCGGACTGGATCTGTGACGTACGCATTTGGTACAGGACAGTGAGTCCATATGGTTAGAAGTTTTTTTTAAAGCAAATGAGTCGTCACACATGCAGGGATGTATGTGTTTGTGACAGAATAGGGTTGGAGAAAGATGTCTGGTTGTGGGGAGACAGTCCCATTATGAATTTTAGTAGTCGGAAAGAAGGGAAAGGTAAAGTTTAAGACGAGTGGCTTAGCAGTCGATAGGATAAAAACGGATGGTGTGCAGCAGGTAATATTGTATATAGTGTGGTTGTGTTGGCATAACAAGGATTAACCACTGGGTTATCTGACAAGAGATGACATGAGAGTGAGGTGCTGGATGGAAATTGTGGCAAACAAATTATGATGTTTTGGATATATGATTGTAATTGACAGTGCAAAGAGGGGTAAGAATGTGAAGGATTGTGGCTGCGAGCCGATTCTCTTGTGTGAACATGCTGGAACTGTGAACCGCTAAAAATTGATAAGTTTTTTTTGTTTTGTTTGTTTTTTTTTTCCTCTGAGAGATGTGTATTACTACTGGTTATTGTGTGGAGACATTTCCTTGTGAAATTGGCCATTTCCTAGATTATTTAGTATGTCCTAAGTGGGCTCACGGAGTCCGTGTTGGATCGCTTAGATTGGTTTATTTCTCCGAGAATTGGGTGTGATTCATAATTTCATATGTAATAACGTGGATTGGCTCAGGGAGAGTATTGTTTTACCGCTGTTGTAAGGGTTGGCAGGAAATGGGTCTGATAACCCCAAAGTGAGTAATGGGTTGGGGGATGTGTTCGAAATTCAAGGGGTCACTCTCATGCCCGAGTGGGAAGTAGGCAAGGGAGATGGAGAGTTAAAGCTTTACCAAGTAGCCTATGTGCCTTGATGACTCGGGTAGTAGCAACACTACAGTAGTGGCCTACAGTTGTGTCAGCAGGTATCCTGTTCTGTCCTGAGGCTGGGGCCAGATCACCGGAGTCTACTGCCGCGTGCTGGCAGGTGAGCGGCGCTTTCCAGTGCCTGTTGTTTTCCCGGGAGAGGGAGACCACCCAGGCCGTCTGCCTTCTGTGGGGCAGCTCTCCTCCAGCTACCGGTGCTCTTCCGGGAGTTCTCCGGCACTGGTTCCTCTTCCCTGTTCAGGCGTCCTGTGAGAGGGCGCTGCACCAGGCCTTTTTTCACCCTCAGTGTCCGACGGGGCCTTCAGAGGAGGAGGCGTCCTACGAGCCCCGGACCCGTCGAGAGGGCGTCTGGTGTGTGTGCGTTGGGTGTCGTGCCCATCGCGGGGAGGAGTCAGACTGCGGGAGGCCACGGTCAGCGCCGGGGTGCAGAGTCTTCGGGGAGGGTGTCGGCCCGCGGAGGAGCCACGGACAGCGCCGGGGTGCAGAGTCTTCCGGGGAGGTGTCAGCCTGTGAGGGGCCCCGTACAGCGCCGAGGACTGGAGCTTTCCGGGCCGGGATGGGTTGTCCCATGTTTGTGATAGAAGGGGTGTAGCGTTAGGTAGTAGGGTTAGGGGTGTTAGCTACTGCCTCCTTTTAGGACGTAGTGGCCGGCACAGTGTAGGGTACTTGTCGTTGCCTCCCTTAGGGACGCAGCGACCAGTTTGGTAGTGGTCCCGGGTTAAAAGAGAAGGGTGAGTCCTGGGGAGAGGTGTGGGTGGTAGCGGTCGTTAAGAGATTAGAGTCCCTTTGGTAAATCCTTGTCCCTAGTAGTTAGTCACCACGTGTGCGGGCTATCGCTGTGTCCCCAGGTCACAGTGATATACCGCAACTGGTGTTTTAGGTTAGGTTAGGGTCTTCCAGGTCTTTATAGTAGAGTAGGGTGAGTCAGCGGGAATTGGGATACTTGTGTGCAGTTGTGGATGTGCGTGAGTGGTGGCGCCATGGAGTGTGTGTGTAATAAAGAAGCGTGCGTGATTGTAAAACTGTGTTAGTGTGCTGTGTTGTCTGACCTAGTGTGTGATAGGCGTGGGTAGGGGTGGTAGGGTCGTCCGGCTTAGCGACCGTGACACTCATCAACGAGACACTGGAGCATTGTTGTATTGGGCTGAATATGGGAGCATACTTTTTTTTTTTTTTTTTTTTTGCGTACGCAGGCTGATATTCATGCGGACACTCCTTGTATAGACAGGCAAGGATTGATCCCATCTACCCAACAAAGGGAATAGAGTTTTGTGTGTATGACCGTTTTTTATCCTGCCATTAAGGCAGCCATACTCCATCTTCGGGGAAGGTGCATGCTATGTGTAATGTGTCATCCATTCCAACGGCCAAACTGGCCTTCTCTTCCGAAAGTTGGTGATGGGATTTTACGTGTGTGCAAGATGCTATGCGTGCGTTCACACACGAAACCTCAGTTTCTAGTCTCATTCGAAGGACTGTATGGGAAATGGAATAAAAACCAATGTTACCTCTGAGGGAAAAATCTCCTTGTACCGAAACGGCCCGGCGGGGATTCGAACCCGCAACCCTTGGATTACAAGTCCGGCGCTCTACCACTGACCTATTCCGGCCCCCTGGGGCATACTTCATAAAGCTGGTAATTGCTGTTTTTCTCAGGAACACAGGTATCATCCGTCAGGGGGAAAAAAAAACCATGTAATGCTGTTGTCCATCAAGATTACAACTGTCTTCCATACGATGATAACTGTTTTACCTTAGAATCACAACTGTTTTGCCCATTTTCCAGTCATAATTGTTGCAATCCATCCGGATTTCCCTAATTTCGAGCTCAAAACAGTGACTGTCGTCAAACAAAACAGCAAAAATAGGGAAAATAGTTGTTTTCCTTTTTCAAGACTGCCGTCCACAAAGTTGCTCTTATGACACCAGTGCGCATGCTGTTGTCAAAGAATATGGTAATCATAACTGATTTCCCTGTTGTCGGTATTTTCGTTGAGATAACACCCGCTTTCCAACGAAAAACAGGGATAGTAGTCATTATCCCGGGGGAAACAGAGAAAACCATTCTAATCCTGAGAAGGAATCAATCATAACCAGGAAAACAGGGAAATCAGTTGTGATCTTTAGGAAAACAGTCGTGATTGCCGGGGATGACAGCGATGATATCTGTTTTCTCTGTTTTCGCAGTCTCGTATCAGTACACCAGCTGTGAGTAAACAGACATTAATCGGCTTTTGACGCTCCTGTGTTCCGATATGTGGGACAGACATACGACGATTCCCACCTAGATTTTAGTCTGTGTTGTCTTGCCCCAGAAAGTTTACCCAGGTGAAGATATGCCCCGTTTGAAGTCTATACAAACTGTTTGGTCATATTTTCTGTAAGTATGTAACACCATTGTGTATTTAATAGAGTTCCGCAGTCACAATGTTAACATATTTCAGTGTCTCGTTGCGAAGTTGTCACTGCTCGAGTGAATGAGGTATCTCTTATATATGCGCACGTGCGCACGTGCGCGCGCGCGCGCACACACACACACCACACACACACACACACACACACACACACACACACGGGAGAGAGAGATTCTGGTCGTAGAAGCTTCTCTAGAGATCAGATACTACCGTTTTATTCATGACTTCCGTCATAAAGACAGCCTTATCAACACGAGCCGCTAAGGGCTGAAAGAGAGAAGGTCGAACAGTTTGGTGTCGTCAGAACAAAATACTTGGCTAAAGAATTACGTCGAGAGAATGTCGCTGTATGCTTTCAAATGGTTGGAGACGATCTTCTTCAGCTAGACCTCAGTTGTTGATGCTTAACCAGTGTCTGGTTGATCGCACGCATGCGAAAATAACTTTCAAATGTCCTGATCTGAAAAAGAAAAAGAAAAAAGCTTTAATTCTATTCAGGTGATCTCTTTTCAACAAAGGCAAGTATTTTTTGTTTAGTTTTTGGCTGGGCTGTCAAAGTACATGAAAGTGAACAACATGTAGAAGAAAAGAGTGAAAAATGGCCGTCTGAAATGCAATCTTGGCAAACTGAAATATTCTGACATCGCTGAATAAGTCAAAGCGACCTTAGGAGGAAAATTCGCTCCACAATTTCTGAAACAACATCGGAGTCCTAGAAATGAGCATATGGACATCGTAACCATGTAATTCAAGCAACATCTGAGAGATGCGTGGCACAAGGACTTTTAAACCCCTTTAAAACACTGAGGGGGGATGGATGGGGGGGGGGGGGGGGGGGGGGGGAATTTCCGTGCTATAAACAAGAGAATTAGAAAAGAAATAAAGATTGCCCTGGAAAGCTGGATCGAACAACAGTGTGAGGACACTAGAAAACAAAACACAGAAACAAAACAACTATACAACAATAACACAGAGAATCTTCTTAGAATTTTGAAGGACCTGACCAAACAAAAGCAAAGTCCGCAGCATTCAGGACAAAGACGGCAACACAGGAAGAATACATCGGTGCTGGGTGGACCGGATGTTGCTCTGAACTGGCTGAGTAACAGAGCATAGGAGATCCAAACGTGCTGACAGCACAGTATTCAGCGAATGAGAATGACTTTCCAAAACTCTGTGAAGAAGTCATAGCTGCGGTGAAATCGCAAAAACATAAGAAATCTTGAAACATGGTGGAAATGCAATGATCGATATCCTGACTACAACAAAATTTGGCACTCTGGTGAGCGGCCCACACCATGAACCATTATCCTTCCCAACAAAGGAAATCCCCAACACTGCCCAAACTACCACACTATAAGGTCGATCAGCCACACCAGCAAAGTATAACTCAAGATCATTCTAAACAGACCTCAGCCGCAAACAAATACCATCAGTGCCGAAGAACAGGCTGGATTGTACAAAGGCAGAAGTTACATCATAACATTTTTTTTTAACCCACATACCCTTTGCAAAAACGACAGTTCAAGCACCAGATGGAGTTCTAGCATGTCTCCATAGATTTCAAGAAAGCATTCGACAGGGACTGGCCGGAGGCACACTGGGCCACAATGTAGAAATTTGACACTGGGCAGAAGCTTATCAACGCCATCCAACATCAGTACTCTAAAGCGACAAGTGTGGTGGTCATACCAGGTGCTGTTGTAGCATGCTTGGTTCCATACTTCATTTAGAGTTCGTCCGGGCTGCCTTCCGCCTCATTTATTTTCAGTATGTTCTGGAATGCATTATGACTAATATACTTGAATGTCATGTCAGCACTGTCTCATGTCAGCTTGGGAGGAAGATCCACAAATCTCCGATCTGCCTATGGCATTAATGGCCTAGCAAGCAGTGAACAAGAACTCGCTAAGCTTGTTGTACCACAGGATGAAACATCAGCAAGTATGGAAATCAGCTCTGAGAAGACCAAGTGATTGCCAGCCACAACACCACCATCAACATTGATATATACATCCACAGCGAGAAGCTAGAGTCAGGTCAACGATTCACTTATCCAAGATCCATCATTAGGTACAAGAAATCCAAACCAGAAATCGTCTCATTGGCAGCAAAGCCCAGATTAAAACCTGTATGGAAAGACAAGGACATCTCGATGAAATACAAGATTAGGCTCCTATATGCAGTGGTGCATTCCCTCTTCCTGTGCGCACGCAAGACATGAACCGTCACAGCGGATCTGGAAAGAAGTATGCAAGCCATGGAAATGAGATGTTAACGCATGATACTAAACGTCAGGTACACTGATCACATCACCAATGAAGAAGTGCGTCTAACCGTCCGACAGCAGATAGGACCGTGTGAAGATAAACTGACACAAACCAGGGGAAAAAAAAAAACAAAAAACACAAACACCTACGTCGTTAAGGCCATGCAATAACAGTCCAATGGCCTCACTTAAACAGTTCTCATGGAACTGTTGAACGATTGAGACGGCAGGGAAGACAGACAACAGCAACAACAACAACAACAACAAAAAGAAAGCGAAGAAGAAAACCATGATCTGACAACATTGCAGGATGGCCTGGAAAATATGTGCAGAGATGTAGGCCTTGGCACACAACCGACTGGAGGAGCCTGGTGAACTGTTCTTCAATGTGGTGTTCAAATGACTCTCTGTGCAGAGAAAGACACGGCAGCGGTAACGTGTCTTTTTCAGTTTAAAGTCTTTGATAGAATAGTTAAAGGAATGCACTTGAGAGTGATGAATGTTATTTTGCAGAATCAAAAGAGGGACGCCAATCTGGACTGAAGCAGCTCGGCTGTCACAAACTCTTGTAGCAGTCCCATTCTCAGTCTGTTGATCCGTGGGAAATTTGTTGCAATTTCAAAATACTATGATCAATTTTCTTTATATTCATTTCACCGTCAAGCAAGAGATCAATATGATCATTCTTGCGGTGCTGCTGTTTGACGGTAAAACGAATACAAAGAAAATAAACAGTTATGTGCAGTCTAATGGACTATTTTTTAGTAGTTTTGTTTGGTAAAGGGAAATGATCCTCATATCCTAAATGTTAGAGGTATCAAGAATGAGCTCCCTGTTTTAGAAAACAGACGAGAACTAACCCAACGACCTTCATCGTTGCAACATGGCTTTCAGATTGCCTGTCGCTTTACGCCTAGCCGGGTAAGTTCCAGAATATGCTCTGTTGCATTGATAATTTAGACACTAACTACAAGGAAACTTGAATGCTGAAAGCTAGCATGCACATTTGGAGTTTGTGTTTTTCCACTTTGACCTCGTGGAGACGGTTACGGGTCCATTCGTGGGTATGGTCACGATGGTGACAGCGTCACGCGTTCACAAAATTTGACAACTGCGTATTATTTCAATCGTGCTTGTTTTCGTTCTCCATTCTCATATATGCCTGATATGTAATATTGTTACGAAGGTAGTGTAAAAGACTGCACTGCTTCATGAGTTACTCGTTTTATAGTCACATATATGTCCTCATTAACTTCATCTTGAACTTAAATAATCTTATCAGCTGGCTTAGTGGCTCAGTTGGCTGCTGAATCGGTGATTGTTAAGTTCCCCGTCATTGGCAAGTGACGAAATTTTACTTGGAATTGCGAGTGATACTATTAAATTCAAAATGTGTTGTGTCAGACGGGCATTCGATGAGACGTCGTTGAAGTGAAGATTGACTCGTCTAATCAAATATTTCACTGTTCAGTTTGCCAAGATTGAGGTAGGCATGCACCATTTCTGGTATAAAGTAGGCAGTTTCAAATTTAATCTCTCTCTCTCTCTCTCTCTCTCTCTCTCTCTCTCTCTCTCTCTCTCTCTCTCTCAAGTGACTGTTAGTTGGTGGCACAGCTGTTTGATTTTGATGTTGAAAAAAATTTCTTGAATGTAGAACAACCAACCAAACGGAGTGTAGTATTCTGATATACCGACTATCCCAAGGTTATAACAAAAGTTGGCTGGCTTGATTTCTATTGTTCAGTGAAATGTTTCAATTCGGTCTTGAAGTTGATATCAGATTTGAATATAATGGAAATCTGCATAACTTCCACAGCTGTTGAAAAGGAAGAAATTAATTCCTAATAATAGAGCAAGTGAACCAGGTAATATTTAACCTTTGTTGTCAAAACTCACAAAAATATCTTTTCTGCTTTGCCTCTGATGAAACAATAGAGAAAGGCTTGATGCCTCAGGATTGGGGGAAAAAGCTACAGTAAGAGTCATTTTTTAAAAAAAAGGAAGTAAATCATCAGCAGGAAAAGAAGGACCAGGGGTGCTTTGTAAAGTCCTTGAGTATTTTGTAAGAGATGCAGTAGTTAACCATATGATACTGATAGTCAATGACTTGTTCCTACGTGAGTTTAGACCTAGTCGTTCTTGCATGACTCAGGTATTAGAGACGATGTAGGACTTTACACAAATGTTGAATGACAGAGAATCTTTTGGCATTGTCTCCATGGACTTAAAAAGGCTTTTGATTCTGTCCCTTGTAAAGGACTCCTTGCACAGCTTGAATGAGGTGGAGTAAATGGCAGTACTTTAATATGGGTTTATGATTTCCTTTAATTTAGTTTAAAACAGAATGCAAGTGTTAAGAGCTGGGAACTCACGCTGCTTAGAAACTGTTGTTTTAAATGGTATCCTTCATGAAATATTGTTCTGGATTCTGTTCAGTATTTTTTTATTTTTTATTAATAAGTTATCAGATGATGTTGGTAGCCATTGTAAAGCCTTTTTGTTTAATGTAGGTTTAGTTTGACATACATGGTAAGAAAAACAAAAACAACAAAATCCTCACAAAAAAAAAAAAAAAAAAAAAAAAAAAAAAATCCTTTCATTGTTAGCAAAATTGGTGTGCATGC
The DNA here is from genome assembly GCA_033310375.1 of Conus canariensis. Taxonomy (NCBI): domain Eukaryota; kingdom Metazoa; phylum Mollusca; class Gastropoda; order Neogastropoda; family Conidae; genus Conus; species Conus canariensis. Next base: position 27,925,868 of record CM065747.1, read on the forward strand.
AAATGAAATTACGGTTAAGGGATAACTTGTGTGCATACAAGTGAATTTATCATAAGCGGATAACTGGTGTATCTGTATGTATTCTGAATGAAATAGCACACAGTACAAGTCACAGGACAGGAATAATGTGTTAATTAAAATTGCACGTGTGTGTTGTTACAAACTTACAAAAGTCAAAATAAGACAGTTGTGACATAGGAAAGTTTGATTGTTGCATCTAGCAGAGATTTGATTTTTCTCCTGGTCTGTTGCTTTTTCTTTTCATAACCTGCTGTCTTCAGATCTGTGCAGAAATCCAACTTTGCAAGTTTTACAGGTTTTATCAATTTTGCAGGCATGTACAATTGTGCATAAAAAGAATTACAGCTTTCATTTGAAACTGAATTTTGCGTCGTCTTGGTTCCCACTTCTGTGCCCTTATCTGTGGCTTGTATTAAAATCATCAGGACAGCCATGATCTGAGCCATGCACTAGTGTTTTGCTATCTTTCATTACTTTGCATATTGTCATTTAAACAAAAATCAACCTTTATGACCAAACATTCCCATTCAGATAATTTGTATCACAGACATTGTCTAAAGTTCTTGATTTGGTTGGCAGTAAACTGTTCAAGGTAATGAAATGAATTTAAGTAGTGTTCATTAACCTTTTGTTTCTCCTGTTAGACACTTGTTCTTTCCATTGGTTGAATACATACTCTTGAAATTACAGAGTTCGCTTCATGGCATCTGGGTCTGGTGTTGGAGAGTTCGGGTCTGGAGCTGGCAAGGTTGGTGGCTTGTTTCAAATGATGCTTTGATCATTAGAATAACATATGACGTTAAAAATTGCAGTTTTTTTTAGTGTTTGTTAATAAATGATGCTTCATCAGCAAAAAGAATGAATTAATAAGTCATAGTTTGATGAATGTTTATATTTTCAAATGATGTATGATCATTAACAAGTATTATGCATATGTATAATATGAATTGTAGTTTGACGAATGTTTGTTTTCAAATGATGCTTGATCATTAAAAAGAATAACTTTGTGAATTGTAGTTTGATGAATGTTTGTTTTCAAATAATGTGAATTTTTGTTTTCAAACAATGTTTGATCATTGAATATAATAACTTTATAAACTGCA
>CM065747.1:27931991-27989491 GCA_033310375.1 Conus canariensis
CTCTTGCAGGAGACATCTTTTTTTTTTTAAGCAGTCTAAATGGGTATGGACAGAGCAAATATCCATCTGTCCAATAAATCAGAGGTAACAATTTTTGATGGGTTGAAATGAAAGTTGTGTGTCTCTGGAGCTGAGCATGGTCTAAGTTCCGTATTTGGCTGTGTTTATGGATTGAAAGGATTTCCAGAAAACAGTGTAGAAAACACACATGCACACACACAAACACACACACACACACACACACACACACACACACACACACACACACACACACACATCTAATATCATCTGGTGATGAAAAGACATTTAATAAACCACTGAACTGAACTGAACACACACACACACACACACACACACACACACACACACACACACACACACACACACACATCTAATATCATCTGTGATGAAAGACATTTAATAAACCACTGAATGAACTGAACACACAGCACACACACACACACACACACACACACACACAACCACACCAAATTATTATTGCCTAGTGTTTCTTTATCAGTGTCTTAAATTGTAAATGATTGTGAAAGTAGTGTTCATTATATACTCTATAAAGTTTTCATTGAATCATTTATAGCATGAACTTGAAAAGAAATGTGTTGTCCTTGATACTGTTGTGTGTTTTTAAGTCCAGCCAATTTTATTTTTTATTGTCTGTTATTATCAGAGTTCATATTGTACTTGGTGTATGTATTTCTTTGAGTGTGGGCGCAAGCAAGCACGCGTACATACAGGTGCCAGCATTTGTATGTGTTTTGAAGAGACTGAATGAAGTTCTGGGGCCATCTCTCATCATCAGTGTTTTTCTTTTTTTTTTCCCCCCACATTTCATGTTCATTGTATCTGATGAATGATTTTCTGTCCTGCAGCCCAGCAGATATATCTGGCATTTTATCGTGGGACAGGCATGCAGTATTTGCCACCAGGTGGACTCAGACTGTTGTGTATGATTGCTGTAAAGCCCCTTTCATGTGTTATGATGTTGATTGCTCGACGGGGGGAAAGTTGGAGAGGTGTTAGGGAGGTCAGTGGATAAGAGGGGGAGGGAAGGACTTCTGTTGTGCGCAAAAGAATCGAAAATTGAAAGCGAATGTTTCAAAAAAGAACTCAACAAGAGAGAAAAAAGAAATGAAACACCAGGGCCCTGAAACAAGATCTGAGTAACTGATTTAAAAACAAAACAAAAACATAAATATTTTTCTAAAATATATATGTATATAAGCCAGTCATACATGAAAGAGTTCAGCTTATAACTGAGGCAGGGATTTAAATTGCAATTGAAGGCAAGTTCTAGGGAAGGCCAAGGGTGATGGGTGTTTTGTACCAGTGGTGTGATGACCTGATGACGAAGATTCTGCCTGCAGGAGCGAGAGCAGATGGCCAAACTGCGCAAGCACTTGGAGGAGGAAGTGGACTACCATAAAGACCAGATTGAAGAGCACAAGGTTTTTTGTTGTCATTTTAGCTGCACTCATTCTTCCTTCATGTGACTGTACTTGCCCTACCTTCCAATGCTTGCCAGGCTTGGTGATGTCTTGTCTTCAACCGCATTAATCCATATTGTACTTCTTCTGGCACTCCCTAGTTTAGCTGCAGCATGCCTAGGTCACTTTCTGTGTGTCTGATACTAACTGATGTTTTTTTCTTTTTGTTTTAATGAGTAGTTTGGTCGGTTCCAGTTCTTGATGATGTGAGCTGGTGTCAAGCTCAGTGGTCAATGGCTTTGATGTTGGAGACTTGTGTTTTGTTGGTAGTGTGTGTGTGTGTATGTATGGCGGTATGTCATGTTTTTTTTTTTAAAGTTTGTATCTTCATTTGTCTCTTAGGTTTTCATCCTTTTGTATCTTTGTTTTTTTCCCACCTAGATTTTCATCCCTTTTCTGCTTGTGTGTCTTTTTCTTTGGTAACATCTTGCAGCAAGAAGATGACCGACAGCGTTTAACTCAACATGTAGAGGATATAGTGGCTTACCATCAGAGATCCATCCGTGAGCATCAGGTCAGCCTTCAGGCTGCTGGACCTGCGCTTGTCTGCCATCGTTACCTTTCATTTTGTTCCTTTTTTTTTTTTTTTTTTATATTCCTTTGTTTTGGTCAGATGTTGACATTGTTGTTCTTCTTTTGTTCTTTTTTTTTTTTTGATGATTGTTTAGACTGCCATTCAGCTGGCGCGTATAAAAGACCATTTCGAAGAGGAGGTAGAACACCACGAGAAAGCCATTCGTGAGCATGAGGTAACTACAGTGACTGCTGTTGAGGAAGGGTATCTGTTCGGAAAGAAGGTAGTGACAGGAGGATTATTAAGTGGGGCAAATAGCTGGAATCCCTTTATGGTGATGAGTGCCTTGGTTGATAGATTTTATTGGTCAGTTTCATCTTGATAGGCAAATATCAAGTTAACCTGTGGACTGCTCCCAAGTAAATGTCAGATTAACCTGTAAACTGCTGGGGAGCTGTTACCCTTTGGTACTGTAGTATGCCAGAGTAGAAACTCAGTTTGTATTCAACCTCAGCTGTGAGAACAGCTCACATGACTCCAAAAACAGGCCTGTCAGCTAGTTGTCTAAACAGAACACAGATGAAAACCATATCATTTCCACTGTTTTGCATGTGAAAAGTCCCTGGATTGAAGAAGAAAGCCTTTGGCATGTCCCCCAGGTGGGCATTAAGGTGGTTGTCCACCTATCAACCCTCCTCTTCTCATGCAAAATCAACATAAATGCCTGCTAACCAAGTCAGACAACTATCCACATACTTGGCTCAGCCCACCCCATCCCCTTCCAAAATCCGTAAGAACCGTTCACATTGCATGTTTGTACCTGAAAAGAGCTGGGATAGATGACCTTTGGCTAGTAGCCAAATGCTTGGCCAAGGCTGAGGGGAGGGATAGTGGTTCTCCATCACTGACAAGATCCAGCCACTCTGCAGTTGGATCTCATAAGTCATGTGTACTTGAAATCAATAGAATTGGCTGTCTGGTCGGAGTGTGTTTGAGCACTGCTACCTTAAGTTATTTTGTGATGAAATTGCTCCTAAAGATTTGCGTATTAGGGCACAAACAGATACCAAAACAGATTCAGACAATTCGCCTGTGATGCAGTCAAGGGTTTGACAAGTTTTATGTTTGTGAAAGTGGAGGATCGAAATCCATCACCTGGCGCAAAATAACGATTCAGAACAGGTGGCATAATTGAAGACAGTTTTGTATATGTCATTGTTAACGTAATTTCAGAATGTGGTCACTTTGTGTAGGTCTATGGAGTGATTTTCTTTTGACAGCAAGGTGTTTTGTCATTGAACTTGCGTGTTTTGGAGGAAACAGACACGCTAACAGTTGGACAGTAAATTACATTGAAAAAACAAACATTTGGGAAGACAGCTGAGGTTGAATTCCAGTAAATATTGTTTGGATCTACTTTTGAGGCAATCTGTTTAATGACATGCATTCTGTTGCAGGTTACACTTGCAACCATGACTTTTCTCCCTTCCACATGCAACAATAATGCAAACAAAACATACTATGCAGACACAGATACACATGTCATGTGAATTAAAAGTAATGACATCTAAAAAAAAAAGTGCACATATTTATGGTTGTGCATATGCTCTACAGGGTCTGTCTGCGTTGTAGATTAATCGCCCTCAATGTTTTGTTTTAAGAGCTTCAAACGGGCAAAATATTGTGCATGAAATAAGACATGTTCATCTGGGTATGTGTAAAGGTATCACTAAAAGGCCACTTTCAAGATAGTAGTTCCTTGAAAACCACTGGTTCCATTTGGCTTGGATTGATTGATATAGAGTTTTGAAGGAAAACAGTGTTTTGTTAAAGTTTTATTTTATTCTGCAAAACTTTATTTTGACATTGGTTTAAACAAAGGTTCAGTCTTATTTAAGAATTGAGCAAATAAGACGCTGTCATTTGAGGAGTGACTGAAATGCTTCTAGCCTTCATTGTCTTCTTTCCCCAGTTTAGAGTAATCTTGCTCCATAATTCTTCAAATGAATGCTGCAGGTGTAGCATTTCAGCTGTTTATTAAACAAGAACCTGGCTTCCCATGTTTTAATGCAGTTCATGCCTGTGTCCATAGACACACTGACAGAGAAATGCAGAGTCACAGATCGCGGCAGTAGAAGTTCCAACACAATGTGATAAGAGAGAGTGAGAATGACTTGATTGCTTGATGGTGCTATGCAGTACAAGGCGGTGAAGGAATGTCAGCGTTAAGAACTGGACTGTTGACTTCCTTTTATAATGTTCAATGGGCGTCCGTGGTTTGTTTTTTTCCATCTCTTTCATTTGTTGCCGTTCATCCTATTTTATGCTCAAATGTTTACTGGCGTTGTATGGGACTTAAACTTTGTTCTGTTTATACTTCATTGGCATGATTGACTTGTATGCATGGACTCTTTTGTTCTTTCATTCAGATTTTTGTTCTAATATTGACATCTTTTTGTATTGTTTTTATCCAGCTTCATGTCTTAAAGTAGCCAGTAGATTGTTCCAAGTTCCATATCAGTATGTGTGTTTGTGTGATTATTAAATCAGTCTTCATTTTGAAATCGAAACAAAAATTAGAGGAAGAGGAAGGGACACTGGCAAAGAGATTGAATTGGAAGTTTTTACTTTTTGCAATTAAAAAAAAAAGGGACAGAGAAATCATCTCGTTCCGCATCAGTACTGCAAAATCATCTGACTTTTTGTTTATATTACACGACAAACATATCAGTGTAATGAGTTGGCCATTTGTTTCTCTAACAAGACAAACAAATCAGTTTAATGAGTTGAGCCATATTGCCTGGATCACTGTGAGCCTCTTGACAGGAGAGAAAGTGGAGGGGAGCGGGAGAAGGGGAGGGGAGCGGGGACAGAGAAAACTGGAAGAAGTGGTGTGGAGAGAAGGAAGGAAGAGGAGAGAACTGAACGTATCAAAAGTTATGTTGGCGGCACAGGATAAGGGAAATGTTTATCAAATTTGTGACTGACAAAAGATAAGAGAAATGTTGAAAATAAGTTCTCCACTTGTAGTGCATGGTGAAGAATTGTATTGAAATTCATTGTGCCCCAACATCTATTGACTTATACTGTTTTTTTTCTCTGGGGCTGAAGCTAGTAGCTTACTGTCTGTCACTAACTCCCGTTGTAACAAAGGCTATTGTTTAACAAGTTATATCCGAGTGATTTTGTCACCCCTCTCAACTTTGAATTGAAGATTTTTGGACAGTATTGTACAAACATTCTGCATGTATGATTTCCAAATTAGTCTTGCACATGTGTGTGTGCTGTCCTTGTATATATGTGTTTGTGCGTGGAAAGGAATGTGTTTAATGTTGTAGATCATGTTTGCCTGTGTGTGTGTGTGTGTGTATGAGAACAGTATTCAGCACTTACACATTCTATTGGCTTGTAGTGATGCATACTCTGAAGCCAATGATACTGGAGGTTTTACATATTTCATTAATTTGTAATTCCGTATTGGTCTTCAAGTATTTCAGTGAAGCTTTCATTAGTAATTCTTTTGCATCTAATATTTGCTGCTATTGCAGATTGTGAATTAGCATCATTATCGTTGATTTAGATTCAGTTTGCCATTACTTTTTGCCTTTTGTCTGTAGTTAGGCAAGGAAAATTTGAAGATGGCTTAGCCAGCTTAATTAAAGATAAGTAGTGACTGATGATTGATTGTTATACAATTGTGCCACTAAAAAACGTTTTACAATTGTAGTAGTAGAGAACTTGGTGTTATCATTCAAAACTGAAAAGTTAGCGTTTCAAACTTGGATTTTGTTGAGCATCCTTGGAATGGACACTTCTGATGGAGTAATGCTCCCTGTGGCTTGTGGGTGCTCAACAAGAAACACTGCTGCACTGTTCCTGATCATTCTAGGGAAAGAAGCCAGCATCTGCACTCGTTTCCATTTATACATCTGCAAAATAGTACTGAATTGATATTTTCAAAATAGGTTGGTTCATTTTTCCAATGTAAGAATGACAAACTGATGAACTAAAACACAGATGTATTTGAATTTTCAGTGGCAAGGATAGACAGGCTTGTGTGTTATTATGTATTGGGCAAACAATTCCTGTCAAAAAAGTAAGTTTTGCTGATGTGATGAAGGGTCTGTTTGGCCTCTATTTATCAAGGAACCATGCATCACTGGGTAATTCAATGACAAGGAAAAGTTAGTTTATAGATAAATTGTATTGTTCTAGCTGGGTGCCCTTATAATGCGCCTAACCAAAATTGAGCCAGTATGAGGAAAGCAGCCCCAATCTTCAAACTCAGTTGTCAGAACTTGCCAGTGTGGGAAGGTGCCACAACCAGTTGCTCTCACAGGGTTAACCAAACAATTTCATTGGTATTCATTTACCTCTTTCAGTGGCTAAAAGTTGGAAGTGACATACTCCTAATCACTGATAACTGAGCTCAGTTGGTAGAGCACCGGACTTGTGATCCTGGGGATGCGGGTTCGATTTTCGGTACAGGGGCATTTTTCCCTCGGAGTTAACATTGGTTCAGACTCCATTCCCCATACAGTCCTTCGAATGAGACTATAAACCGAGGTTCCGTGTGTGAACGCACACACAACATCTTGCACACACGTAAAATCCCATCACCAACTTGCGGAAGAGAAGGCCAGTTTGGCCGTTGGTATGGATGACACATTACACATAGCATGCACCTTCCCCGAAGATGGAGTATGGCTGCCTTAATGGCAGGATAAAAAACGGTCATACACACTAAACTCCACTGCCTGTCTATACAGGCAGTGTCCGCAGGAGTATCAGCCTGCGTACGCAGAAAGAAAGACAGACAGAAAGACTGACAACTGAAAACGTTTCCCTTGGCATTCAAATTACCGTAAATTTGCCATATCTTCTGTGATATGTCTCTTTTTTCCTCTTTCTGTTTTTTTTTTTTTTTCATGGACAAAAATGCCACACAGCTAAATTGAAATCAACTGAGGCTGTCTCGCTGATATAAGCGGACAGAATGGTCCAAGAGATCGGAGCCCACAACTGTGAATTTAGGCCAGCTTGATTTTATGAAGTGAGATTTCTTAGACTGAAAACCAAGCATTCATCAGTTGAAATGTTGCTAAAGTTTGAAAGATGTTGCTTTTCTCTCATGCTTGGTTGACAGTCGTAAATCAAATCCCAAGTTCACATGCTTTCCAGTTAACAGTCAGTTGGTTCAATGGAAAAACAAATCCTCGCACTTCTTGTGTGCTACAGCTGGGTTTCACATGTTATCACCACCAGAAGTGCTTATTATGATTCATAATGAAGTGGCACAAATCTTTCGGTATATTAAGATAATCTGATTTAATTGACAATATTGTACACAAGCAGATACATGAACACAGAGAGATAATTATGAGCATCTTTTCCTGACTTGACAAGAAAAGCATGCTTGTGTATTTTCAATGCTGTTGACATATTGAATAGAGATTGTTACATCTTGATGTAATCATATTTGAATATAATATGTTATCAGTTTAAAAAAGAATCTGCAAAACCTTAGCTGCATTATCACATTACTGTCAGAACTTGTGCATATTAATGGATATCTGCTGAAACAATTAAGTACTGGGAGGCTATGTTAACCAGTACCAAATGTGGCTTTTGACCACACACTCCCGTCAGTCTCAACTCATAACAGTTTTCGTAGCCTTTGTTGTGTGTTTTTACTGTATTCATCCCATTCAAGTGATGCTTTACCCACCGACCAAACTGTTCAGAGTCCTCAAGACGTTATACCTTAACTGACAGTGAGAGTCGCCCTGAACTATGCTCGGTGTGCTGCTGTATCTGATTGCTGCCCTTTGAAACATGGGTCTCTGACTTCACTGCAAGTTTATGGTTGAACTGAGGCAACTGATCATTTGTTTCTCTGTTGATGCAAATACAAAAATATTGGCTGGCAGACAGCTGATTTAGTTTTTGACAAGCACCTTAAACTTCAATAGGTAGTTTTTAACATTTTTAGTTATATAATGACTGTGTCCTTGGGTTTCGGGCGATCCAGGAAACATGACAAAGGTTAAAGCAAAATGATGGTTAGCATCATAATGTTGTAGCATATGCACTTTGTTTCCTTCAGCAGATTTAAAATAAAGGAGACTTTATATTACTTGTTGTTGACAATAATTACAAAAATCATGTGAGGCTGATGCAAATGATGATGGTAATGGTATTGATGTTGTTAACAAGAACACTATTCAGCTATCTAGCACAGATCCTAGAAAGCTGTTGGCAATTTGTGAACCGACAGTGAAGGTGTAGCATAATAAGTAACAGTAAGATGAAGATCAGTATCTTCAGCTGCAAGACAAGATGGATCTGCAATAAGCCACACACTTTTAGCTGCACGTTTTCATGCATACATTCAAACCAACACCTAATGTTCCATGTCTTATAATCCACCACTTCAAGTGAATGTGGAGACAAGCACTGTTATTGCAGTACACATGTATCAACATTCATGGTGCTGTAGCTGGTCAAGGGATGTTTCAGCCAGTGCTTTTTTCTTGCAGGAAGCCATAGAGCGACACAAGAAGAAGATCCAGAAACTCCACTACCAGGAGAAGGACATTAAAGAGCGTGACTAGAGATGCTGGCCATCGCCTGTAACTGGCATAGTGCCACTGTTTTCTGCCTTTAACATCTCTTAGAAGCTCTGTTGTGTGCTGGTTTTTGTGCTTATGCTTGGTGTCTCTGTGTGTATGTATGTATACATATATATACACATGTTTATGCAGATAGGTGCAGCTGTAAGATTTTTGTTCCCAGATAAGATTTGAGGGCAAGATTACTGTCGGCCATAGGCTGTTCATTAAGGTTTTTTTTTTTTTCTTTTTGTAAAATCTAAGCTTGTGCCAGCTTTATTGAAATGAAAACTTTAGGGAATGCTTTCTTAATTCCACTTGCATATATTTCTGAGTTGAAAATGAACAGGTTAGAAATGATAACAATTCATTCTACAGTTGTTGGTTTTTTTTCAAAGTAGAGAACTGCTTACAGATTCAGATGTTTGATTTCGAGACACTTCAGGGGCTGAGGAAAAAAAATCGAGAATTCAGTATGCAACTGTTGTTTTGTTGTTATGCAGGTCAAAGTGAGGAAGTACAGAGAGGAATTGATGTCAGTGTGTGTGGTGTCTGAAAGAAAGACACAATGTAATGTTCATGATTGTGGGGTGCATCTACTTTTGTTGAGGTACATTACTTTCTATGAATTTATGCTTTTTTTCCAGAAAAGATATTTAGATTAAAGATTTTTTTTTTTTGAAGACTGGCTGAGCATGTATTCTTTGTCAGCAAGTTTAGCTAACATTTAAACAGCTCTGTCGGTAATCTGTCTTGGACATTTTTGTTTTATCATTCATTAAAAGAATGACATTAAATCAAGATTTCAGAACTAAGGCGAGTTGTTGATCTTGTAATTGCTTGTTCTGTTTTTGAGTTCTCTTTGTGTGTGTGTGTGTGTGTGTGTGTGTGTGTGTGTGTGTACATGCATGCCTTCAATTACATTTCCTTGGGGAAACAAATCAGTTTTCAGTGAGGAAGACAAGAGAAGTTAAGCCTGAAGACAAACAGTGGTAGAGGTCAGAAAACAAGACTATGTGTATAAAATGGGTGTGGTAAAAATACGGCAAGTATGAGACGGGAGGCAGAAGGCCTGGGCGGTGTGACTATTGATATGAAGAAAATTCTGGTTACTTCTTACCAATGTGATGACATGAGAATAAAATTCTGTTCAAGCTAAAAGTAACTCCGTAAAAGCACAAACCTACGGTGTTGCATAATTCCTATTTGTAACTGCTCTCTTTGAAAATGGACCTTCTTATCTCTCAGATCTCCTTAAAATCTACACCCCCTCTCGACAACTACGCTCCTGTGCTGACGACCGCCTTCTGCGAATGACTCGCTTCAGGACTACTACTGGTGAAAGATCTTTCTCTTTTCAAGCTCCAGCGACGTGGAACAGACTGCCAGACTGTCTCAGACATTCAGATTCTCTCTCTTCTTTCAAGTCTAAACTTAAAACCCATCTATTTTCTCATAATTAGTCAATGCTGTGGGGAGAGGGGGGGTACAACCTAACTCATAGCCGTCTGGGCCTTTTCAAATGTAGCGTATGTGTATGTTCTCTATTATATGTATTTGTTGTATGATTGAACGTTATAGGATTAAGTTTTTGTAGTGATATTTGAAGAATAAGTGAATGTCACATTGGTAGGATTAGGATTTGTTAGTTATTGTAGTAATAGTATTTGTAGTTGGGTGTAAGGTGTATTATTGTATATGAGAAGGGTGAATGTAGTATGACTTTGTAAAGCGCTTAGAGAAATTCGTTTGATTAAGCGCTATATAAGAAATCATTATTATTATTATTATTAACTGTGAAGACCACAGGGGAGATTGGCCAGTTTAGAAAATATGGATTGTATTAATTTCGTGCATGCTTATGTCTCTACAATGTACATTTTAATCATAGCTTACAGTGGAGGCCACTTGCTCAAGCAAGTCATGTTGCTTATAGCACTGACGGCCATAGCAGAAAGTGCAAGAATTTCAAGGTTAAAGTCCCAGGCCAACTCTCCTCAATCAAAGATTACACCTGAATGGCCTTGGCATCTTATGGTTCCTTTTTTTTGTTTGTTTTAAGCGCACAAAAAGGCACTCGTTTCTTTTATTTCAGGTTCGTAATATGCACCTTGGAACTTTTGAGTTTGCAAATGTTTGGCTTTGAATTCCATGGAAAATGGAAGAAATTCCATTGGTTTAGCTGGTCACCACTGCCTGTAAAGAAGAATCTTGCAATATTTCTTTTGTCTTGAGGAGGGCAGGTTGAGTGAGATTACACACACACAAAAAAAATGGGCTCCGATATCTGTCAATAAATGTGTCTGCATTAGATAACCTCAGAACCATCTAAGGGCAGTAGCTAGTAAATTTACAGAAATTATGAAGTTTTGTTTAATAGTTATGAAAAGACGAGGTTATTCTTTCATCGTTTCAAAGGTCTGCCCTGAGTTTGAGGACTTTCCTATCCTATCCCAACAAATGTCTACCTCCCAAGCTGCTATGGTAGCATTCTCTGCACACTATACAAACACACTGGACCTCAACAGAATGCTGCTCATAAGGGTTATGTGCCTGATGCCTGTATGAAATATAAACAGGAAGCAAGTAAAATGATGTCTCCATTCTCTGTAAGAATCAAGCATGAGATAAGGATGCAAAAATCTTAACATCTGCAAAAGTGAAGTGACACTGTTGCATCCTTGAGTGATGGAAAAGATGGAAATGGGTGTTTTATACAGGTAACAATTACAAGTAAGAAGTGCATTTAAGTTTTTGAAAACGGCCAGAAAAAGTTAACTAACCTGTGATCACAGGATGTAACTGTATACATACCAGTTTAACTGGGTCTTGGTTTGATACGTAACACATGTGCATGTCTGTGTGGTCGAGTGTTTGCATGTGCATGTGCGAACTACTGTGAAGTGTTGGGGAGGGAGGGGGGAACAAAACAAAACACACATACACTTCACAATAAAGCTAAAAGTTGAATTGGATTTTAAAAGCCTCACTGCGTGCACACACACACTCATAAACACAGTTACAAGGATGGGAGCCATTCTGTCTGGTCAAAAGATGTTTATTCACTGGAGTTCATCCATGTTTAAAGTCCTACCCAGAAGTGTACATCAGTACTTCCAGCAGCTCTGCTTGTGCCCGTGCCAGTCTTTAAAAAAAAGGTGAACACTGTCATAAATGAAAAGGACAAATGAATTGCACAAGAGACCTTGCTTGGACCTCGACCTTTTTTTCCTCTTGCAATCTCATTGTCATGCCTCTTCAACGACATTCTACTCATGCCACTCATCTGACCCACCTAAACACGGCCACACTTTGGGGGATCCTGTTGCAGTCCCAGCATCGGGGCAGAGTGTGCTATCAACCACTGGGTCATCATCAGGCAACCAGCTAGAGGACATGCAAATCTGCTGCCAAGGAACTTTGGTGGTGTTTGCTATGGTCTGGTCTGATATCAGGTGTGGTACCACCCACTATGCTCCCTAATTATGACAATAACAGGTCGTGGAAACAGCAAGAGGGCTCTCCTCCAGAGGGCTCCAACACATTCATTCAACTAAGTCCCCATGACCTAGAGGGCCCTCCCAGAGGGCTCCAACACATTCATTCAGCTACAGTCCCCATGACCTAGAGGGCCCTCCCAGAGAGGGCCCTCCCAGTGAGCTCCGACACATTCATTCAACTACAGTCCCCATGACCTAGAGGGCCCTCCCAGAGAGCTCCGACACATTCATTCAGCTACAGTCCCCATGACCTTGAGGGCCCTCCCAGAGAGCTCAGACACATTCATTCAGCTACAGTCCCCATGACCTAGAGGGCCCTCCCAGAGGGCTCCGACACATTCATTCAGCTACAGTCCCCATGACCTAGAGGGCCCTCCCAGAGGGCTCCGACACATTCATTCAACTACAGTCCCCATGACCTAGCTAACACTGGGGTCGCCATAATAGCAAGACAAGAAGGGCCACAGAATTTGAGATTTTAATACATGAGGCTGAAGGTCATGCTTCGCAGCAACTTGAAAAAATACTGTTGTTAATGAAAATGGTCATTTTCACACGGGCCTCTCAGCCGAACCACCCACTTACTTTTTCCTCCATTAATTTATTTCTTGTAATCCACATGCCTTAAGTTAAAGGCATCTCTAAATAAGTAATCTGCTGACTTTTCAAGAACAGTGATTAGATTCTTGGTTCAATTCAATGTCTTTTCACTGAGGTATGGACCATACAGATCATGCGTGGTTCCGTCTTGACTGCGGTGCAGACTTCATGGAAGGATTGTTTATAAGCAAGATTACAAAAGCTGCTGTTTTAAAAGCAAAGTAGAGATTCCTTCTGAACAAATGACGCACATAAACAAATCCTAATGACTTTTAACTTGTTGTGACTCGCTAAAATGACGTTTTTACATCACAGAACATTCAAATGGTGCACTTACACAAATCCTAATGACTTTCAACACATTTGTGACACAATGAAAAGACATCTTCATATCGCAGAACATTTTGGCCATATTCTGAAATTCAATAGACTTGCATAGTATGACCAAAGCATAAAATCTACACCATTAACTTTGAAAATGTTTTTCATCAGTGCTTTGTATTCAAAAAAGAAAAACTGAAAGTATGCATGTTTATCCTAAAATGTACTCGACATCAGCAAGTACATTATAATTTTCCAACAAAATGAGATTCTCTTTTTCAAAGAAGCACATTCAATGTTCAATCTTTCACCATCTAGAAATTTCAAGTGCCTCTCAAACAAAGATTGCCTTTTTTTCTGACATCTTATTTGAGGAAAAAGCAGCCTCTCCAACCAACAACACTATAAAAAAATTAAAAAAAAAGAAAAAATTATACCCTTTTCAGTCTACAGGAAAGTGTGTCAAGTTAAATGGTCATGCTAATAGCCAGTGTAGTGTCCCTTCAATAAAAACTTGCATGTTCATAAAGAAAGCTTTCCCATCTTGATCAATTTACAAATGGCACATGATGGCATGTTGTCTGGGCCCTATGTGCCTGCTTGAAACTACTATACATCTAAACAAATGGCCTAGAATTAAAAGCATTAACTTTCAAGGTTGTAGACGACTCGTACCAATAAAAACCAAATCTGCTGAATATCTTTATATGTATAACAAAAAAGAAACGCTCGCACACACACCACCACCAACTTCTCACACTGGTTCAAATGTTTGTCCACTGTTTGGGTGTGTGGGGGAGGAAGAAGGATGAAAAGAAAGCTTGATGAGCTGCTTCCAATCTTACGTTTTTCTATCCCCCCACCCCAAACACCCCATGTTCTGTTGCAATTCACTGAGAGCTACTGCCTTGGTGTACTGAGGTTATCCATTCAAGGAGACACTGCTTGCATGAAGATAAATTAACCTTGGAAAGGCCGTGTTCTGTAGAGCCTGTCTCAATCTGTATATCACAGACCACATCCTCATTGCTGACACTGGCTTTGTCACAGAGCCAGACAGCATTCATCCAGAAGTCGAGAATGTACCGACATCAGAAACTGGAATAAATTCCCCACAGGCAGTGAAGTGGACATGACCAAACCTGGCCCCCAAAAGAGGAGGTCATGAAGGGCTACAGAATGTAAAACATTCTTATTTCATGATGATGTGACAGATCTGCCTTGGTTTGAAACTGTGTGACACATCTGTGCTTACTTTCATAATACATCGCTGTCTTAACGAGGCCTGAAGAAAGACGTACATACCCTCAGTGTTGGTCTGAAAATATGAGCAACACTCGGAGATGTGTGATGTGTGTGATCTATCTTCCCATCAGCGGTTTGGATGTATCTGAACTTGTAGCCTTCTAGAATGACACAAAAAATTGCCCTAATGGGTGATCATAATTTTATTTCACATACAGAAAAAAGCAAGTCTGCACAATAATTCTTTGTTTAGCATACTTCTGTCCCCATATGACAGAAAGGGAATATATCGAGGAACACCAAATGCCACACACCTATAAGAAATCATGGTACATTTATCATGGACGACGTGAACAGAGAGACCACGTACACTAACATGCACACACATAAAGCATCAAACAAACAACCGTTCTTCTCTCACAAGGGCAGAAATGATGATTTAACCCCTGTAAGTTTATTTGAACAACTTGAATGGTTTGAAGTACTGCTGTATAACGTCTTTACGGTAGGGTCGGGTGGCCAGACAAGTTGGGTAGTTTTCAGGTTGCTCCACCCACAACTTGTGGTCGATCTCACTGGAGGTCAGTGTCTTGGCCAGCTCTGACAGGCTTGCTTCATCTTTAGCCTGAAAATGGAAAGTACAGGAGTTGAATCTCCGGACTTTATTGAACTTGTAGCCTCACATGGTCAGTAACAATTAACAAGATGATGATGATGTACCTGTAAGCAAGACAGGCATGAAAAAAAAAGGGACACAGAATTAAATGAATATTTTGAAGTTTTCGATTAATACACGAAATGAAAAAGTGCCCAAAATGCATAACCTCCAGTGTGTATCTATTAAAATAGTAAACAATTGCAAAAAAATTTATAAATTCCAGTATGTATATCTATCAAAATAGTAAACAAAGTGCAAAAAAAGTATAACTTTCAAAATATCTATTACAAGGTGAATAAATGGTACAAACAACCAGTATCTGTTTCAATGATGAAGATGAGGGTACTACCTCCAGTCTAAACTGCTATGATGATCGAGGTGGTACAACAGCCACTATCTGTTATAATGAGGTAGATGACCATACAACCAACCTCCAGTATCAGTTACAATGAAGTAGAAGGTGGAACCACCAACCATGGAATCAATTACAATGATGACGATGGTGGTACAACCTTTACTAAGGATCTGTTACAATGATGCAACAGAACAACCAACCCCAGTACATTAATACAGATGAAAAGAACAACCCCCCCCTCTCCCCCCCCCCCCCCCCCCCCCCCCCCCCCCCCCCCCCCCCCCCCCCCCCCGCAGTATGCTATAGAGATGCAGAAGATGATAAAATCTCCACTTACATGTTACAACCCCCAGTATACTATAAAGATGCAGAAGATGATAACATCTCCAGTTATCTGTTACAACCCCCAGTTTACTATAAAGATGCAGAAGATGATAACATCTCCAGTTATCTGTTACAACCTCCAGTTTACCACAGTGATGCAGAAGGTGATGAAATCTCCAGTTATCTGTTACAGTGACGCAGAAGACAGTACAAGCAACCCCCAGAAGTTTCAATGATGTCTTCAACATTTGCTACACAGATGTTGGTGGTACAACGTCTTGTACTGTAGGTGGTACAACAACTTCTTGACGTATAAGGTGGTAAAACCTCTGGTGTCAACAACCATAAGGCAGAAGGTGCTCGCTATACTTTACAGTTACTATGACAGGTGCTACAAACGTTGGTACAACCTGCATCCAGTATTAGTTACACTGATGAAGGTGGTAAACCACTTCAAGTATAAATTACTCTCATGCAGTGGGAAGTCGAAGCAGCCCATAGTATCTGTTACAATGATAACAGAAGGTGGTACAAACCAGTTCTAGTATCAATTACACAGGTTAAACATTTTGTGTTTTATCCACTTGTGCGTTACATTAAAAAAAAAATCAACAAAACTGCTGGCATTTCCACTCCTATATAAGTAAAATTGTGGTTAGTTTATTTCTGTTGCTGTTCTTGCTGTGCATGTGTGTCAACACGGGGCAAGCACTGGGCAAACTTTGAACATCCTTCTCCAACATAAGTTTCCATGTTCCTTATTCACACCTCATGTCAGAATGTGTGCTAGGTGAATGGGTACCAACAGCAATATTAATTTGGGGTTGTGGGCCTGTAACTACTTCATCATCATATAAAACATTGCTTTCATGGTTTAACTCAGGAACTGTTTAAATCTTCCCACCTAGCTTAAGATTTCTTTTCCATTTCCAGATGGGACTTTCAAAAGCCTGATATGCAGTCCCCATGAATCCTGAACATTCTCTCAGGGTTCTTTCTTTCTATACTAAAGATTGTTCATTAATAATACTAAAAGTCGTTTGTGCTAAAGGTTTTAAAAAATAAAGTGAAATAAAAGAGGGGGTGATGGTGGCCAGCACTCTAATGCGAACCGTTTATTGTTTTACTTTCCTTTTGTACGAATGTTTCCAAAGCCGTTGTTTTTTCAAGTGGGAGATGAGGTATCACTGGCCACAATGAAAGACTTTACCTCCAAAACAACTTTATGCATTCGATCGAGATCTGCTAGGTACTGTTGAGTCTCATCCGACTTGTAGTAGAGGTGAATTGCAGCAGAACTGGCATGGCAAGCTTGAGCTATCAAAGCACCCAGGGGCCACTTCTGTACTTTTACCAAGTCTCCACGAACAACTACATACTGAACTATGTTTGACATATTGTTGAGAAAATATCTCCTTTTCAGATGGTTTGTAACAAGATCTTTGGATTTCAAAAAGGTAGAAATAAAACGAAACTACTTCAACCTAGGACGCAGACATCTTTATTGCTTACGGAGCAGTGTCCAATTTGGGCTTTTGATTGGTCAAAAATATTCACTTCTGCTTGACTGCCCCTTGTAACCACTTTCCTGATTGGATGAGAGTACCTCTTAGTCATGAACACTGTTGGACTGTCGGCTTTGCTTGGCTTGCTAGTAGCGTTGCTTGCTTACTTTGTAGCTGACCACTTCTTACGGAAGGACACAAACATCGAGGGAAAAATGGAAAAGTTTAGTTATCCAGATGCCAGACGAGATGAATCTGTCGTCGACGATTTTCATGGGACCAAGGCAAGTCTAATTCTGTTTTGTTTAATGTTCTTTCGCAATGACTGTAACGTACTTATTGAGTTGTAAGTTAACTTGACTAGTCAAGTTGACTGATCAACCGTGCAAGAGTTGAGACAAAGATTGACCAAGGTGCTCGAAACTGAGGTTTGTCTGTTTGTGACTCAGACCGGTTTCAGTAGCAGTCACTGAATCTGAACATCTCTTCTTTCATTTGATGTTCAAGATCATCAAGCTGATGTTTTGTTGTCGACATTGCAACCGACGATCAGTCAGGCCATGCACAGATACAGTGTTGTTCACAAGTGCTTCACAGTGAGAAGTAAATAAAGTAAAGTTATTTTTGAAAAATTCAGTCTCGAATGGTGAAGGGTTTAAACAAATGGACACACAAAAGAGGGTGCAGGGTAACGGTTGTATGATATGCAAGAAGTAACAAATAAGCGAATTTTCACCAAATATGCCATTTTCAGACTTCACAAATAACAGACATTAGAAAGAATGCTCAAAACAGAACTTCCCATACCACACTTAACATGAAAATGAGAATGAATTAAATGACTTATATTGCAGACCAGTGCATGATTTGACCCCATTCATTGCAGGTTAAACCCAATGTTTGGGTATTGTATTGGTTGGTTCAGCGTAATAAATCCCTTTCCACAGGTCAAACCTGTGCCAAAACAGTGGACATCTATTCGATCAACCCAGTACATATTGGGCAACCCAATATGTGATGATAGGTATTGATACTATGATTGGGTGCAGAGGGGAGGATCTGCTATGGTGATGATAATCTGTGGCAATATTTTCATGATTTCAGGATCAGGATTTGGGGCGTTGTATCAAAACAACTTAGCCTGTTTAGGCTTTATACACCCCTTCTGTATATATATATATATATATTTCTTTTTTTTATGTCTGTTGGTCCAGTCATCGGCTAGCTCAGTCTAATTATCCATCAAATTCATATTTTATTTTAGTTATTAATTCATGTTTATCTATGATTTCCAAGCGTGAAGCCACATTTTTAAACGCAATGTGTTTATAGATTGCGGGAATGACAATGATGAAGTTTGTCAGTCAAAGTGAATCCAGATACATATATTCAGCTTATGCAGCTTTAGGCAAAATGTTCTCATATCTGGTAGGTGTGTGTGTGTGTGTGTGTGTGTGTGTGTGTGTGTGTGTGTGTGTGTGTGTGTTCATCAGGTATCAAACTCCACTTCCTAAGATGGTTTATAGTAGTTAGCTGAAGGTTAACATTGATCATAGACCAAACTAATGTTGGCACTGCTTTAACTTTTGTGAGATTTTTTCTTTAATGTGATAGATAGTGGGCTAGGTCTATGCCAGTCCAAGTGAAGACACCCTGTGAAACATTATTAAACGCGTGAACATGTAAATTTGCTGTTTTCATAGAGTATATACTGTGGTTGGTGTACGTTTGATAAATATGTGTTTCACTCTGCTCTTTCTAGCTGAAAGTAGACTTATGTTACTAATGCTCCAATTGTTGAAAATATGACTGTGTTAAGTGTATGTGTGTGTGTGTGTGTGTGTGTGTGTGTGTGCGCGCGCGCACATATGTGCCTCATTATTAAAAAAAATTCTAAATGTAAATTTTGCTGATTAGAAATAAATTAAACTTTTAAAGCAGGTTCCATCTCGGACATTATATACATAATAACCTCCTATTTGCCCATACCTTAGTCCTCAGACTCCTCTCCCCCTGCCACTACCACCACACAGACAAACACACCCACGTACACACACATATTCCCACATAAACTTGCACACATAGGAATAACACCCCCCCCCCCCCCTTTATTTGTAACATTTACACCAAGCATAAATTGAGATTTATTTCAACAAGTTCATACCACAACCATCCAATCATTTCATCAAGAACATTTTAAGGAGATGGACTTCATTTCCATGACAAGGGGAAAAAAAACAGCTGAAAAACAAAGCAAAACGAAACTTCACTAATCCTTCCATTACAAGATAACTGGAAGCCTTTGTGATTCATTGTTAAATGGTAAGACAGTAGGAAGTAAAAGTGTCCTGTTGGGTTGACCTGGTACATGCCATCTTGTGCAGTACTGGCCTCATAATGGGTCGCTGCCATCCAGAATGGGTCAGTTGACCCAATAGGTGACTGCTGTTTTGGCATATATCAACTGGGTTTGACTCAAAAGGGAGGAGCATACTGGGTCAGATGAATATGATACCCAAGTAGTGGGTTTAACCCAGTGCATATTACTGTATTAGATGGAATCATGCAATGGTTTACAACACTTTCATTTTCCATTCTGACCCACAGACAGACTGAGACTTGTAAAAGAGGGGAAAACAACGAGAGACTAGCAATAGATTCTGGTGGTAGTAAACCTGGAGTCATCTTGCCATGGGAGTATTCCCTGGGACTGGCATAGACCTAGCCACCATGTATTACAGCATGCACCAGTTTGGAGAAGTGCATTTAGTTCAAGATGAAAAGAAAGGGCAAAGAGCTCCAGCATGGTGTGTACCAAAACTGCTAAGTACTATGCTGGGAACCTAAATTACTTGGTTATATTGATAGTGTTTTTTTCCTTTGGTATTAACTTTCAAAAAGAGACACAGTGGGTTTTTTTTTCTTTGGTGTTAACTTTCAAAAAGAGACATAGTGTTTCTTTTCTTTGGTATTAACTTTCAAAAAGAGATACCATGCTGAAAGAAGGTGTCTTTTGAATGTCATGTGTGGAAGAAACTAGTGAAGGAAGAGACAGATTTTGTTATGGTGTCTGACAACTGTTATTAACAAGCTTCGATTCTATAGTATCATGCACTGAATGGTTAGATGGTGACTTTTTTAGTGGAGAGTTTCCTTTTGAATATGTTCAACACAGTTTGATACTTTAGGAACACCCCCCTCTCTCTCTCTCTCTCTCTCTCTCTCTCTCCCTATTAAAAAAGTTACAAAACTTATTTACGTAGCACCCCACAATGCATCGCATCTGCTGTGAGATGCTTTTGCTGATAGTGATCTTTGGGATGATCTTTGGTGCAGGGCCCCAAATAGTATTGTTGTGGTACGCACATCTATGGTCTTATTACTGTCATGTTTACAACCAAACATTCAACTTTGTCAGATCATACTACTGCTAGTAAGCCCAGACCAATTCCTCTTCCAGACAGAGTAGTGGTATCTGTAATATACCATGTCAAACTCTTCCACACTAGGGTCAATGTGCTGACTCTGGTCAACTATTCAAATTCATGTTGTAAAGATATGTCATAAAGCATCTTAACTGTGTGTATGGTCCAGGCATGCAGCCATTTTCGCCTCCTGTATTCTGTGGACATTTGTACAACATAGAACACTGTCAGGTTTTCCCTCTGTCTGACTTTTCCTTTTTGGACTTGCAAGACAGATTAGGCATAGTAGTCTATTTTCTTGCACTTCTGTGATTTACACTATTTGCTTATTTGCTAAAGGTTGGGAATGATCAGTCGGTAGATTTGTTGTGATTTATCAATTGTTTCTTGTTCCACTCTCCTGTCCACTTAACTTGCCTGCCATGTCTCACTTTAACCAGGAGTCCACAGCAGCATCACATTCCTGTGACTCATACCTTATCTGGTGGTTAAAGGACCCTGACATTGAAATGGAGGCAAGGCTTGCAGTGGCTGGACAAAGGGAGGTCTGTGGTGTTCCTCCTTTGTGCACCCCTCAGTGGAAATGCTAAGTGGGTCAGGCAGAGAGGGGGGAGGCAGCTGGGCCAACTCAGTCTTGTGTAAGAAGGCTTTGAACAAGCTCAGCAGGGGACATAACAGCTCATTGTGGACAGCCAAGTTGAACTGAGCTCCCTCTTTCTGCCCCCTTCCACTAGTACATATATTGCTCTGTGCCAGTGTGTCAGTTCACCTTCCCACCCTACCCATCCCCCCCCCTCCCCCACTGACACTGGCATAATTATCACCTGTGAAACTGGAAGAGCAACAAGTTTGTTGCTTTATACATGTTAGTTGTTACAAGCTGACACTGGCATGATTATCTCCTGTGAAACTGAAAGAGCGACAAGTTTGTTGTTACAAGCTCCTAAAGTCTACTTTTGTACATGCTTTGTGGTTCATGTATTTTGAAGAATCTCAGAATTGGAAACTTACTTTCCCTAAGGCTGATGATTCTTTGGAGTTCAGTTTAGGTCTGACAGTGCACAACAGGGCTGTTACTCTCCTGGCATCAACCTGTGTGAACCACTGCCAGTGGTAGGCATGCCTGGAGTAATGCTGGCATCTACAGCATTGTAGGATATTTCCAGCTGTTCATTATCCAAGTTGAATGTATCTGGGAGTTGGTGCTGGCTGAGCTTCTATTTCATTTTCAGTGATCTCTTTTGAGAGAGTAAAGGTGCTTAGTGTTTGTGTCTCTGGAGGAAGGTTCCTTTTCAGCCTTACAGGGGTACTGAAGTTACGGCCCAAACCATGTATGATGCTCACTGTTGCTAAATCTGCAAGCTGTGCCTGTGAAATCCATGTCCCATTCAGTGATCCTCACTTCATTCATGGTGGTAGTTCGGTGAATCTGCTTGCTGATTTCTTGGCAAACAACTGCTTGCCTGATGAGTCCTGTTTGAGACTGTCACGACTGCACAGACACAGGTCATCTTGGTCATCTCAGGAAGGGGGTCAGCTGAAGAGGATCAGCTGTCTGATGGAAGCTGACTGATCAGCAGTCTCAGGTCCTTGACTCTGCTGCTAAGGATGGCTGACGTCACCCCCTGCCCTTCCCCCCAATCCCAATATGTTGCTGTTACTGTCATTAGTGTTTTGTGTTACACTTAAGTTATGAACTTGTGTATTCCATCAAATGAGCAAAACCTGCTTAATTCATGAAGAATGTGTTGCAGAGTTCACGAACTAAGTGAAACAATCTTTGTCTGGTACAAATAAAGGGTGATGTGCTCAAAGAAAAGGGCTTCCATAGCATCGTACTGTACTCTGTAGTTTGCTTGTGCAAGTGAATTGTGCAAGGCTGAAATTCTGTCATTCAAGTGAAATGGCACTTTGGTGAAGTGAAAGCTACGTACATGTATATGAAACAGTGTGAAGCAAAAATTCTAAAGTTATGTTGTACTCTTACTTTCGCTAAATTTAAGAATTATAAATGAAAGGAATGAAAGAAAAATTAAATGAAAATGAAAATAATGGACAGTACTGTAGAAGGCCAGAAAGCCGAAGATAAACAGTGGCATTAACTTTCAAAAGGTCAACCTTAACATTTGACGGAAAGAGGGGGAGGGGATACAAAAGAAAAGGTTTACTGTGTGAATGTTGTTACTATGTGTTTTTTTCAATCTCAGGTCAAAGTAAAACGGGAAGAGTCATTGAGAAATAAAAGAATAAGTATGTGTGTGTGCATGTGTATTTTTTGCATTCATGCTTGTGTGTGTGTGTGTGTGTGTGTGTGTGTGTGTGTGTGTGTGTGTGTGTGTGTGTGTGAGACAGAGGGTGAAAAGTGAGAGGGCTGGGGAGGGGGAAGAAGAAGAAAGAGAGAAGGAGGGGAGAAAAAAGAGAGGTGAGAGAGAGAGAAGAGGAGAGAGAGAGAGAGAGAGAGAGAGAGAGAGAGAGAGTAGAGAGAAGGGAGAGAGAGAGAGTAGAATGAGAGACAAGATAGTAAAGAGATAGAAGGGAGGGAAGAAAGAGAGGGGAGAGAGAAGAGAGAGGAGAGAGGGCAAAGGGAGGGAGAGAAGGGAGGGAGGATGGTAAAGATAGAGTAGATAGAGGGACATGAGAAAGGAGGATGTAGAAAAGTGGATGTGAGTGTGTGGTGTGGTGTGTGTGTGTGTGTGTGTGTGTGTTGTGTGTGTGTGTGTGTGTGTGTGTGTGTGTGTGAGAGAGAGAGAGAGAGGGAAACTCACTGGATGACTTGTACACAACCTCTATAATTTCACTCATATCGTCATCATTTGGGATTAACTTCCTTGATGTGACCCTTCGTACCTCTTCTGCACCTGCCATTGAGCTAAGATGTTGATGACAAAAGCATTTATAACATGATAGACTGCCCTGCTTTCTTTTCACTCTCATTTCCAGTCTGCAGAATGGTGTGGGTTGTCTCATTGCAAAAGATAATGTCATCGAGGAGAGTTTTCAGTTTCAATTATTTAGAATAAGAACCAACAAGACTGAGAGGATCAGCATATTCCATGCAGCACTGGAAAAGAAAAAAAAGTGTTGGCTGAAATGTGTTAATCTTTGAGTTTATGTCATTAGAAGCTAAACTACTTACTTCAAGAACAAAACAAACTGCGAAACGACAGTCTCTCACTTTGCATCTTACCTGTTGCGTGTATAAGGCAAAAAAAGTTTTGTTTAGATTTTAAACTGTGCATCTCATTTGCTAAGTTCATGGGTCAAGCAGTTTGGCTACTTAATGCGTATGAGAAATCAGTAATTTTTTTCCTTCGTGACGTAAGGGAGTTCTCAGATTAAGCTTAACATTAGAGACATGTGTGAGCTGGGCTATGTGTTTTTAAGAGTTGATTATGTGTATCCTTGAATATTCTTGTCTGTATGTGATGAATGAACACAGTCAGGATATCAATGGGCATTGTAGGAAGAAACTCGGGAGAGCTTGACAACAGATGGGACTAAGAAACCTCTTTCAGGCAAGCACTTTGGCTATGTCATGAAGTCTTCTTACTGTAAGGGGTCCAGGCCACATCCAGGTCAGTACTCTCATACACTCACTGTCAATTTTTTTTTCTTTAGTCCTGGTGCTGTGGTGATTCAAACCAGTAACTTCAGGTTTTTTTTTTTTTTTTTAAGACTGCGTTATCCACATCGCTATGGGCACCTGTTCTGAACTGGAAAATGTACGCTGTGTGATACTGCCTTTAAAGATTAAAATTGTGTGCCTGTAGTGTAGTTTATGAGCATGAATGGGGTTATGGTGTCTGCATACATCCAGGACTTGAAAATGATGTAACAGACATAGCATGTTGGTCAGCCAACACAGCTTGGCTTATGTGGATGTTTTTTTGTTTGTTTGTTTTTTTCTTTTAAACTATGAAATGAGCATAGTGTGGTAGTAACTGAATATGGTAATTGGTATTGCTGCGAATGGTGTACATATCTTTGTGGGTGGGTATTGCACCGTTGAAAATGGGGGTTATGTGGATTTTCTTTTTTTTTTTTGCATGGGCACATGGCTGTTACAGGAATGCTTATCAGGAATTAATGAAATGTCTACACTTACGCTCATACTTCTATAAACCCTTTTTTTTTTGTTTTCAGGTGAGTGACCCGTACCGGTGGCTGGAAGATCCTGATGCGGAAGAAACCAAAGTGTTCATTGATGCCCAGAACGCCATCTCGGAACCCTACATTAAATCATGTCCATTTAAGGAGAACCTTGTTGAAAAGTAGGTTTTACAACAGAAATTCTTGTCTTGGTGAGGATGTTGTTATACATTGAGTCGGCTTAATGGTGTCTTTATGCTCTTGCACAACTGTGTTTACATGTACATCATCGTTGACTACATGCATGGCTGTGCATATTCATATGTGTGTGTGTGTAAACTGGAATTTAGAGAGACCAAATTAAAATAGTAATGATTTGTAGAATTGTGAAAATCAATGCTTTTAACGTTTATAGAGCTTGCATCAGTCTTGTTTTTCTATGTTTTGTATTGCATTTACTTTCCTGCTACATGATTACCTCCACCAGGTTGGTTATGTTTGTACCTGGGTCTTGTCTGTTGGCTTGTTTGTCTGTCATGAAGATGTGCAGGAAACTACTGAACTGAAGATAGCAGGTTTGGTGGAAAAATGGAATGCAACCTAGTGAAAAGCCTTTCACTTTTGTTACATAGTCTTCTGATTCTTAATTCATCATCAGAACATTGATCTAATGCAGTGACATTTTGAAACTGATGGAAATGTCTTATGCATTGTTACCATTGTCTTTGCTTTGATTAATAATATGGTTACTAGTATTAGAGAGAACTAATCACAAAAAATCAATTTTCTTTTAAGGTTCAGTATTATATATCACTGCTTGAATGCATATCCCAGTAATCCGTGTTCCTTTTCTCTTTGTATTTCTTTTATTCATATTGTTATTGGCATTCTGTCTGTTCTCAGAGTCACGGAACGTTGGGATTACCCCAAGTATGGCTGTCCAAAGAAAAGGGGAGAGAAATACTATTATTTCCACAACACTGGTCTGCAGAACCAGAGGTAACATCCTAAACTTGATTCCATGTCAGAATTGTGTGGTGTATCTGTATGGGTGCACTTTTGCGCTCACACGCTTGTGTGTGTGTGCGTGTGCGTGTGCACATAGGTGCATGTGTGCGCACGCACCTGCATGTGAGTAGGTATTCCAATGCAGGCCCCTTGCCTGGCGAACTGCGCTGCAGGAGCGAAATTTTCCGTGTTTTCAACTTGTGCAAACCACATAAAAATGGCCGATTTAGACAATAAAAATAACACCAATCAATTTACCAGTCTTTTTTCTTTTGTTTTGGATTGATTTTATCATTTAAAAGAACATAATAAGTTTATTATCAACCTTGTAAAGAAGTACTTCTCCGCGGTCGGGAGGCATGCCGTCGCGACTTTCAGAACACAAGTTTTTACACCCACCTTCTTCCCCCGACGAGGGGAGCGAGGGGAGCGCGGCGTGCACAAATAGCTCAGTGAAACTCATACAGAGTTGTAGAGGAGACTTCAAGCTTCATTTTCGTATGCAGTAAAGGTATAGAAAAAATTTAGTTAAGTCCCTTAAAATTATGTTTTAAAACTTCAAATTACGCTAAAATCTGTAAATATGAACGAAATCTGTTCAAAAATATATCAAAATAAAGCTCATATTCCGCACTTTCCAATAAATGGGGTCAAACAAATACGAAACAGTGCGCCGCGCTCCCCCGGCGGTTCCCCGGATACCACTATTCGAAGACTAGAAGCATGTCAACAATGGCGGACGAGTCAGACGTATCTGTGTCATCGCTTACAAATCCAACACTATTTTCACCGAATTTTCAACATCCAGCGCTAGAAACAACACAGAAAGGTAAGTCGATATATTTACTAAATTCTGTAAGTTATATTTTGTGTACTTAGAGCGCGATTGTATTAAAAACCTTTTTTAAAAACATGACCCAAGACAGCCTTTTTTTGAATCGACACTTCAACTTCACGATCGACGTTATTTATCTTCAGCTACGTGGAAGGATTTTTAACATTGTAATCGAGTAATCGAAACATCAGTTTGAAAAACCTGTGTCATAAAAATATGATTTACATTGTAGTTCTTCAGTATTTCTTATGAAAAGGTCACGTGACTTGGACCAAGTTAGGGTCCTGAACAGAATGTGTCGTCTGCTCGAACACAAGGCCGCGATGATCGCAGCCGCGACGGAGTCACTGAATGCATTGCTTTTACAAACTCTGCAGATTCTCTTGCGCGCGTGCATGCATGTATACACACACACACACACACACACACACACACACACACACAAAGAGGTTCATCTCACACTGTGAACGTCACAAGAATACAAAAACCTTGCACAACAAAAAAAAGTTTGCCGCTGATTTCTGTTTGTTTACTAAAATAAATTTGCAAACACTAACAGTGATTTATTTTAATGTAGTAAGAATTGCCCAAGATATGGTTATCTTCTCATTTTTATGTCCCTGACATATTTTCTGCTGTTGTTCATGATATTTAGTAATCTTACCCATTAAAATTGCAACATAATTCATTAATTGTACTTACCTCCTTCTTGTTAGTAAACACAATGGTTACACATGTGTGTATGCATGTGCGTGTGTGTGGGGGGGGGGGGGGGGGGGGGAGGGGGGGTACTGTGCACATGCGTGCATGCGTGTGCTGTATGTAGTGTGTGTGTGTGTGTGTGTGCTCTGTGTGTGTGCTGTATCTGGTGTGCGCATGTGTGTGTGTGTGTGTGTTGTGTGTGTGTGTACTTTGTGTGTGTGGTGTGCTGTGTGTGTGTGTGTGTGTGTGTGTGTGTGTGTTGTGTGTGTTGCAGAGGACAACCAGTACAAAGAACTGAAGTGCTGCTTCTTGGTGTTTGGTAAAGGAAGAAGACCCAACCGCCCCTCCCCCCCCCCCCCCCCCCCCCCAAACATGTCCAGCTGCACTTGTAAACAGACTGTTACTGCAGTTTGACAGACTTCGAATTGAAGATGGGAAGTCTGTAACTTTTGACACTGTGGCAGAATGGTTTCTTCAGCTTTTCCCCGACACCAGCTTCCCGATTAACAGGTTGAAAGGGGTGATCCAGCGCTGTACACTCAAGGCTGAGAAGTTGCCAGCTAAAGAACTTTCAGCAATGCTAAATGAAGATGTTGATTTGGATAATATTGATGATGTTCTGACTTCAGTTGGCATCAATTGGAAAACTGTGAAAAAGACTGAGCTTTTGAAGATTCCATGTGACACCAAAGTGACAAATGCTGTTGTCGCTTTAGAAACTTTGAGGAACAAAGAGGGGTGGAGTTCAAGCTTTGTTGTTGACTGGCTGCAAAGACTGAACAAGACAGCAATGGGACAGAAAGACAGTCACAAAAATATCTGACTACAAAACTATCTGTCGGAAAAAATCAAAAGATCCAGAGAAGTTCAGCTGCTTCATGGAAACCATACATTATCATATACTTTTAATGACTGTGAACTATATTATTGTGACTGAAAACTGTTAAAATATATTTTTGATGGCCGAAAAGCTGTTAAATGTATGCTTTCTCTTCTTTATAAGACCATATTTTATTGTTGCATAATTAAAATTATGTATGAAATATCTCGCAAAATGTGTTATATATGTGTTTTATAAGCTTTTTAAAATCATTTTGGTATAAAAACAACATTGTACAACATACAGATACAAATTAATGAACATGTAAAGACAAGCGTAATTTACGTAAAAAGTGACCCTTTTGCGCAAATTGCATATTTAACCAACTTCAGCATTACAGTGTTGACTATTTATTTGGAGAAGACAGAGGGAAAAAATTGGGCATTATCTATAAGTGCATGAGAGTAGCCAAGAACAATTTGGGCTCATTTGAGAACATAGAAATGGATTTATGGTACCTCAAAGTTGGGGTCCGAAGCAAATTGCCACTTTCGCAAAATTGTCTAAGTCCAAAATTTCTTTAAAAAATCATAACTTCGTCAAATATTATCAGGAGAACATAAGTTTTATATCAATCTGTTCAGAAAATTGAGCTCTTTTAAATGAAACTACTTTTAAACAACTCTAGGCGGTTTCAAAAATCACCTTGGAATACCTAATGTGAGTGTTTGTGTGCATGTGTGTGACGAGTGCTCACTGAAATCCATGCATGTGCCAAACACTTTTGTTTGTTTTGTTTTGTTGCAAATCTAGGTGTATTTACTGTTTCTACAAATAGTCCACATATATACAGGTCAGAGTTTGTTTTAAGCTTATGATATCTTATTTCTTTACAGACTGTTCTTTTTCCTTAAGGACTGGGGGTGATGGCTGGGGAACTAGAAGGAAAAGATGAGAATTTAACTTCAAGCCACTTTGTGAACAAGAAATACCCACATTTGGCGTGCATGTAAACAGTCCTTACCAAATAGGTCTTTGTGTTGAAGTATTTGTTAATGAATATTGGATACTTTAAAAAAAAAATGTTACCTCTAAAGAGGACAAGTATATTGTACATTACAGTCAGTAGTCATGCCCGTACATGCTCTCGGATATTCATAGTGTGAAATACTCTTACACAACGTATACACACACACATGCACACACACACAGACACACAGACAGACAGACGGAGACACACACACACACACACACACACACACACACACACACACAAGCATGACAATTATCCCCTGTCTGGAGGACTTCTGCTGAATGGTGTCTTTCACACAACTCACCGTAACTCTCTTTTTCCACCCGAGTTTCACGAATCATTTTCAGAGCTAAAGGTGTGGTACAGTACATTGAAAATAGTATGTATGCCGTATGCCACTTCCGCTTTAGGTCATGAGCCCTCGCTATGTGGAGGACACCTTTCTCATCTTCCTCGCCATCTCATTCTGGTTCCCCTGTCCTTGCTGCATCCAGACTTGCCCTTCTCTCCCTCAGCATCAGCCAGTGCATAGGGAACCGTCAGCATCCAGTTAGACTTCTTCTTCTGCATACGCAGGCTGACACGCCTGTGGACACTCCCTATATGGACAGACAAGTATTAATCCCATCTACCCAACAAAGGGAGTGGAGTTTTGTGTGTATGACCTTTTTTTATCCCACCATTAAGGCAGCCATACTCCATCTTCGGGGAAGGTGCATGCTATGTGTAAAGTGTCATCCATACCAACGGCCAAACTGGCCTTCTCTTCCGAAAGTTGGTGATGGGATTTTACGTGTGTGCAAGATGTTATGCATGCGTTCACACACAGAACCTCAGTTTATAGTCTCATTCGAAGGACTGTATGGGAAATGGAGTCAGAAGTAATGTTAACTCCGAGGGAAAAATCTCCATGTACCAAAACGGCCCAGTGGAGATTCAGACTCGCAACCCTTGGATTACTAGTCTGGCGCTCTACCAACTGAGCTATTCCGGCCCCCATCCAGTTAGACATGAGGCCACCCTCCAGCACAGACACTGCACCGATGTGGAGTCACTTGGCGTTGTTCATTGGTGCCTTCTGATCCAGCACACGCAGACACAACCATCTAACCCCCCCCCCCCCTCCCCCTTTCTGATGGCAGTAATGATGGCCATGTCATGGAACCAATGTGAGATGGCATCTGCCCCTCTGGCGAGCACCACCCTATCCATCCATCAACGGTCCTCATGAAATGCTGACCCTGAAGAGTGTGTCCAATTATCGTGTGTGAGAATGGCGGTGAAGGTGATGCTGTTCTCGCCCTCACCATGGAGGTCGTGTCTTCCCCTGCGACTGGTGGTTTGGTTTGTTAGCAAGATTATGGGAACAACAACAACAAAAAATCCGGAAATGAAATGAGGCAGGGAACAGTAAATGATAAACAGTAAACAAGTGGGGTATTTTTTGCTCCCGTAAGAAAATCTAACACAGAGTAACTTTTATTCAAGACTGGCACAGCCTTTTAAACTTGAATAAAGTCAGACAAATACATAGACGAACAATCTAATAGTGGGGGAAAAAACAAGCGCAGGCCAACAACTGAACTGTCTTCATAGTAATGACTTGGCAAAGATTTAGACTTAAGGAGGGGGGGGGGGGGGGGGGGTTGAAGATGGAGAAACTGGGAACATGAAATTAAGAAAATATGTTACAGATGTGAAAACTCTTCACTAGTTGCATGAGGGAACCATTGCAATCCCTTTTGAAGGCAGATATATTTGTATTGCCTGCTCCGAGGCCTTTCGTCCGCTGGGTCGGAACTCATCAGGGAGACACGGCTGGTTGTGTCTGCACTCCTGGCGTCAAATAGAGGCACACCACAGTCCATAATACTGTGGTGTTCTCACCACCAAGGGTGCAAAAAAAAAATCCAGTAGCACCCCCAAAGCAGCCAGCGAAGAGCAGTATATGAAACCAAACGAAAGTGTGGGGAGGAAAAAAGTTGCTGAAAAACTAAAGACATTATGCAAATAGTATAAAATGTAGGGGACAATCTTTGAGCCTACGCTTGAGGATCCACCCAAAGATGCAAGGGAGATCAAAAGACAAACACACAGACGGACAGAAACAAATACAAATAACCTCAATTTAATCAAAACAAAATCCGGAAATGAAATGAGGCAGGGAACAGTAAACGATAAACAGTAAACAAGTGGGGTATTTTTTGCTCCCATAAGAAAACCTAACACAGAGTAACTTTTATTCAAGACTGGCACAGCCTTTTAAACTTGAATAAAGTCAGACAAATACATAGACGAACAATCTAATAGTGGGGGAAAAAACAAGCGCAGGCCAACAACTGAACTGTCTTCATAGTAATGACTTGGCAAAGATTTAGACTTAAGGAGGGGAGGGGGGGGGGGGGGGGGGTTGAAGATGGAGAAACTGGGAACATGAAATTAAGAAAATATGTTACAGATGTGAAAACTCTTCACTAGTTGCATGAGGGAACCATTGCAATCCCTTTTGAAGGCAGATATATTTGTATTGCCTGCTCCGAGGCCTTTCGTCCGCTGGGTCGGAACTCATCAGGGAGACACGGCTGGTTGTGTCTGCACTCCTGGCGTCAAATAGAGGCACACCACAGTCCATAATACTGTGGTGTTCTCACCACCAAGGGTGCAAAAAAAAATCCAGTAGCACCCCCAAAGCAGCCAGCGAAGAGCAGTATATGAAACCAAACGAAAGTGTGGGGAGGAAAAAAGTTGCTGAAAAACTAAAGACATTATGCAAATAGTATAAAATGTAGGGGACAATCTTTGAGCCTACGCTTGAGGATCCACCCAAAGATGCAAGGGAGATCAAAAGACAAACACACAGACAGACAGAAACAAATACAAATAACCTCAATTTAATCAAAACAAAATCCGGAAATGAAATGAGGCAGGGAACAGTAAACGATAAACAGTAAACAAGTGGGGTATTTTTTGCTCCCATAAGAAAACCTAACACAGAGTAACTTTTATTCAAGACTGGCACAGCCTTTTAAACTTGAATAAAGTCAGACAAATACATAGACGAACAATCTAATAGTGGGGGAAAAAACAAGCGCAGGCCAACAACTGAACTGTCTTCATAGTAATGACTTGGCAAAGATTTAGACTTTGGGGGGGGGGGGGGGGGGGGTTGAAGATGGAGATACTGGGAACATGAAATTAAGAAAATATGTTACAGATATGAAAACTCTTCACTAGCTGCATAAGGGAACCATTGCAATCCCTTTTGAAGGCAGATATATTTGTATTGCCTGCTCCGAGGCCTTTCGTCCGCTGGGTCGGAACTCATCAGGGAGACACGGCTGGTTGTGTCTGCACTCCTGGCGTCAAATAGAGGCCTCGGAGCAGGCAATACAAATATATCTGCCTTCAAAAGGGATTGCGATGGTTCCCTTATGCAGCTAGTGAAGAGTTTTCATATCTGTAACATATTTTCTTAATTTCATGTTCCCAGTTTCTCCATCTTCAACCCCCCCCCCCCCCCCCCCTCCCTCCTTAAGTCTAAATCTTTGCCAAGTCATTACTATGAAGACAGTTCAGTTGTTGGCCTGCGCTTGTTTTTTTCCCCCACTATTAGATTGTTCGTCTATGTATTTGTCTGACTTTATTCAAGTTTAAAAGGCTGTGCCAGTCTTGAATAAAAGTTACTCTGAGTTAGGTTTTCTTATGGGAGCAAAAAATACCCCACTTGTTTACTGTTTAACAAAAAAAAAGCTAATAATGATTGCAAATTGTGGAAAGATGGAATGAGGCTGTAGGAGGAATCCATTCAGTGCTGATGTAGATCAGGTTCAAAGGGTGGACCTGCAGTCCTTGCTGTTAGATGGCACTAAAGCTGTTCATCAGATTTTAGCGTTTTACAAGGGGGAGACAATAAGGCCCAAGGATAAAGCCATTGAATTGGGGGGTATATTCCACCTGCAGATCTGGATCAAAACGTGGATCGAGAGGTTGAGGTCTGTGCTCTCCTGACTGCCACCCTTCCCCCCCCCCCTTTTTTTTTTTTTTCTGTAGAGTTAAAAAGTTTATTGTTGGAGGATAAGGACGTTAGGCAGTCCCTTGTCTTCTAATCTGACCTCTGTGTATTACTGTGCTCTGGTAAAGTATCAACAATGGCTGCAACTTGGTACAACAACAAAATGAATATATTCACTAGTGACAGCAACAATATATTCACCAGTGACAGCAACAGTATATTCACCAGTGAGTGACAGCAACATGGTGGCATTGGCAAACAAGAGTGTGCGGATGGGTTGAGGGGTGGGTGGGTAAATAACAAGGTTTGATTTGATTGAAAGATAGAATAGCAACTGTAAAAGTGGAGCATGTGACAGAGTGTGAGAGAGAGACAGAAGGACAGAGAGAGAGAGAGAGAGACAGTATGAGAGAGACAGACAGAGACAGACAGGCAGGCAGGCAGACAAAGGGAGGAGGAGCGGGGGGGGGGGGGGGGGGGGGGGGGGCAGTTATTCCCATGCTTGCATTGTTTACTCCTTCTCCCTTCTAGCAAAGAAAAAGAAAGAAAAATAGCAATGCCAAAGCGAACAGACACAGTTCTGCGAAATTCACCGACAGAAGATATTGATGCTGGTGTGGCAAACAAATGGCGATGGGATTGGCTGAACAGGAGCCACGAAAATGAAACGTTTTCATCGTGCTTGGAAAAGCTGAGTTCATGTATGCCACTTAAAGCAATGTAGATATGTACTTATTTTTGCTATGTGATTACTTGGGTTTAAAACCTCCTTTGGGTTGAAGGAATGACTGATAGAATGATTCTAGGAGAGCTTATTTTATGGCAGAAATTGCTTAGTATGAAGAACTGAAATTAGTTCAAGGAGAGGCTTTTTTACGGGCTAGAATTGCTGAAAAACCTTTGGACCCCAAAAAAATTTCAGGGAAAAATGATTTTACTCCAGTACCATGCCTGGAGGCCACCCTCCAGCACAGACACTGCGCTGCTGTGGAGTCACTCGGCTTTGTTCATTGGTGCCTTCTGATCCAGCACACGCAGACACAACCAACTAACCCCCCCACCCCCCCCCCCCCCCCCCCCCCCCCCCACCCCCCCCCCCGTACCCCCCTCCCCCCTTCTGATGGCAGTAATGACGGCCATGTCATGGAACCAATGTGAGATGGCATCTGCCCCTCTGGCGAGCACCACCCTATCCATCCATCAACGGTTCTCATGAAATGCTGACCCTGAAGAGTGTGTTCAATCATGTGTGAGAATGGCTGAAGGTGATGCTGCTCTTGCCTTCACCATGGAGGTTGTGTCTTCCCCTGCGACTGGTGGTTTGGTTTGTTAGCAAGATTATGGAAGAAAAAAAAAGAAAAAGAAAAAAGCTAATAATGATTAAAGATTGTGGAAAGATGGAATGAGGCTGTAGGAGGAATCCATTCAATGCTGATGTAGATCAGGTTCAAAGGGTGGACCTGGAATCCTGGCAGCTAGATTGCACTAAAGCTGTTCATCAGATTTTAGCGTTTACAAAGGGAGAAACAATAAGGCCCAAGGATAAAGCCATTAAATTGGGGGGTATATTCCAGGTGCAGATCTGGATCAAAACGTGGATTGAGAGGTTGAGGTCTGTGCTCTCCTGACTACCACCCCCCCCCCCCTTTTTTTTTTTTCTGTAGAGTTAAAAAGTTTGTTATTGGAGGATAAGGGCGTTAGGTAGTCCCTTGTCTTCTAATCTGACCTCTGTGTATTACTGTGCTCTGGTAAAGTATCAACAATGGCTGCAACTTGGTACAACAACAAAGTGAATATATTCACCAGTGACAGCAACAGTATATTCACCAGTGAGTGACGGCAACATGGTGGCATTGGCAAACAAGAGTGTGTGGATGGGTTGAGGGGTGGGTGAGTAAATAACAAGGTTTGATATGAAGGAAAGGTAGAGTAGCAACTGTGCAAGTGGAGCATATGACAGACAGACAGAGTGTGAGAGAGAGAGACATAAGGACAGAGAGAGAGAGAGAGAGACAGACAGACAGACAGTGTGAGAGAGACGGACAGAGACAGGAAGGCAGGCAGGCAGACAAAGGGAGGAGGAGGGGGGGGGGGGGGGGGCAGTTATTCCCATGCTTGCATTGTTTACTCCTTCTCCCCTCCCCTGTGTCCCCCCCCCCTCTCCCCCCCTCCCCCCTCCCCACCAATGGAACAGACTGCCGTTCTAATTTCAGTGTGAGATTCTTGATAGGGCTGTTTGCTTGGATACCTGATAGGGTGTTTGCTTGCATGGTGTCCTGGTGATCATATACTGAGAGAACCAGGTGATAGCGGTGTTGATCAGAATTGTGGAGCATTGCTGTTTGAGATACACGTGTTTTAAGGGGATAAAACTGAAATGTGAGGTTCCAGTCTCCCCATTTGTTGTTAATACATGCTACATTTCTGGGTTGGAGCTACTTGGGGGCTGAACAAAAGTCCCCAGACATTTGCTTCTGAGAGACTTGAACTCACAACCTATGGGCTTTTGGCTGTGACATTAGCAAATGCACCAAGGAAACTGTCCAGGATGAATAAATAAAAGAAAATGAAGGAAAAAAAAAAAGGTATGAAAGAATGCTTACGGGACCAGAAACCCTTCCGTAAAAAAAGTGATTCATCATGTACTGAAACAGCTGAATCACATGAAATGCTTTTCTGATCAAATTAATGTGCGGTAATGCTTTTATAAGGGAAAGGGGATAGAATAGTTAATTTTGTTCAAGAGTATTTCAACTTTTTGTTTTGTTTTTGCGCATTTGGTCCTCTGTGAAGTGATTTGGTGGAGGCACTGTTTGCTTGTTTCAGTTCTTGTACTCCTTCCTCCTGTTCTAGCTCTTCACTTGTTATGGTTGGTGGTTGCTTTGTTTCAACACCCTCCACCATGTCCTCCTTTCCCCTATACATGACTGTCAAGTTTTCCACGCAAAAAATTTCATCAGCACGCCTGCATATATATCGGTGACATTTCTTAATGGGGCTTCTGCTTTTATGGAATAAACCGGAAATAGGATGATGATTAAAAAAAAAAAAAATTAGAAAAAGTTATCTTTGGACTTGCTAGATTGCGGTTAGATACTCCCTTGAACAGTCGTATCTAGCTGAAGTACTGACTCCTACATAGATATTTTCAGAAAGTGGTATTGTGTCATTTGTTCATCTTCTTGTGTAAGTTAATTTGTAAAGTGTAAAATTTTGCTAACAGAAAGAATATTCTGGATAGTAAACTGCTTGCGGATTTCACTGTTGTCAAGTTAATTTTTGATGCAAAATGATGAAAACACTGTTGGTAATAGCTCATCAGTTGGAAAGTTACAGAAGACAAACTGGAAAAGTGACTTCCTGTCAGGCATAATTTGGAAAATAGATATACTAAAACAAAAAACGAAAAAAAGGATAAGTACTTGATAGAAAAATGATGTCAATATCTTATTAATTAGTAACAAATTGGTAAAAATCTTGTGGAAAATCATGGGAACTGGGAATGGTTGGATGAAGCTGGCAACAGTACTGCTCAAACTGGTATTGCTAGAAGATTGATTAAGCTGGTATGGGTATGTGGACAAATGTTGAAGAAGTATGGCTAAAGTGGCCAAGAAAATGACTGACTTCTGGAAGCTTGGTGGGGGCAGGACCACCGCCTGCAGCAGTACAACATGAAGAGCAACCAGATTGGCAAGATGAAGAGTATTAGAATTTATTGGCAAGATGAAGAATAATTGAATTTGACTTTTTTTCCCTTGACACTAATCAACTTTTGTATGTAGTACATCATTATTTCAGTATTTTGTTTAGCTGTCACATTGTCATATTTTG
This sequence comes from Conus canariensis, assembly GCA_033310375.1. Classification (NCBI taxonomy): domain Eukaryota; kingdom Metazoa; phylum Mollusca; class Gastropoda; order Neogastropoda; family Conidae; genus Conus; species Conus canariensis. The sequence goes on from CM065747.1 coordinate 27,968,885, forward strand.
TATTGCATTGAATATTGATGATGTTTGAGAAAAGCTTATCAGCATAGTATCGGGAAAAAAAAATACATGGGTGTATAGCATATTTTTTTTCCAGTTAACTTTGGGTGTAGCTATTTAGCTACAAAGAAGGACTAATCTGTCGTTTTCAAATAAGCTTTTAGAAGTGAATTTATATGAGTACTTTTACAGTGTTAGTAAGCTGCTGGAGAGTAGTTTCAGGAAGCAAGCATCTTGCTTTGTGAGAATTCAAGTGACTAAGATGGTCACTATTCAGTTTCAGGAACTTTTCCCCATTTGCGCACACATGTATTCACCTGTGGGGATTGGCTTTTGTTGACAGTGTGTTGTACATTCAAGACACCTTGGACTCTGAGCGAAAAGTGTTCTTTGATCCGAACACGCTGTCCACAGAAGGAACCATCTCTTTGCGGTCTCATTACTTTTCGGAAGACGGGTCCATGTGGGCTTACTGTCTCAGTGAAAGTGGCTCTGACTGGGTGACGATTAAGGTGAGTGTGACCGGTTGGTGGATGTTTGTGATGGACTTTATGTGCATGTCCTGTCAGTTGGGCCATTTTCTGCACCAATCCCAGGGTCTGTAATTTGTGTATTTTCAGACAGATGTAACAGTTGGTTCTGTTTTCAACACAGAATTTGATGGCTCCCACGTAAATGCTGACAGAGCAAGGTGTGCTGTGAGAGGAAGGTTTAATTTTCACATCTTAGTTCCCATTTCTTACCTGTCCTCCCACCCCAGCAACCCTTTTTTCACCATGTTTTTCACGATGATGAATTATTTGTCCAGAGTTATTTTTGCCCACTACTAATTTGTTCCATGTAGTGTTTATTTTTTAGAGGTAAAAAAAAGTGTTTTGTTTCTGTTTATGCTGGATTAGTAGAAGAACAAGTAGATTTTGATGAATGAGGGTATGCTAGAATGGTACCTCTAATTTTTTTTCTAAAAATCACTTTTATTTTTGGCTTGTTTGCAGTCATGAAATTTAATATACCTGCCTCTAACTACTCTTTGAAAATTTTTTTACCAGCCAAATTTGAAAAGCTACCAGCCACCGTGGCACAGCAGTTAGTGTGATGTGTATCCAGTTGGGAAGTTATGGGTTCGATTCCTATCAAGGTATTTATTTGTGTTTTTTTTTCTGCCATGACCGCTCTTGTCCAGAGGTGAGTTTGCTATGGACTCAGTTGGGAAGAGGAACCACACGGTTGGGCTTCATTCACTGAACGAATGGGTCTCTGAGAGAGTTGCTCAAATTTCCTGACCAACACTGCAGATATCTGCTATGGGCATGGTAAACACCTGATCATATTTTGAAAGTAAGCGCAGAACAGTCCTGTCATACAGTGTCAGACAAGTGGAACTTCATAGCATCATTTTCATCCTCCTTATCCTCATTGATTAGCAACAACAACCAAAAAAGCCCCAAATTATGTGGCCGCTCTCATGTTGCACATCAGTTTCGATTTCTTCTCCTTGTCTGTGCCCTTGGTGGCTTCATGTTGGAGACACTGGTATAGGCTATTATCAGGGACAGTCATTGGGTGGATGTAGTGGCGTTTTACGGAGAAGGACAGTCTCCCACACACACTGGCTCCGTGACAAAGCAATTATTGTCATCAGTATACTGCTCAGTAGGTGGTGTCCTGCATGTGTTGGGTCAGAAGAGGCGCCCCTGAACATCACTGAAATGACCTGTCAGCAGTGCAGTGTCTCCTGTGGTGGAAGCACAGGACTTTCAGTGTGACCTTAAGTGGGTTGATTCATGATGACATGGCTTGGCACTGACTGCTTTCTGGGGGCTGCCTGTGCCAGGAAAAGACAGGGCATGACTGTGGATTGTGAACCAGAATGATGGATGTGAATGTGGATGGTGAACCAGAATGATGGATGTGAATGTGGATGGTGAACCAGAATGATGAATGTGAGTGTGGATGGTGAACCAGAATGATGGATGTGAGTGTGGATGGTGAACCAGAATGATTTATATGAATGTGGATGGTGAACCAGAATGTGAATGTGGATGGTGAACCAGAATGATTGATGTGAATGTGGATGGTGAACCAGAATGATGGATGTGAGTGTGGATGGTGAACCAGAATGATGGATGTGAGTGTGGATGGTGAACCAGAATGATGGATGTGGATGGTGAACCAGAATGATGAATGTGAGTGTGGATGGTGAACCAGAATGATGGATATGGATGGTGAACCAGAATGATGGATGTGAGTGTGGATTGTGAACCAGAATGATGGATGTGGATGGTGAACCAGAATGATGAATGTGAGTGTGGATGGTGAACCAGAATGATTGATATGAATGTGGATGGTGAACCAGAATGATGGATGTGAGTGTGGATGGTGAACCAGAATGATGGATGTGGATGGTGAACCAGAATGATGGATGTGAGTGTGAATGGTGAACCAGAATGATGGATGTGGGTGGTGAACCAGAATGATGGATGTGAGTGTGGATGGTGAACCAGAATGTGGATGGTGAACCAGAATGATGGATGTGGATGGTGAACCAGAATGATGGATGTGAGTGTGGATGGTGAACCAGAATGATGGATGTGGATGGTGAACCAGAATGATGGATGTGAGTGTGGATGGTGAACCAGAGTGATGGATGTGGATGGTGAACCAGAATGATGGATGTGAATGTGGATGGTGAACCAGAATGATGGATGTGAATGTGGATGGTGAACCAGAATGATGGATATGAATGTGGATGGTGAACCAGAATGATGAATGTGAATGTGGATGGTGAACCAGAATGATTTATATGACTGTGGATGGTGAACCAGAAGGATGGATATGAATGTGGATGGTGAACCAGAATGATGAATGTGGATGTGGATGGTGAACCAGAATGATGGATGTGAATGTGGATGGTGAATCAGAATGATGAATGTGAGTGTGGATGGTGAACCAGAATGATGGATGTGAGTGTGGATGGTGAACCAGAATGATGGATGTGAATGTGGATGGTGAACCAGAATGATGAATGTGAATGGTGAACCAGAATGATGGATGTGGATGGTGAACCAGAATGATGGATATGAATGTGGATGGTGAACCAGAAGTATGGATGTGGATGTGGATGGTGAACCAGAGTGATGGATGTGGATGGTGAACCAGAATGATGGATGTGAATGTGGATGGTGAACTAGAAGGATGGATGTGAGTGTGGGTGGTGAACCAGAATGATGAATGTGAATGTGGGTGGTGAACCAGAATGATGAATGTGAGGGTGGGTGGTGAACCAGAATGATGAATGTGAGTGTGGGTGGTGAACCAGAATGGTGGATGTGGATGTGGATGGTGAATCAGAATGATGGATGTGGATCTGGATGGTGAACCAGAATGAGTAGTGTGGGGATATTGCCACCTACATGGCTTGGAATATGGAACAACCAAAACAAACAGAAAAAAAGAATAAAAATCTACCAGCTGAAAAAAGAATGGCAGGTAGAAAGAGTCCTTTATTGCATGTCATGAAAGTAATGTCTTTGATGCTATTACACATTCTTCAGCAAAGTTTCTGGTGTTCCTATTTTTCAGATGTAACTTGGTTAAGCAGAAATGAAAATCATGCACATTGTTTCCTTTTAATTAAAGTCTTTGTCAGCATCAAACTTTGACTGTAATGTTATTTCAGTGTGTGTGACAGGGAAGGATTTTGCTTGACAACATGAAGTAAAACTTTCAGAGCGTCTATACCTATGATGAAACTTATCCGCAATGTATTTACAAGTTAAGAGGGAAAAAAAAGAAATTCAGATACTCAGAGCCTTGTACAGGCATATCGCTCTTCAACCTGCGTCATTGTGATAATCGACTATTGTTTTCAAGTCCTCAAAGAGACAGGGGGAAAATTTGGAATGCACAAGGCTGTTATGCTTACCAAAACTAGCCCATACACCTGAAAACAACACTTAATTGAGTGGTCAAGTTTAAGTTTTGATCAGTCTTGTTGGCAGTTGCCAACTGTTAAACTGCATGTTTGGGATAAAATGTTTATGTGACAGCAAACGATGGACCGTGGGATGGACAGTGGCAGCTGTGGGTTTAGCCTGCCATTTGTGCCATACAGACGCAAAGTGCACCACGCAGGCTGTCAATGTACACGAAGTTAACAAATTCAACCACTCTCTTGCGAAACTTTGTTTTTTCTGAATGTATGAAATACATTTGCTGGCTAATGACTTATGTGCACATACACACGCATGCATGCACGCATGCACAACACACACACACACACACACACGCACACATAGGCACATACAACACACACACACACACACACACACACACACACACACACACACACACACACACACACAGAGTCATCACATGTGCTAATATTCTCCCTGATGAATATACACACTGCATGTAAATTACACACACGCAAACACACATGCACATAACAATTGCGCATGTGTGCGTGATCACACACACATCACACACACACGCACGTACATGTACACGAATGCACACATTCACACATCCAGTATTTAAAGCAACAGCGCACTCTGAGATACACATCTTAGCTCTCACTATTGGCTTGTCTGTGCAGTTCAAGAGGGCCCCATCGGCAGAGGATTTAGACGACACGTTAACGAACGTGAAGTTCACCAGCCTGGCTTGGACCCATGACAGCACGGGCCTGTTCTACAACGTAAGTCTGACCATGGATGTAGGTGCTGATGGTAGAGAGGGGGAGGAGATGAAGGGGGGGGGGGGGGGGGGTTTGCCCCCATCCCTTTGTCAGAAGCCTGATTGGCGTAATGGGTAGGACGTCAAACTCATGTTCCAAAGTCCTGGGGTTTCATTCTCACTCGAGTCAGGTTCGAAGAGATTTTCTCTTTGGACTTACCAGCTGAGGAGATTCCAGTCCCCTTGGAATGAGACTTTAAACCGAGGTCCTAAGTGTGAAAGAATGCATCAGAAATCTTGTAGGTGCACACATGAGACTTTCCAGGTTTTAGTCTGACTTTGGGATTTTGAAAGGTCCCCAGTGCCATTCTTGAGTTTTTGCGCAAATCTGACAAGAAAATTGTGGGGCTTTGTGTGAGATTAAGACCGTTAGGTTTCAGGTTCACAATCCAGTCCATCATTTTATTCCAAATCAATTTGTCATGGCTTTTGCCAGCACCTCCGAACATGTTTGGTATGTAGTAAAAAGAAAAAAGTAGGCTCAAAATGTTCAAAAGACTGAGAGAAGAAGAATTGGTGAGAATATTGACCGGATTGCAGGCTTCAAGAATTGTTAGAATGCTTAGTTTGCAAGACAGGTGAAAGATCTTTAGCTTCAGGAGCCATTATCCCCTGACCCCTCAGGGTCACTGCTGTGGGGCCCACCTGCAGATCCAACATTGGTTTCTGGACCTCCTGAAAAATTTCAGGGTTTTCCTCATGCTCAGGTCTCATGTCAGATGTGTTAAATCCTACTGCATCTTTCTGGAGACTAGGGTGCTGTGTGCTGGTGGGATGGGCTGACACAGAAATAAAGCGCATGCATTGTGGTGTAGTGTTAAGGTATTGTCCCCGAAGAGAGAATGTGGCCACCTTAGCGATGAGATTGAAATCGGTAACATGAGGGAAAAATCTCACCATTGGTGATGAAGGAGGACACAAAGGATCCCTTGTCATTAGCATTGTGGTGAACATTGTGTTCAGTTGACAGTGTGTGTACTCAGATTGTTTGCTGTTTGATGCGACAATGGTGTGAACGATTACTTAATGTGAACAAGAGTGTTTCCATGTTGATGGGACGATGGTGTGAACGATTGCTTAATGTGAACAAGAGTGTTTCTTTTTTGATGGGACAGTGGTGTGAATGATTGCTTAATGTGAACAAGAGTGTTTCCTGTTTGATGGGACGATGGTGTGAATGATTGCTTAATGTGAACAAGAGTTTGAAGAGGGATGTACAAGGGATGGGAATGATTGGGGGGAGGGAGGGGGGGGGGGGGGGAGAAGAAGGGAAGAGGGGAATAGGAGGTACCTTTCATTCACACTAACTTAACTGGTGGGTAGCATTACCAGTATTGGGTCAAGCTGGACTCCTGGACACAGACAAGACAGACTGGTGCACGCACAGAGTCGGTTTCATGCACAGTAACCTTCAGTGGTGGGGAATGCAGGGGAATGCAGACAAATCAAGGAATTTCAATTTCCCTTTGATGACAGAGGTACCCAGAAAGCGAAGGGAAATCGGACGGCACGGAGACGACCTCCAACCTTCACCACAAGCTGTACTTCCATCAGATGGGCACTGATCAGAGCGAGGATGTGCTGGTGGCCGAAATGCCGGAACATCCCAAGTGGATGATGTGAGGAAAGCTGAGAGACCAGGGAGAGGGAGGGAGGGAGAGTGTTGTCACTGGCATGTGTTTTTTGTGGGAGTGTGTGTATCACACACACTTGTGTAAAGTGTATGATAGCAGCTGACTTATTTGGGCTGTTTATTTATCACACACACACAAAAGAAAAAAATTGATGTATCTGCTCGTGTATGCGAGTCCCTTTATCAGGGCTCTCACTTCTCTGTGAAATTGTGAATTTCAATGAAAATGTCATGGATTTTTTTTTTTCAGGGAAGAAAAATCGGGGTTGAAAAAAAAAAAAGAAAAAAAAAAAGACAAACTGGGGGGAGTTTTAGTTGCATGCTTGGTATACTAGCAGACAACACTGAAGTCACGAGACCTCATGTTCTTCACTAGAGCAGCTGTTGCCATTTTGTCTCCAAAATGCCGGAACATCCGAAGGCCCCCAGAATTGCAATGCATGGTTACTGTGCCTCAGCAAGATGCTGGGGAAATGAAATGAAAGAGGTGGATAAAGATTGTTCAGACTGATGTTCATGCCCACGGTCATGGCTGGACAGACATGTGGATGATTTACTGATCGATTTGTGATACTGCCAGCTGGAGAACGTTGGGAGGGTTTTTCTCGGTCTCTGTTCACTTTGTTGTGTTGGAGTGAGATAGGGTAAAGGAGAAACACAGGCATTACTGGACAGTTTAAGGTGAAGAGACAGGTGGGGGGGGGGGGGGGGGGAAGACAGCTGGAACTTCAGTGGGAGTCCTGATTTATCTGCCCCTGTCTGCATCTCATCACAGGAAAAACTAATGAAGAAATGTGCTTTTAAGTCTTGTTCAGAATGTGGAATCATATCCATAGAAGAAACCTGTCAAGACGGCGGATGAATGAAGAGGTAATCATTTTTAAGGATGATGTAGTTAGGAAGAGCAGTGTGGAAATGACGCCACCGAGACCAAGGAAGATGTGACTACACAGCCGTATGCTTTTCATGCACTTTGTAACTGCTTGATGTTGATGCTTCTGTATTGAACATGGAAGAGGAAAAAGGCCTGTGTATGTGATTATAAGCTGAGGTTTGATCTTTGATAAATAAGAAAGCATGTATGTTTTCAGAGGGGCAGAAATATCGGACAACGGTAACTACCTCATTCTGAGCCCAAGAGAAGGGTGCGACCCAGTGAACAGGCTGTACTACACCAATCTGGATGAGCTGGAGAATGGCATCACTGGTGAGACTGAGTCACTGCTTGGGGGGCGTGTGTGTGTGTGTGTGTGTGTGTGTGTGTGTGTGTGTGTGTGTGTGTACAGATATGCACCAACACCAGTAATCCCCAAACAGTTCTCACTCTTCCAGACCCGATTAGGAACAGATTATGTGTACTTGCATGCATGAAAGTAACAAATCAGTTTTGTGTATGTGCCTCACTGCTCACTTCGGACACACACTAGCTAGAAACTACTCTGTCATGAACTGGCAGCATAGCTTTCAGTTGACAGTTTCGGTGGATATTTGATCACAAAATGAAAAATGCTAAAAGGGTTTTTGCTTGCTATTTGTAGACATGCTTTTTTTTCGCAACCAAAAAAAAAGGATGTTGGTAAGGGGATTGGGAGCAGTTGATGTTTTTAACTTGACTTTTTTTGTTTAACGTCTGTTTTAGGAGTCGTGCCATATGTCAAGCTCATTGATAACTTCGAAGCTGAATATTCGGTAAGTTTGAAATGTGTTTTTATTGAAATATTCAGTTTAATAACTTTTTTAATGACATGTGTACATATGTATTATGTTTGATAATTTTATGTTTTTATTGAAATATTCAGTTTAATAACTTTTTTAATGACATGTGTACATATGTATTATGTTTGATAATTTTATGTAATATGTATATGTCTGTGGTTTGGGTGACTTAGAACCCATAGTGAACTAAACATAGCCGTTTTTGACAACATATTTAAATAGAGATTTTTTTTTTTTTCTGTTCTTTCTTTCTTTTCTTATTTTTTTTTACATGAGAGAAAAGTTACGACATTTTGTTTTAAAATTTTCTGCAAGCTTTCTTCTTGTTCTTTGTGATGGAAAAAAGTATGCTCCAAAAGAGTTCGGTCCTTTCTGACGGGGTCCATGCAGGACTATGAAAATAGTTGAAAATCATGGAATTTATTAAACTTTATTTTCCAGGACAGGAAAGTCATGTCAGGAATTTGAGTGATGAAATTGTGGTGCCTTGCCAGTCTGTATAGATGCTGCTGTATTTCTGATAATGTAGTACAGTTCAGTACAACACAGCAGAGCACAGTACAGTACAGTATGGTGCAGCACAGTACAGTATGGTGCGGCACAGTACAGTACAGCAATGCAGAGTACAGTATAATACATTATATTGTATTTACAGTACAGTATAATACAGCACGGTACAGTACAGTAGAAAATGGAATGTTTAAGATATGAAAATCCCTTTTCTGTAACAATGTTGAAAAATGTGCTCCATGAGTTCAATATCTTAAAGTTATTCTGCACAGTACTACACAGTACAGTACAGTACAGAACAGAACAGAACAGAACAGAACAGTACAGTATGGTGCAGTACAATATATTATATTGTAATTACAGTATAGTATAGCACAGTACAGTACATTATATTGTATTTACAGTACATTATAGTACAGCACAGTACAGTACATTATATTGTATTTACAGTACAATATGGTACAGCACAGTACAGTACATTATATTGTATTTACAGTGCAGTATAGTGCAGCACAGTACAGTAGAGTAGAGAATGGAATGTTTAAAAGGTATGTGAATATCCCTTTTGTGCAACAGTGTTGAAAAATGTGCTCCAAGAGTACAATATGTTTAAGTTATTCTGCACAATACAACATAGTATAGTATAGTACAGTACAGTACAGTACAGTACAGTATAGTACAGTACAGTACAGTACAGTAAACTGCAGTGTAGTACAGAATGGAATGGAACGGAAGAGCACAGCACAGCACGGCACCGCCCCATGAGGACAGGACAGTACAGAATAGTCAGTTTTCCTTCCGTCACTGTGGTGAGGCATGGACATCCCTTTTTCTGTGACAGTACGTCCACAACCAGGGGTCAAAGTTCGTCTTCAAGACCAACAAGGATGCTCCTCGCTACAAGCTGATCGTCATTGACATAGAACGTCCTGAACCGGTAAGTGCTGGATGGGGACTAGGAGAGAAGTGGGGGTGAGATAGGAGAAGGGAAGGGAAGGCAAGAGACGGCAAATGGATTTGCATGATGGGGGTATGGCTGCATGCTTTTTGTGTACATCAGGATTCTTACTTTTAGGCAAATTGGCAGATTCCAGTGAAATGTAAATGAGGAAGTGCGTGGGGTGGGGGTGGGAAGAATTCTGAGAAAAAAAATTTCAGGGGAGGAGAAGGGAAAAAAATGCACTGGAATGATGGAGCAGTTGTCTTATTTTTGATACGCCAGCAGACAGCACCGATGTAAGGAAAGTTCATGGTACTTTTTCGCAAGAGTATGTGATTGCTATTTTGTCTGTCTGGTTGAAGGCAAAGTAATGTGAACAAGACTTCGCAAAAGTGGAAGAGATTGATTATAAAGTTATGGATACAAATTTGTGGTTGTGGTTGGACTGAAAGATTGAACAATAACACCACGTAATGCTGAGATTGGTATCGGACTGCTACGTTGGGAAAGCAAGTTTGAGAATTTTTTTCCAGGAAAAAGGATTTTGGGCATGGGAATTTACCAGCCCCCCCCCCCTCCCCCCTCCCCCCCAGGCCCCTTCTATTCCTTACCCACTTGTTCCTCTGCCATTCCCCATTCAATTTTTTTGATCTTTACCTGTTTTCAGTGTGAGCCCTGATGTGTGTGTGTGTGTGTGTATGTGTGTTTGTGTGTGTGTGTGTGTGTGTGTTTGTGTGTATGTGTGTTTGTGTGTATGTGTGTTTGTGTGTATGTGTGTTTTCTTTAAGTATGTGTGCCTATGTAGGGTTGTGCATTTTCACAAATTGCAAGCTGTGCGTGAATATGGTATGTAGATTTATGATTGGGGGTAGAAGCAGAAGAGTGTGTGGGACCTGTGTAAAGACATCTTGTCGTCAGATTTGTTGGAAGCTGCAAAAGTTGTGCATTTGCATGCATGCACACACATGCATGTTGTCACTCGCATACAGTCTGTCTTGCACACATGTTCACCTGGATGCAAACAGACATACAGCTATGCACATACATACACACAGTCACATACAATCAAGCACGCATGTACATAGAGATACAAACATTCAAACACAACGCGCGCACACGCATGCGCACACACACACATGCGCACGCATGCATACACACACACGCACGCACACACATGTACATATACACACACACACGCATGTACACACATACACGTATGCGCACACACAAGCACATGTGCACACACGGGCATGCACGCATGCACGCACGCACGCGCACACGTGCACACACACACACATACACTCTCACACACACACACACACATGTACATATACACACACACGCATGTACACACATGTGCGCACACACACACACACACACACACTACACACACACACACACACACACACACACACACACACTACACACAGACACACACACTCACTCACACACACACCACACACACACACACACACACACACACACACACACACACACACACACACACACACACACACACACACACACACACACACACACACTACACACACACACCACACACACACACACACACACACACACACACTACACCACACACACACACACACACACACACCATGCACCATGCACACACAGACACACCACACACACACGCACACACACACACTCACACACACACACACACACACACACACACATGTACATATACACACACACACGCATATACACACATGAGCACACACACACAAGAGCATGCACGCACGCTCACACACACACATCACACACCACACACACACACACACACACACCGCGACTGACAATACAGGTGGTTGGCACTGTGCACAGGAAAACTGGACGACGCTGGTGGATCAAGATGAAAGGGGAGCAGTCCTGGAGTGGGTCACCTGCGTCCACAGAACAAACTGGTGATCGGTTACCTGCATCACGTGAAGGTACGCCTTCTGTCAGGACAGGCTGATTTGACCATGTTTTAAAAGTGCACTTATGTGCACAAAATAACAAACTACTCCTGACTTGAAGGTTTGCTTACTTGTTTTGGGATTTCCTAATGAATGTCACAGTAATGTTTCTTGTAAACTATTATGGCAGGTGTGGTGTGGTGTAGATGATCTGCCCTGTAGAGGAAACGGACACATTAGAGGTAAACTATTATGGCAGGTGTGGTGTAGTGTAGATGATCTGCCCTGTAGAGGAAACAGACATATTCAAGGCAACCATTACGGCAGGTGTAGTGTAGTGTAGATGATCTACCCTGTAAAGGAAACGGACACATTAGAGGTAAAACTATTATGGCAGGTGTGGTGCAGTGTAGATGATTACCTGTAAGGAAACTGACAATTAGAGGTAAACTATTATGGCAGGTGTGGTGCAGTGTAGATGATCTACCCTGTAGAGGAAACAGACACATTAGAGGTAAACTAGTATGGCAGGTGTGTTGTGGTGTAGATGAACTAGCCTGCAGAATAAACAGACACATTAGAGGTAAACTATTATGGCAGGTGTGGTGTAGTGTAGATGAACTAGCCTGCAGAATAAACTGACACATTAGAGGTAAACTATTATGGCAGGTGTGGTGTAGTGTAGGTGATCTACCCTGTAGAGGAAACAGACACATTAGAGGTAAACTAGTATGGCAGGTGTGGTGTAGTGTAGATGAACTAGCCTGTAGAATAAACAGACACATTCAAGGTAAACTTTGTCAGTTACTAAATTTCTCTGCAATATCTGGAAGGCTTTGGACGTAAAGACGGAAATGAATTTGTTAGCGGCAGAAATCCATGCAACCCCCAGCCTCCTCTCTGCCCTGGAAAACAGCAACAACATTGGTATTTAAAGGTGAAGGATCTCTGGTTTGCAACAACAACGTTGGTATTTAAAGGTGAAGGATCTCTGGTTTGCAACAACAACGTTGGTATTTAAAGGTGAAGGATCTCTGGTTTGCAACAACAACGTTGGTATATTAAGGTGAAGGATCTCTGGTTTGCAACAACAACGTTGGTATTTAAAGGTGAAGGATCGCTGGTTTGCAACAACAACATTGGTATTTAAAGGTGAAGGATCTCTGGTTCGCAACAACAACATTGGTATTTAAAGGTGAAGGATCTCAGGTTTGTCATTGGGGAGGTTTCCACAGTCTGTCAGTGATGGTGACAGAGGAACTGTGTAACAGGAGATGGCAGCTTCTGTCGAGGTGTGGACGTTTGTCCTTGCTGATTCAGCAGCTCTCAAGTGTGTTGGGTGTGCAGGCGGAGGTGTTCATGCTGATTCAGGTGTCAGGTGTGTTGGGTGTGCAGGCGGAGGTGTTCATGCTGATTCAGGTGTCAGGTGTGTTGGGTGTGCAGGCGGAGGTGTTCATGCTGATTCAGGTGTCAGGTGTGTTGGGTGTGCAGGCAGAGGTGTTCATGCTGATTCAGGTGTGTTGGGTGTGCAGGCAGAGGTGTTCATGCTGATTCAGGTGTGTTGGGTGTGCAGGCAGAGGTGTTCATACTGATTCAGGTGTCAGGTGTGATGGGTGTGCAGGCAGAGGTGCCCATGCTGATTCAGGTGTCAGGTGTGATGGGTGTGCAGGCAGAGGTGTTCATGCTGATTCAGGTGTCAGGTGTGTTGGGTGTGCAGGCGGAGGTGTTCATGATGATTCAGGTGTCAGGTGTTTTGGGTATGTCAGGTGTGTATGGTGTGCAGGCGGAGGTGTTTATGCTGATTCAGGTGTCAGGTGGTTTTTAGTGTGTTATGTGTGCAGGCTGAAGTGTGATACTGGTTCTTCTGGTATGTTGGGTTTGTTGGGTGTGCAGGAGGTGGTGTTCATGCCGATTCTTCAGGTGTCAAGTGTGTTGGGTGTGCAGGCGGAGGTGCTCATGCTGAATTAGAAGGTGTTAGTTGTGTCAGGTGTGATGGGTGTGCAGGCAGAGGTGTCCATGCTGATTCAGGTGTCAGGTGTGTTGGGTGTGCAGGCGGAGGTGTTCATACTGATTCAGGTGTCAGGTGTGTTGGGTGTGCAGGCGGAGGTGTTCATGCTGATTCAGGTGTCAGGTGTGTTGGGTGTGCAGGCAGAGGTGTTCATACTGATTCAGGTGTCAGGTGTGATGGGTGTTCAGGCAGAGGTGTTCATGCTGATTCAGGTGTCAGGTGTGTTGGGTGTGCAGGCAGAGGTGTTCATACTGATTCAGGTGTGTTGGGTGTGCAGGCGGAGGTGTTCATGCTGATTCAGGTGTCAGGTGTGTTGGGTGTGCAGGCAGAGGTGTCCATGCTCATTCAGGTGTCGGGTGTGATGGGTGTTCAGGCAGAGGTGTTCATGCTGATTCAGGTGTCAGGTGTGTTGGGTGTTCAGGCAGAGGTGTTCATGCTGATTCAGGTGTCAGGTGTGTTGGGTGTGCAGGCAGAGGTGTTCATGCTGATTCAGGTGTGTTGGGTGTGCAGGCAGAGGTGTTCATGCTGATTCAGGTGTGTTGGGTGTGCAGGCAGAGGTGTTCATGCTGATTCAGGTGTCAGGTGTGTTGGGTGTGCAGGCAGAGGTGTCCATGCTCATTCAGGTGTCAGGTGTGATGGGTGTTCAGGCGGAGGTGTTCATGCTGATTCAGGTGTCAGGTGTGATGGGTATGCAGGTGGAGGTGTTCGTGCTGATTCAGGTGTGTTGGGTGTTAATGCTGATTCTTCAGGTGTGTATGGTGTGCAGGCGGAGGTGTTCATCCACGACCTGGACACAGGGGCCAGGCTGTACCAGCTCCCTCTGGAGCTTGGTTCGATCATCAGCGTTACTGGCCGTTTCCGTAACACAGAGGTAGGCTGTCCCAATTCTTTTTTTTTTTTTTTTTTTAGTAATTTTTTTGAAAGATATTTTTTAAAGAAGTTTTATCTTCTATGTATGTATGTTTGTTGGGGAGGGGAAGGGGCTGTTGTCATTAAAAGACAACGTTACACACACACACACACACACACACATACACATGCACTCACACACACGCACACACACACACACACACACATGCACACGCACACATGCACACGCATACACACACACATACACATGCACTCACACACACGCACACGCACACACACACACACACACACATGCACACGCACACACACACACATATGTCTATCTCTGTACATTTACACTTCTTTTTTTCTCATTCATATGAGCTTGTTTTTAAGGAAAGGTGAAACAATAAGCTTTTTTGTTTATATTTTGTTCCAGTGTTTCCTTTTTTTTCTATGTAGTCCTTTGTGTTACAGACTGTCTTGAAAAACTGAAAAAAGGGCACAGCAATCATTGCACAGTGAGGTTTATGTGATTTTGTTTAACACTTTGTTTTGTTTGTTTTGACATTTTTTTTTTACAGGTTATGTTCAAAACCTATCCCCCCCCCCCCCCCCAAAAAAAAAGAAGAAAAAGTTTCACAGCAATGTTATATATATATGAGCAGACCTGCCATTCACCCCGACTTCGTCGGGTAAACTCCGCTTTTTTGGCCTTCAGCCCACTCTCCGACCGTGATAGCCAAAACTCTGATATTTTGAGAGCCGTCAAACAAAGATTTTTTCTCTCTTCTGCACAAGACTGTCCAAATAGGCACAATACTATCTAGGTGTGCCCAAACCGGTCGAGGTTACTGTTTGATGGAAATTCATCGCTGAATTTTGATTGGTCAAAAATAGCCAAAGTGTGATCACTTCCTTTGAAGATGGCAGAACAACTAGACGAAAGCGATCGTGTTGTGACTGAAAAGGCGAACAAGAAACACAATCAGAAATGGAAAGAGGACTACAAGAGTGTTTATCCATGTTTTGCCTAGTCAGTGAAAGGGGCAAACTATGCTTTCTGCACATTGTGCAGAACAAATATTGATTTAAGCTCTGAGGGTGCTCACGCACGCAGTATTGTATTACCACTGAGCATTCTTGACGTGCAGTCCACAAATGAAGTTAAGTTTTGTGTGTTTGCAGAGATTGCATGAATATAGGACCTGGTCACAATTTTTGTGAGAACTAGTCCAAAAGAAAACGTAAACCAGTAAAAAAGAAGTAATTTAAGGCCTCCCTTAGAATATTTATCAGTACTAGTGAAAATCTATCAATCCCTGGAACTGAGAGGCTTTTTTTTTTTTTTTTTTTTAAATTTGAAATAATTATTTTACTGATAACAGTAAATGCAATCACTGGGTTGTATTTATATATGTGTGTGTATTTTTGTTGTTGTCGTACCCTGGCTAAAAGACTCAGGGATCATCTAAGCAGCTGAAGTACTTGAACACTATGGTACAAATGCATCAGCTGGGGATGAGAACATTACATGTGTGACTGTTTTTGATTACCCTGCCACATGGACAGCCAGACTCCGACTTCCGGGGATTTTGGAGACTGATAATGTTATGCTAGGAGCTTGTCACAACTGAAGACAATCCCCGCATAACTATGCAGAGCATAACAACATTTAGATGCAGCCTTGGTGTTCTAGCCTATGTCAGTTGGTCTGACACAGCCTTAAGCCAAGGCAGTATATTTTTATAAATCACTTAAAATCTACATAATCTCTCTCCCTATCTCTCTGTTTCTCTCTGTCTGTGTGATGTCACTATGTGTGTTAGTCTCAAATTTACACAACATAAGCATGAAAATGAATGCACAGTAGTTGTGTGTGTGTGTGTGTGGTTTTTTTTTTTAGCTTTTCATCATTTTATGCTGCAGGCTGATTGATCTGTATAAGTATTAACTTGAAAGTATGTTGTTGAATGTATTGATAGTAAGATCAAAATTCATGCATTTCTGTGCTTTTGTGGGTTACTTCTCTGCTCACTAATTATTTAAAAACCTTCAGCTTCAGGGGCCGTTGCCCCCTGACCTCCAACGGGGTGTTGCCCCTGTACCCCACTGGGGGCCTACGCCGGCCCCCAGACCCGCTCTTCTTTTTCATTTTCAAAATGTGGCAGGTCTGTATGATGTCCTTATAATTTCTCTGTTACAATTGTTTTGTGATAGTATAATCCTGAATCACACACTGTCTTCATTGTACGGACAAGCAGACTGAATTCATTTCATGCTGCAGATGCAGATCATCGTGAGGAAGTAAAAAAGAATTACTTGTTAAGCTCGTCTGCATCCCGAGTTGAGTACATGTGAAATGCTGTTCCTTATAGAATTCTCTGTGTCTCAGGGTCGCAGCATTTGGTTGTGTTGTGCATCCATGTGAACGTAGTGCGTCAGAGATGCACATCTGTGTGTAAGGATTGGAATGAATCCTTCTCCTACCCCCCCCCCCCCCACCCCTCTGAAAGTGAATCCCCATCCTCCCAACTGTTCTGAAAATGTACCACCCCCCTCCAGCCCCAACCCCATCACTCTAAAAAAAAAAAAAAAAGTTGGCTCTCCATCCGCCCTGTCCTGATTTCATCCTTTCAGAAGTGTCACACAAAGTAACACTCAAACAAGCAAAACAGTTTCTCAAGAAAAAAAGTTATCTCCCGCAAGTTCTCTCCCATTGTCTTCCTTGATCTTGAAGTAGATTTATGCTGTGATTTTCTTTTTTTTTTTTTTTACTGCATTGCAGATTTCTCATGTTTTCTGTTTTTCCACCTCCCATGTAATGTATCTCTGTCCCTTCCTTTTTTCTCTTTGTCTGTTGGTTCCTCAAGGCTCGGCCTCTGTGTGTGTGGTGCGTGTGCGTGTGCGCGCACGCATTTCATTCACTTTTCATTTTTCAAAAGTTATTTGATGGTCTAGGTGTTCCTGTCCTTCACGTCCTACCTGAAGCCCAACATCATCTACCACGTGGACCTGACACAGGAAGTGTATGAAACAAAGGTAATCTTGACATTTTTTCCCTCATTTCATCGGAAGATTATGGCAGGGGCAAAAGTAAAAGGGGGGGGGGGGGGGGGGGTTCTTGCAATATTGCCTGTGAGGTTGAGATGTGGATGGGTTGTATGTAAATATATGTGTATGTATACGCATGGATGCATGGTATTCATATGATGGTGTTCCAGGCTCGATAAGAGTTGTGGGGTCTTTTTTATGCATTGATGTTTTTTTTCTTTTATAATTGGTGAGAATAAGGATGATGCTGTAGAGTTCTATTCAGGTCAGACTGTTGACAGAGGTGTAGTCTGCTGTTCTTTTCTTAACGTATCTTGCGTCAGCCAGGGGTGAGATGTAAGAGGCCAGAGAGAGCAGTGTCAGTCAGGACAGTGGGGCAACACTCTCACAAACGTCGTGCACTAAGTGAATGAAGTTTCACTGAGCGCATCTGGTCTTCATGTTTGAGAGTTCAGAGCTCTCTGAACTTGGGAAGGAGGTGGCTGGGGTAAAAAAAAGACAAACAACACATACAAAAAGCATCAGCTCCACCGCCTCCACCCTCCCCCCCAAAAGCAAGCAAAGAAAGAAAGACAGGCGCCTCGTCGGTGACCCCTTTGACCTACTCATCTGGCTGTCTGTGACCCTCGCCTCTTCATCATGGGGTGACTTATGTGGTGTTTACCTAGTGTGCTGATGCAGCAGTGCAGAGTATACAGTGCAGTTTTTTTTTCTTTTTTCTTTTTTTTTTTTAGCTGGCAATATGCAAGATAAATGAAAAACTTTCAGATGGTTCTTCTGTGAATTTGTAGTGTAGGGCCAATACCTAGAAGTCATTCAGTTGGGAGGTCAGCTGACCAACTGAGAAGCAGAATAAAGAAACTGATCCAGTAATATGTGTTAGTGCAACAACGACAACAAAGTTCGTTTGGTGCTATGGTGTATGAGCACCAACGTGTTTAAGCAGCAAGAAAAAGAAATATCATTCGGCCGTCGTGGCTAAGTAGTTTGTGTTGTGGACAACCAGTTTGGAGGGCATGGGTTTGATTTTCATCAGAGCAATTTATTTGTAGGAGTTTTCTGCCCTGATTGGTTCCTGACCAGAGTTGAGTTTGCTGTGGGCTCGGTTTGGAAGACTGGGACCACACAGTCAAGTTGTATATTTCCTGACCAACACTGCAGGTGTCTGTATCTCTCGGGGCTGGTTGACACTGGCGTATGTATCATGGAAGTAAGTGTAGAATACAGCCCTTTCTTGCAGTCTCAGACCAGAATGGAAATCCATATCATCATCTTCATCCTCATTGATAAACATTAAACAAACAAAAAAAATCTCACATTCTGTTGCATTTCATGCCCTGCTCTTTTGTTGATCTCAGTTTTGATTGTTTCTCGACGTCTGTGGCTTTGCTTTGGTTCTTTGGGGGCACTGGTATGGGTGAATTCAAAGGGACTGTTGTTAGACAGACGTGGTGGAGCATTCTGGGGGGAGAGCTCACTCATGCCAGCTCCGCAATTTAGCAATTTTTGTTGTCAGTAGAGGGCTTAGTGGCGGTGTCCTGCCTATGTTGAATCAGAACAGGCGCCACTGAACACGACCGAAGTGACACAGCAGCAGTGCAGTGTCTCCTCTTGGTGGGCTGCCTCGTGGCAACATACCATTGACTGCTCCCTTTGGATTGCCGGGGCTGGGGCGGGACAGGCCAAGCTGCGGCTGAGAACAGGGGGGTGTGGGGGGGTCATCCCGATAGATCCCCGCACCGATAGATCCCCGCACCGAACCGATAGATCCCCGCACCGATAGATCCCCGAATCGGTAGTAGGGTTTTAGGGTTAGGGATCTATTGGTGTCGGGAGCTATCGAGGTGCACCCGGGGTGGGGGGTGGAGGGGAGCACTTTTAAATGAAAGGCATGAGTGAAAAGCTACTGAGGTGGCAGAGAAGATGATGCAGAAAAAAAAGGAATATTATTTGGTGCCGTGGTGTTGTGCATCAGCTCTTCCTTCTTTCTGCACACCTCAGCTGAGCTGTTCATTGAACTCATTGGCTGACACAGAGATCGACCTTCTGAAGACCTTCTCCACTAACAACGATAACGAAAAAACAAAACAAAAAAACAAATGCTGAGACTTGATGTCGAGGTGTGAATCAGGAGCGGGAAAACGGATGTGCGTCCCTTTCTTACAATGGCTGTGCTATGCACTGGCCCCAAGTGGTCAACTGCTCTTTGCTGTGGGATAGTTTCTCTCCAGCCGCTGTTTGGTTCATTACCCTAACCCCTTCTGTGCAGGTGTTCAAAGAGGTCGCGGTCAAAGGGTTCAACCACGAAGACTACGAGACGGTGCAGAAGTTCTACCACAGCAAGGATGGCACCAAAATCCCCATGTTCCTCGTCTACAGGAAGGTGGGTCTGCATGACGACGGCATTAACAGCATCTCAACACACTCCCAGAGTTACATGGCCGAGTCACTTGACCATGTCACTCTTAGTTGCCGATCCTCTCAGAGTTTTCTGGAATTTTCCTGTTTTACAAATCGTTGTTCAATTTAGTGAGAGGAAAAGATGTCCAGAATGTCAAAGGTTTTATGTAAAGCTGAGAATTTTGAGGGATCGGTTTTTAATACAGCTGATAAAGTATTATAGAATAAAGCCAAACTGGTGTGTGAATGTTGACAATTAGGTGTAGTGGAAAGCACATTTTCTTTTTAAATCCTTTGTCAGCTGAAGCACAAGGGAGTGAAAAATGCTGCCACTCAAAGCCAAACTTTCCCACACCCACCCACCACTCCCTCCCCATCTTCCCCTTTCTTCCTCCCCCCCCCCCCCCCCCCCCCCCCCCCCCCCCCCCCCCCCCCCCCCCCCCCCCCCTTCACCTCCACTGTATCCCCTGATTCCAAATTTGCACTCCCAACAGGTCGTCGGCCCTGTTGAAGCATGAGAAATACCAACATGTATCATTGCTGTACTGACCGTTGTCCATTTGGTTCATCTCTGATGAATGTGTGGAATGTCTGATGTTCCCAGGACAGAGGAACTCAGTGTGGGTCTGAGAAAAGCTGTCTTTGGAAGCCACTTTCACCTGCTATTGATTTTGTTCATTTAAATTTCATGTGCCAGACTTAAGCCTTTCACTCCCGGCCACGGATATAGCCGTGGTTCATGGGTCATCTGACCAGTCACATGACATTGTTTACTTCTTTACAAATGGCAGCTCCCATATAGCGTGTTTGAAGTGATTTTTCAGCAAGTTTTGGGTCAATTTTG
>CM065747.1:27991991-28014491 GCA_033310375.1 Conus canariensis
ACAGACATATACATACATGCATGGTAAACCAGGTTGCACACAGTAACTGAAGTACATAACATACTGACTCTGGTCTTAGGCCAGAAGCCATCAGCAATGGCAGAACCATGTTTACATGAGAAAAACCGTGTTCAGTTTGCTGAAGATTCTGTTCCCCCAAATTTGTAAAAGATGTGATTTTATTGGGGTGGAAGAAATAATGATGGTGAACCACCACGCCTGTGTCCTTTTGATGGGAAGCTGAAAAACTTGAGGTTTTTTTTTCTTTTTTTTTTTTTCAAAGTTCATTAAGGTTTCCTGTCCACATTCAACTATGGTGATGTGGCAGTCAGGAATAAACTAGTCCATGAAAGTGGGGGAAGGAGACCAGTTTTAAACAACGCAGCTCCACCAGAATGATAGGACTTTAAGTCGGGCGGCTGACACTGCTTGATTCGGTCACTAGCGTGATTTGAACTTGCTTCATTTCACTGCAAGCTTGTGCTGTACCAGTGAGTTGCCGTGGAAAGTGGTTTATGATAACCCTGCCTTTGTTGGAAATTTTGCATTTTGTCATACAAGTTTAGTGCTGTGGGCAGATAACTATTTCGTCAGCATGTAAGAAAAAAACAACAAGAGAAAAATGTTTAAAGCTGAACACAAACGCGCTGCATGCGGCCATAGTTTAACAACGTGTAGTGTTTGATACAAAATGGACCCCAGTGGTCTACATTGAGGATGTCATGGGAAGAGATGATGCGTGGGCGTTGCATTCAGCCGTTGTCAGTACAAGGTACAGTTTTTCCTTTGGATCCTGTGATGTGACTTGTCAGACCCTTGGAAGCATTGAGGAGGGGTGTGTGTGTGTGTGTGTGTGTGTGTGTAAGCTTTTCATTCTGTCAGGTGATTTATTGAATGCAGGCTAGTGGAAATAATGTGGTTTATGTCACAATATCTGTCTAGACAACGTGCTGGTGGACCTGTTTTTCGTTTGCTGTGAACTGTTCTCGAAGGGGAGGGATCAAATTCAAATGGAAGTCTTTCTGTGACATGTGGTGTACCAAAGGACAGCTCATGGGCAGTCAGAGGACTGCACAGTGCATGCACTTGTCTTTCTGTATCAAATGCAGACATGCCTAGCCCATGATTTTTTTTCCCACCTAGTTTCTATGGTAATTTATATGAAACTTGAGAATGACGGTCAAGATTTGAAAATGAAAATTTGGGGGGGGGGGGGGGGGGGGGGGGGAAGCAGGCAAGTCTCTGAAATGCACTTGTTGATTTGGGGTTGGTATGTGAGGTCGTTTGTACTGAGTGATCCCTGAGAATGTTGGACTGGGGAATGTGAGTTAACCAACAACTAAAGATTGTGTAGAAACATCCCCTTCCTGAATTTGTACAGACGTACAGCAGCCAGTAAGATATGCTGCCTTGTCCTATTTTATGGATGTATTCTAAACAGACCATGAGAAAAAGGGCCTTTGAAAAACGTACATGTGTTTGTGAACAGGATTGTTATCAACGGAGCCTCCAACGGAGGACTTCTGGTGGGAGCCTGTCTGAACCAGAGACCTGACCTCTTTGCTGCCGGCATTGCCCAAGTTGGGTGAGCTGACAGTTGTCTTTTTTTAAAAAAAATAAATAATGTAAATGTTTGTTTAGTGGAAGATGGTCTTTCTGTTATGATACATTTTTGGTAAATTCAAAATTATTTGTTGTTTGTTTGGTCAGAAGCCTGTGTTTGTGACAGATTCAGTTGATAATGAAAGCAGATTTAAAGCAGTTGGTATGTGCATCACCTGGACATTGAGAGAATTGGTTTCAGCTGTGATTATTTATTTACTCTTTTCAGAAAGAGAGGGGGTTAGTTACCGCCAAGGACATAGACAAAGTACAGGACAAGACGCAATGCATTTCGACCTCTTGGGTCTTCTTCAGGCAATAAACAAATAACATTTAGGAGTGAAAACGAAGAATGAGAAACCACTTATCTTCTCATATTCAGCACATGATCAAAATGGCCGCCGGATGGAAACCTTATTTACTGTTGTTCTTGTTTGCTTATTAATTTGCAGTCTGTTGTGAAGAACTGCAATCAGCGACCACTTTGTTTGATGATGATTGATGATGATAATCATCTGGGTGGTGTAGACGTCCAGTGGAAGCTTTTAGGTTATTCTTCATTTGAAAGACTTTAAATTCAAGAACACAAATCATCCAGTTTTAAAATCTTAACGATCCTGTTAACACTTCTGTGTGTCTTAATTTCAAATTTTTTAATTCATTGTCCAGGATCACGAAATTCTTTTAATTTTTTTTGACGTAATTGGACGCAGAAATGGCCCTTATGTAAGTGTGAATTATGGTCTGCATATTTCTGCTGTGCAGTCAAAAAGTGTATTAAAACAGAAGAATATAAAGAAAATAAAACTGCAGTTAAACAGCAAAAAAAAAAAAAAAATGAAACCAGTAAAGTAGCTGAAAATAAGTACAGTTTTAAAACAGACATGAGCTTTACAGTTTTAAAACAGACGTGAGCTTTACAGTTTTAACAGAGACATGAGCTTTACAGTTTTAAAACAGACGTGAGCTTTACAGTTTTAAAACAGACATGAGCTTTAGAGTTTTAAAACAGACGTGAGCTTTACAGTTTTAAAACAGACGTGAGCTTTACAGTTTTAAAACAGACATGAGCTTTACAGTTTTAAAACAGACGTGAGCTTTAGAGTTTTAAAACAGACGTGAGCTTTAGAGTTTTAAAACAGACGT
This sequence comes from Conus canariensis, assembly GCA_033310375.1. NCBI lineage: Eukaryota > Metazoa > Mollusca > Gastropoda > Neogastropoda > Conidae > Conus > Conus canariensis. Next base: position 27,994,740 of record CM065747.1, read on the forward strand.
GAGCTTTACAGTTTTAAAACAGACGTGAGCTTTACAGTTTTAAAACAGACGTGAACTTTACAGTTTTAAAACACATGAGCTTTACAGTTTTAAAACGGACGTGAACTTTACTTGACCTAAATGTAGGTTCAAAGTGAGGTCACTGAAGGCGGAAACTGAAACCCATTTTAAAACGATTGTTGGTAGTACAGCAAGACAGTATGGACAAACAGAGTACAGGACAAAACACTTTGTCCATATTGGCTTGCGGAACTGCTAACTATCTTTTAAAAATTTAACCAAATGTAGTTCATTGACACAAAGAAATATTATCAAATGTTGCTCTTCTGCCCAGAGCTGTTCTCAGTTTATCAGTTGCACGAGTAGCTTTACTGCTGTTTTTTTTTTGCTGTGAATGAGATTTCAAAGAATCTCTGATGAATAAGTCATTAAAAGACGGTCTCTGCAAAGAAAGAAATGTTGGATCCATTTGTAAATTTTCTTTTTTCCACCTTTCTAACAATGTTGGGACAATCATACCATGAACTGACCTTGATTCTGCATCTTACCGCTAGGTGATTCAGAACTTGACACATTCACAGTATCTCTGAAAACAACTGCTGATACCTGTGAAATTTCTCTCTGAAATGGCCAGTTGTGAACACAGTTATAAATTTGTCTTCTGAAATGACAAATCATGCAGCTTCACGAGTAAACTTGAAAGTCAGCTATTGATTTTTTCTTCATCTCGACCAAGTCGGCTTCATCGATATTGATCTTTTTTCTTTTCTTTCTTCTTTTTTTAACTGATGTAAGTATTGTATTATCTAAAAAGACTGCCGCCCTGACCAGCAAGCCTATGGCACACACTATGTCAGGAAAAGAGTTGAAACAAGATCAGCAGGCCTGGCTTTGCATGTGTGTTCTGTGTATTGTTTTCAGAGTGATGGACATGCTGCGTTTCCACAAGTTCACCATTGGACATGCCTGGACCACAGATTTTGGGTCGTCTGAAGTACCAGAGCAGTTTGGATGGCTGTATAAGTGGGTATCATTGTCGCTGTGCTAGGATGGGTTCTATGGTGGTTGCTAGTGTTTTAGGCGGGGTCAGTGATTTGGAGATGTTAAATTGGTGTGTGTGTGTGGTGTGTGTGTGTGTGTGTGTGTGAGAGAGAGAGAGAGAGAGTGACTGACTCTGTGTGTGTGCATGTGTGTGCAACTGACTGATACTGTATGTGTGTGTGTGTGTGTGAGAGAGAAAGAGACTGACTCTGTGTGTGTGTGTGTGAGAGAGACTGACTGACTCTATGTGTGTGTGTGAGAGAGAGACTGACTGACTCTGTGTGTGCGTGTGCAGTATAGAAAGAAGTGTGTGTGTTGTGGTGTGTGTTTCATTTTGCAAGTGCGCACACTCTGTATGTGGAGAATAGGGGGTGGAGGGTGGGAGGAGGAGGAGGATGGATTGATGGAAGTAAGCTCACCCATGAAACTGTGTTAGGACAAAAATTGCTTGTGTATCATAAGCTCTATGCTGTGGGCTGTTTGTGTGTGTGTGTGTGTGTGTGTTAAGAGAGAGAGAGAGAGAGAGATTTTCGTTCTCTTGAACTGTGGCAACAATACCTCAGGTACTCTCCATTGCACAACATTCCAACGAAGCCCAAAGGGGGACAGTATCCTGCCACATTATTGTTGACGGGTGATCACGATGACCGGGTTGTCCCCCTTCACTCCCTCAAGTTCATTGCGCAGCTGCAGCATTCCTTGGGGCAGAACCCAGAGCAGGTGAGGGTCTTTGAGGAGGGGTTGTTGCATACTCAGAGCCTGGAATTTTCTGCTCTTATGCGAATTTCTGTGTAAAGTGAGTCGGAAAATCGTCGGGGGGGGGGGGGGTTGTGGAGGGAATGTTTTCGCAAGGAAAAAAAATCGTATGAAAATTCTTTGAAATCCATCGCCACTGGAAGCGGAACGCTCGTTGGACTTTATCGGTGTGGAGTGGGGCATATAGGCCTAATGCGTGCAGTGGTTGATGAGTAGTGGCCCTTTTCAAGATGGCGGAAAGATGAATACTACATCATGGCGATGCTTTCGACAGTTCCAAAGCAAAACATTTGTGGAAATAGAGCTGGATGGAGATGGTGGTGGGCAAAGAAAGACTTGCGCAACACATCCGTAAGATGTGTGTGTGGGACTGCGTTTTGCCATCTGTGTCTAAGTGAGAGCATTTATATAACATGAGAGTCGGATTGCCTGAAGACACTTAAAACCACAAGCGCAAAAGATGTGGAAAAAAGAATAATGGAGCTAATGATAGAAAGTTTGTGTAGGGGTAGAAACATTTCTTTTTGTCCGTTTATCTCCTTGAATTAGCAGTGAATGTCTTGATGCGTATGTCACATGTATTTTTTTTTTTTATAATCTTTATAGTATTTTCATTTTTTTTTTCTTTAACTGTTTATATTTTTGAGAAGAACCAAGAATAACCATAGAAAAACTTCAGTAAAAAATCATGTTCAAAATTTTTCTCTTAGATTGTTAAGTTTGAAAATGTCTGTTTATCTGTCTCAGCTGTGGAAATCCAATCCCCTTCCAACTCACACACACACACACACACACACACACACACACACACACACACACACACACACACACACACACACACACGAGCACTCACATGCGCGCGCTCACACACACACACCAAACACACACACGCACACACACACACAAAACACACACACACACACACACAAAACAGACTTGCTCACAAATAAAGTGAACATACGAGCAAATGAAAACATCCTAACACTTGACAACAGCATATACCATACCTACGACCCCTCACAAATTTTTCAGGAATTTCCATGAAGATTACTTGTCAAATCCTTGCTAAGCTAAATATTTTACATTTAGATAGATTAGTTAAAAGAAAAATGGATAAGTGCTCATTCTGGGGACAAGATAATGAAATATTTCCAAGTGGAGCCATAAAAAGTGTCAAATGTACTGAGTGAAAAATATCCTAAATTTAAATAGATTAGTTTAAAGAAGGAAAATGGATAAGGGCTCATTTTGGGGGACGAGATAATGAAATATATCCGAGTAGAGCCAGACATGAGGTTCCCTGAACTCAACTTTGCGTCTTCAAGGTAGGAGCTGTAATTGACCGGTTCAAGGTGTGGGGACTAATGATGGTTGCAGAGAAAAACTAAGCACCCAGTATCTCCCTAGAGAAAAACTAAGCACCCAGTATCTCCCCAGAGAAAAACTAAGCACCCAGTATCTCCCAGAGAAAAATTAAGCACCCAGTATCTCCCCAGAGAAAAACTAAGCACCCAGTATCTCCCCAGAGAAAAACTAAGCACCCAGTACCTCCCCAGAGAAAAACTAAGCACCCAGTACCTCCCCAGAGAAAAACTAAGCACCCAGTATCTCCCCTGACTTCTGAGGAATCCAGAAGCTTGACAGCTGTGTAGCATTTGTGTGTGTGTGTGTGTGTGTGTGTGTGCGTGTGTGTATGTGTGTGTGTGTGTGCGTGTGTGTGTGCGTGTGTGTGTGTGTGTGCGACTCATACAGCCTGGTGGTTATGAAGCAGGGTGATGATGGCACCAAGAGTGGTGATGTGGTGAGGAGTGTGCAAGTTGTTGGTCCAAAAGCTGATGGAAAGTTGGTTGGTTGTCGCAGACCAACCCCCTGTTCATACGCGTGGACACCAAGTCAGGTCATGGCTCAGGGAAACCTACCAACAAAGTTGTAAGTGTGTGTGTGTGTGTGTGTGTCTGTGAGAGAGAGAGAGAGAGAGATAAGATAAGATAATGTTGCTTATAGCCCAGCCGACCACAAGGGGCCACATCAGGGCTGTGAGAGAGAGAGAGAGAGAGTGCTTGCTTGCAAATATGGATATACATATCTACACATATATGTGAATATACACACTGTGTGTGCATGTGTATGTGTGCGCGTGTGTGCGTGTGTGTATATGTGTGTGTGTGAACAAGTTAATGAGTTAAAACAGAGGTGCTAATTCTCATGGTTTAGTTTTGATTTTGGCAAGGATTTGTTTTATGCAAACAAAAGAAAAGAAAGAAGGAAAAAGAGAGAAAAAAAAGCAATCTACCAAATTGATATGAAAAAGAAAAAAAAAACTGATAGACAATTTTAAGTCTTGTCTTTATGAATTTGTTTTCTTACTTATGTAAAAAGTAAATGCATGAGTTTGGAACTGCCCATATCAGAAGCATAGTTTTTCTGTGGGAAATAGAATGAAAGTGTGTGAATGCTGTACAGAGCCATAGTGATGGGGAAATAGAATGAAAGTGTGTGAATGCTGTACGGAGCCGTAGTGATGGGGAAATGAATGAAAGTGTGTGAATGCTGTACGGAGCGTAGTGATGGGGAATAGAATGAAAGTGTGTGAATGCTGTACGGAGCCGTAGTGATGGGAAATAGAATGAAAGTGTGTGAATGCTGTACAGAGCCGTAGTGATGGGAAATAGAATGAAAGTGTGTGAATGCTGTACAGAGCCATAGTGATTGGAAATAGAATGAAAGTGTGTGAATGCTGTATGGAGCCGTAGTGATGGGAAATAGAATGAAAGTGTGTGAATGCTGTACGGAGCCGTAGTGATGGGGAAATAGAATGAAAGTGTGTGAATGCTGTACAGAGCCGTAGTGATGGGAAATAGAATGAAAGTGTGTGAATGCTGTACAGAGCCATAGTGATGGGGAAATAGAATGAAAGTGTGTGAATGCTGTACAGAGCCATAGTGATGGGAAATAGAATGAAAGTGTGTGAATGCTGTAAGAGCCATAGTCACAGATGTCAATCGTTTCAGTGTGTGCTTGGCACTACAGTCCTGAGCATATTTGGCAGAGCAAGTCTGAGCATCACCGAATGAAAAAAAATCAGCTGGAGAGAAGTTCTTCCAGTGAATATTGTGTTTATTTGCATCTGTTTTGTACGAGACAAGTGCACGTCTTTATACCTGTAAAAACATTTTATTAAGAATGATGTTCACAAACATGATTAGGTAAATATTCTCTGCAGTGCCGTCTGGAAGTTTTAGAGTACAGTAATACTCTCAAACACACTCAAACACACTCTGATATGAATCTGTCATTTAAAAGTTCTTTTTATTCATTTATTTATTGTAAAAAAAAGTATACGAGACATTACTTTTTGTTTTGATACATTTGTGATCAACATATGGTGATGTTGTGTAAGTGCATTAATTTGATGCTCTGGTGTAACGTAATATGATATAATGTACCTATATATGTGTTTGTTATATATGTTTATGAAAAAGGAAAATAAACAATAATTGAAAAAATGAAAAATACACACACACACACACACACACACACACACACACACACACACACACAAGCTGGGATTAGTTGCACAGAGGAAGTGTGTCGAAAAGCGAAAGGAGTGTACCATTCCCATTTCTCCTGTTTCTGTGTTTCAGATAGAGGAGATCTCGGAGATGTACAGCTTTATTGCACTGACCCTGCATCTGGAGTGGACCGATTGATGTCGGTCCTCTAGGCTCGCTTCCTGATTGACTCAGTCTGCCCTCATTCATTTCCATGTTGTTGTCATCTCTGTCGTTACTTTTAGCAGTATTCGGATCATTTTTTCTTCTGTGTTTGTGTGGATGAAGCGTTGGTGAAGTTTTACTCATGAAGAAGTAGGTGGAGTTGTCTCCTCTGTTGGTAGTGCTGTGTAGTTTGGATGGGAGTGATCATGGTTGTGACTTGTGAGGGAAAGCAAGATAATTCTGTTTTCTTTTACCATCATAAAGCATAGACAGTGGTGTTAAAAGAAGAAAAAGAAAGAAACCAAAGAACTACACTGTCTAAAACAGTTCCCTAACAGCTAATGATGAATGTTTGAAAGGGGAGGCAATTTCAGTATGTGAGGGGAATTGGGTGTGTGGAGGGAATTGAAGCATACAGGATTTCCCTCCCTTCCTCAGACCCACGTTAGGTTTGCAAATTTCACCCGTTTTCAGGTCATTTACATTTTGATCATGTCTGTTGTTTCGATGCATTTGAGGTTGTTTGAAATAGGGTGTTGGGTGACGGAATGTGTGTTACTATTTTTGTCGTTATCTGTGACCATACAGTTGCCTTGAGTCGTGCATTCAATGATGATGTGCTCATCGATTTGTCTGCTGGGGTTGGGTTTTGTTGCCTTTTTTTTTTTTTTTTTTTAAATTTTGTGTTTCAGTGATCATGATATTAGTACAATTTGTGTTGTCGAATATCTCAGTGGGACGGATGAGGGTTTGTGAACACTGTGTGTTGCGTGGAAGGGATGGATCATGATTTTGTACCAGTGACTGTAGGAATTGATGATTGTGGCCTAACTTGGCTGGAATACAAAAGGCAAATGCAGTTTTCTAGAATGGACAGTTGACCGTCAGAATGTTATTGTTTTCCTCATACAGTTTCTAAACAGGGTGTCTCGAGTTATGGAATGTTCAGTTTCTGACGTACTGGTGTGGGCAACCTAACGTGCGGGCAGACTCAAACATGATCTGTCATTGCGGTCAGTGTCCATGTCAACACAGCTCAGACAATCAGTCGATCATTGTGCAGAGCAGTCCAGCACATACAGCAAGGCGTGTTTCGGCTGTCTACATCTGTATGTTGCTGCATCTGGTTGTTGTAGTCTGTTAGCATGTCTGCATTTTGATTTAGATTGACAGCAGTATCAGGGTAAATTTTTACTGTTGTCTGCACTGATGCCATGGAAGGACAGTTACAACTCGCAGCCAAACTCAGTGCCAAAGTGTTTGCTACATAGATTTGCTGTGGAATTCATTTGTAGACAACTGGGAAAGGAAATACTGAAAGTAGCTATGGAAAAAAACCCAAACTGATTTAAGTTGGAAATGAGTGAAAAGATAGTTTTGAAACGGCGAAGGAAGAGGTGATCTCTGACCTGTAGCCCAAAGCAGAGGGTAGTTATGGCTGCTGAAGATAACTCTGTGACAGAAATAGCTATTTGTGCAAGCTCTAGCAAAATGCTGGAATAAAGTCCAAGCACACATTTGGACCTGATCTCATTATGATATTGAATATAGATGATATTTTTTCAAAATGTTTATATTTCTCACTCTGATTCGTGTTACCATTTCGCATTATTACTGACTGAAGTGGCGCAGTGATTAGCTTCATAGACTCCGGGCTGGGAGGTCGTGGGCTTGGTCCCCATCAGAGCCATTCGTTTGTGGGATTTTTCTGGCTTGATTGGTTCCTATCCACAGCTTAGTTTGCTGTGGGCTGATAGGGGAAGTCTAGCGCTGCACAGTCAGGTTTCATCCACGTAATGGACACAGCATTGAGAGCATTGCTCAGATTTTCTTACCAACTCTGGAAGTGTCTGTATCTCTTGGGCTTGGTCAATGTCGGGAAGTGCTGTTACAGTCAGAGTAGAGTTCAGCCCTCTCATGCAGTCTGAGACCAGAATGGAGACCCCAGAAGTTCATGTCAAGGTTGCTGGTATGTTGGAATTCATGATGGCAGTTGTTGGATGGATATGGGTGGTGCCCTCTGGAGTGAGAGCTCACTGTCGTTGGCTCCATGATTAAGCCATTGTGGTTACCAGCAGCGGGTGTGGAAAGTCATGTCCTGCATATGTAGGATCAGGACAGGACCTCCGAACACCACTGAAGAGACTGGGCAGCAGTGCAGTGTCTCCCTGATGAGGTGCATCAAGACAGCTTGACACAGACTGTGCCATGTGGAGTGTTGGTGCTGTGGCGGGACAAGCCGGTGTGGCTGTGGGGCAGAACGAGCAACCATGGGTGTTATACTGAAGTGGCTGGGAAGGTGAGGGAGCAAAAGAAAAAAAAAAAAAAATTTTTTGACCAGGTTTACATAATATTTATTTTTTTATACTATCAGTACCAAGTTTGACCCTGTTGATGGACCTTTGATATAAGCTCATGCTTATGTCTTCAGCTGGAAACTTGGTTTTATCAGCAGCAAAATTTCAGATGTACTTTATTTTATGGAGAATTTTCTTTTTACCTTAAAAGATTCTTTGGTATACCCACTACTTCAGAGCACCTACAAGGCCGCGAACTTTGGGTCAGCAAAATGGATCTTAGAATCTTGAATTTTATATGTGATTGGTTTAGGAAAAAGAAAAAAAAAAACATGATTGAGAATTGTGACACAAGCAGCGAAAGCATTCAGTACTTTATGTGTGTGCTTGTTGGGTTGTTAAATGACAAAAAAGTCTTATGGTCGGATTAAGAAAGAGCACTGACCACTTGCTTGTACCATTGCTGATGATTTTGTTTATCCACCCATAACGAGAACCCTTAACTTTAGCAGGTTACTGAGGGTAAAAGATTAGGGTCATGAAGAAAAAGTTTGGCAGCATTGTGTCTGGTCTGTGTCATATAAAGAAGGTCCACACATTCTGATGATCCACTTCATTGAATGTTATATTGCTGGCAAAGACAGCACTTAAAGCAGTCTGGCTCTGTGGTGCATTGAGATAGCGTGCAGTGTGTCATCTGGTCACACTGTGGGTTATTGCACTGCTGTTTTGACTGAGGTGTGTTGCGTATGTGTTGGGTTTGGGGCTGTGATTGCTAGTGCATTGAAGGATGTGCAAATCCATTCATTTGTTTACAGTTGTGATAGTGTGTCAGTGAACTGACTTTGATGCACAATGGCTGAAAGCAAAGCATGTGTTGTGGATGGTAGGGATGTGTGCTGCGTCATGAGGTCTCCAGCGGTAATCCACTTTTTTAACCAGTGCTTGGATGACTGTGTGCCAAGAAGCAAGACTGCAAAGACTGCTCATTCATGTCTGGATAAAGGGAGAGGAATATGCAGGTGCCTTATGATAGGAAGCTGATGATGACAGATACTCACGAGTGCTGTGTTTCCCATTCAAGCTTTGACATGTTTTGTGTGTATGAACCGCTTAGCTCTTGACCACAAAGCTCTAATGCCACGGTTGTGTGATCACACTTGTACCTGCAACACGCAACACACCACAGCGTACACTTGAACACAGCTTGCACTTCGAAATGAGTCCATCGACTCGCACATCAGATCCTGTCCCTTTCGATCTCCTTGTGGATGCATTCCTACTTAGTATGTAACACCATCTCCTGTATGTCATTCTTGAATGGTACATGCATTATTACATCTGCATTGAAAAGTGGACGATTGATTGTGAGAACCTTACTTCTGCTGAGTTAAACAGTAAGTTTTATCTTAAGTGATACAAAGATGGCACTGAAATACAAACTCATGTAAGACTGTATAAAATTTGATTATTTTTTATCTCAAAGCAGAAAAATAATGATGCATCTTAAACAGGAAAGGTAATTAATTTGTTTAATTACATTTTCCGATTGGTCCATTTGTAAACATGTATGTTTGTGATTTTATTTTTGATAGTTAACACACTAATATTTGTGCACAAAAATCTATAGGTATGCATTACTCATGTTCTGAAGATTCCCCCTCTCTTCCAAGAAAAATTGAATAAGCTCTGGCATGCCAGTGTTTCTGAGAATGATTGTGTGTGTGTGTGTGTGTGTGTGTGTGTGTGTTTTGGATAGATTGTGGTTTTCTGTTGCCTCGTTTAAATGATGTATGTCAACTCTTTTTGCAGCATTTGATTGATTGAAGATTACCTGTTGTTGTCCTTGTTGACTTCAGCATTGATATGTAGTGTATCTATCGCTATAATGATGCATTTTGGAACGTTTTTGGGTCCTGGGAACAGGAGGCCATGTTTGCGTGAATATTGCTTGTTGCTTGAAAGGTTGGTTTGTTTGTTCAATTGTGGGACATGTATTTACAATCTAAACTTGTATGCCTCAGTTACTGATCATGTATTCAGGATATTCTTTGGGCTTCGAAAACCTGGCAGTGTGTGAGAGAACAGGTCATTGGTTTTTCTGAAAAAAAAGCTACAATGAAAGTAACCCAGCTTGATGGAAAAAAAAAATGTTTTGATCGCAATTATCCAAGATGGACAGATGTGTGTCTTTTTCTTTTTCCTTTCTTTTCTTTCTGTTTTTTTTTTTTGGCGGGGGGGGGGGGGATTTTACCCTGTGTATCTGGGTGAAACCTTGCTGGTTGCTTGAAGGAAAGGGGCAGTGTTTTAAAGCGGGTGTCCCGTTGCCACTGTGACGGAGTGGTGAAGTCATTGTGATTTCTGTCCTTGCTCTTGTATTGGCCCGGCCATCGTGGTAAGGCCATGACAGATGCTTAGTTTGCAGTCATCAGGACTTGAACTGTTACAGCCGATGTTGCTTTGGATTTGTTGATGGAATGAAACGGCATCAAGGGAAATGCTAATGACAGATTGATTTGGCAGTGACCGGAAACCCCCCCCCCCCAAACTTTTGGGCACGGTAGATATTGTTCATGCTTTGAAGCTGAATCTTTTGCAGGTAGGATAGGAAATGTGTGGTGTATTGAACGAAACGAATGTGAAGGCCAATGGTATAAATATGGAACGTGATTTGTTGGTTAGAAGCGATAACCTCCCAAAAGGCAAACCACAACTTGCACCCTCCCCCTCTCCTCAAGGGTGGAAGAGTAAGGTATAAACAACGATTACTTTTCTTAACAATGTTTGTTTGCGTGTTTGTTTTTTTTAATGAAGATGCACAGTACAAAAATTCTTATTGAAAACGATGAAACCACAAGTTTTCCTCATCAAATTGAAGTTACTATGATGGTTTAATTTTTCTTTTTTCCTCTTCCATTTTTGTTTTTGTTTTTAGTTTGTTGTAAACTTCTGTTTTCAATGTTCATAAGACAAACAAAATAGTCTTTAAGGAATTGATATAGTTTGTGATTGTGTCAGAAAGGAATAAAGTGTTTGACGAGCTTTAGAAAGAAACACAGTCTTGACTGGGTAAGAAATTTAGTCTTTGACTGAAATGAGAAAAAAAACAAAACGAAGTTTTTGACGCGTTTGAGCAAGAAATATAGTCTTTGACTTGTTTAAGAAAGAAAGATAGTCTTTTGGTTTGTTTAAGAAAGGAATATAGTCTTTTGACTTTTTTAAGAAAGGAATATAGTCTTGGACTTGTTTAAGAAAGGAATATAGTCCTTTGACTTGACAAGAAAGAAATATACTGTTCCAACACCATTTTTGAAAGAAACTTACAATCACATGACATTTGCCAAATTTTTAAAGTATCAACGAAAGGAAAAAGAAAGGTTGTGTAAATGTTGAATAATGATTATCGGTGTATGTGTTCACATAGAAATGTGCTTTTGTTGAGTTTGAAACCACACAGTGTTATTATTATTTTTTTTTTTGTAATTGTAAAATTTGAGCATTTTGTATGTTTATTGAATGATATTACTCTTGCTCATCCCCTGGTAGCCTCTTTGGATGTAATTGACATTGTTAAGAATATCCACAAATAAAACCGTCAGGATTAAGTGGCATAACGACAGTTGGGAGTTTGCCACATTTCTTACTACGAACTAAACCACATCTCACCCACAATCATTTTAGGACAGTTTGAAACCTTGAATATGTTGCAATGAAATGAATTTGGTGTAATTCCCCCCCCCCCCCCCCCTTCTTGAAATAGATTTGAAAACCTAGGATTTGGGGGGGGGGGGGGGGGGGGGGCAACTCATGATTTACAATGTCTGGACACTTTCAGGGTGTTTTTGTTTGTTTATTTTTGTGCTTGATTGTTTTAAAGAATAAAACATAAACATGCTTGCAGTAAGAGTACCTCTTTATAGACATTTTTGCTTACTTCTAGCTCAGGCCAGCAGTCGCAATAATTAAGCTCAGTTATTCGGATGTATACCTGGCATTCAAAAGGTATCTATGATATTACAGGCATGTGTGTGTGTTTGTGTGTGTGTTTCAAACGTATTTTTCACGTATTCCAGTTTGTCTTGTTATTGTAGCAATTTATTTGATGTTCTCAGTGTCTTTGAAATTGGTCTTATGGTGTCTTCTGCGTTTTTCTGAAATTTTTTTTTCTTTTCTTTTGCATGTTGTGGTTTTTAAGTTTTTTGATTGTGTTTCTAGTCAAGTATACCATAGCTTTTCTTTCAGTTTCCTGTGTAGAGAACAAAGTGTATGGATTGAGTTGGTGAAGGGGATTCTTATCTCAAGGATGCGGTGGACAATGCGAGTGATGTCAGATTTGTCTGCCTCACACCGCATCAGTGCTTCATGTATAATGAGAAACACATGAGTGTTGCTTGTTTCCTTACTAAGGGAACTTGGTGGAAGATTTTAAAAGGGACTTTTTTTTTCCTTTCTTGGTCTGTGTCCAGAGTACATTGTAGGGCAGAAGTGTAGTGAGTGGAGAATACGGAGCACATTGTATGGCAGAAGTGTAGTGAGTGGAGAATACAGAGCACATTGTAGGGCAGAAGTGTAGTGAGTGGAGAATACGGAGCACATTGTATGGCAGAAGTGTAGTGAGTGGAGAGTACTCAGTTGTCTGAATGCGGCTTTGAGGATGGAGGACAAGACCAAAAAGAAATTGAACTGAATGACGTTAAAACCACAGAGCATGTCTGTACATGCAGCCACACATGATGATTATCGGAAGCACGGTATGGCGAGGGGTGAAACTTTTCTGCCATTTATTCGATGGCAGATTTGCTGTTATAACCTTTCTCCATCGGAAAATGTTGCCACAGTATTCTGCAGAAGTATCTAAGTAGTGAAGTGTGGTTCCCTCAGTAGTGCAGTCAGAAGGGAAAGAACAGCATGTTATAGGATCCCTTACCCTCCCCCCCCCCCCCTCCACCCCCACCTCCACCTTGCCTGCTGTTTGAAAGGATTGGAAAGTGAAAGTTGCCCCCCCCCCCCCCCCCCTGCAGTGTCCACTTCCCCATCCCACCCCACTTTTTTTTTTTTTTTTAAAGAAGGGTATGGATGAGAGACTAGCCCTTCCCTCTCCCACGGCTCCTGATTCACGTACAGATGTGTATATTATTTCATGCCTTTTGAATCAAAAATACTTTCTGAAAATGTTATGACTGCGTGACTTTTCAGCGTTCCATGCCTGTCGTTTTGTGCAGGTGTTCACCCTTCATCATCACCGAAGCTTGCGTGACCGATTGCTTGTGTCATTCATTCATTCATTATGCCCATCGCTCCCGGTGGAGCATAGGCCATCGACGACCCTTCGCCATCGCACTCTGTTCTGGGCTGTTCTGGTCATTCCAGTCCAGTTGCTCCCTTGTTTCAGCTCCGCGATTGCTTGTGTAAGGAGGCATTAAAAGATGAAAAGTCACTTGGGTTTTTTCCTCTTGCCCAGAGACTTTAACATTCACTGTGCATTGCCAGTGGATGATGCAGTAGATCTTGGCTACAACATGTATTTCATGAGGCCAAAGAACTTTTGTACTGAACTGTTTGATTGGGCTGTTGTCACAGTGCACGCCCAGCGAGATGGCTTTTCTGAAAAAAAAAGAGAGCTTTGAATGCTTTGTTGAAAATGGCGACTTCTTCTGTTAGTAACCACAGTTATTACTATCTTTTACAGTGATGATATGGCAGTTAAGAATGTAGGTTAAAAAAAAAAGAAAAAAAAAGAAAAAAAAACCCACTTGCTTGATTCACTGACACTGAGGAAAAAAATCAGTAAAAATATAAATGTATTCTTTAGGAACAAATGAACAAATTTTTATTCTTTGAGAACGAACAAACGAATGAACGAAATTTTATTTTTTCAGGGTAATGAGATAAGCAAATCATACATGTTTTTTTTTTCCCACCCAGCTCTGAGGCTAAAAAGAGAAAAACAAACCAACCAACCAAAAAAGTCATGGAAAAGGGGAAAGTGGAAGCGTGAACCACAGCAGCTACAGACTGTGTGACTATCCAAATATTAGTGGATCAACTTGGACGATGAGAGCCTGGCTCTTATGAGGTGCCATTTTTAGTACACGGAGAACGATTTGATGAAGATGAAGAACCCATTTCGCCAAGAAAAGGTCGTGAAATTTGGAAAGATTGGCCCTAATTAGCCATGGAGAAAGCTGCCATCACTGAAGAGTTCATTCATTAAATCACAATCAGGGATGCTGTAATATTAGTATCATTCTTATGAGTCAGTCAGAATGCTCTTTCATCAAAACGGCCCATTTGTATGACATTAAAAAAAACCTTTTATTTTTTCTTCTTCCTTACTGTACATGTGTGTGTGTGGGGGGGGGGGGGGGGGGTAGAGAGAGAGAGAGAGTGAGAGAACTAGACATGTACTTGAAATTCTGCGTCCAGCCCAGTTTTTTAAAGGTGGACCTGATAAGAGAGAAAAGAAGGAGATAAAAAAAAAAAAAGTGCATATTTTGATACCATTTAAAAAGCTTAGGGTAAAGAAGAAAGACACTGTTTAATGTCTGAGAAAGGGTGAGCACACCCCTCACAGTGGCACAGAATCGGGAGGCCCCCCCCCCCCCCACCCCCCAATTCTCTTTGTTTTTAGGAAGAAAGGTATGGATGAGAGACTCCTCCCACCCTCAGCCCCCCCCCTCCTTCCCCTCACCACCGTCCCTGCCCGGCCTCCCCTGCTGTTACAGTGTTATGAAATGAGGGACTTTGTTTTCCAACCCCCCTTTCTATTTACAAGGTTTCTAAGGGCCAGCAACTCTCTTGTCACCACCCCTTGGTCATGTTGTGTTCTGCCGTTTTGCTTTCCTTTGTTGTCACCCCTGATTGTGCCTGTCTCAAAGAATGCCAAAGCAGAAATAGGTCACTTTACACTGTTCTCATTTCGGGCAGACATTGTCATAAAATGCGGTAAACAATACAATGTCATTTTTGAAAACTTTTTTTTTTTTTTTTTTTTTTGTTGCAGATATGAACATAAGATATGGTAAATGAAAATTCAAACTTTTTTTAATTTTTTTTTTTTTTAGTAGACATGGACATATGACATGGTAAATTGGTAAATGATAAAATTTTCCTTTTTCCAAACTTAATTTTATGTTATTTTTGTTTTTGGTTTAAGCAAAAGTGAGAACTGTGACCAAAACTACTGACAACTGATTTCTCTCCCCAAGACAGAACTCGCTGGACCCCATGTGTTGTCTCACACTTGACAGTCACGAGTTAAGGGTTCAGATCTTTTATTTCATAATCCTCATACTTCTTTTTGTTTTGTTTTTAAACAGATTTTTGTCGAGTTGTGTCAGTGTGAGTTTGGTTGTGTAGCTGTAGTTCTAGTTCCCTGTATCTTAATTGTGAAGTTTTATTATTTTTTTTCAATGGTGCATTTAATGTTGGCAAGTATGGATGATAGTGTAAGAGAAGTCTTAACTGATGATGTGCATATGACATGCAGGTAAAGAGTGAATCTTACTTAGAAATGTTTCAGTATATCGTACATTATTTATGTCATGTATCATTAAAAATAAAAGACCATGTTCTGATCTTTTGATCATGTGTTTTCTGTATCACTTTGGTCTGTGGTAGCGTGAGTGTATGGTGTGGAAACCGAGTTAGTCTTTTTCTTCCTGAAGGAAGAATTCATGGGTGCCAATGACCCAGTTTAAAAACTGATCTGTTTGAAAATGTGAACTTGGATTCGTACCAATGAGCCATAGCTCTTATGAACTTACTTACACATAGCTCACCACTTCTGTTTATATTTCAAGCCTGTTGGTGTTGTTGCATGGAAAAAGACCGGAGAAAGAAACTGAAAGAAGATTTTATCCCCGGAGAAAACATTTCCAGTTCACCATTGTAGTATTCTGGATTTATACCAGCTTTAGTTTTCTCTAGCATAAGAACTGACGCACTCGAATTGAAAATCTCAAGAATTGTAAATGATGTGTTTAGCAAAGAATGCACATTTCATTTCTTTCTTCTGTTTTTGAAGGAATAGTTTGTTTTTTTCCTCCCCAGCTTCATTTGCATCAAATCATTTTTCTGAAGAAAACTTTCACAAATTACAGCCGGATCCTTTTTTTTGTTAAACGTGAATCGCCAAATATTCTACATGAAGTCACATTTGAATATTCTTTTGACATTTCACTGCAAATTTGTTTGGTATGACACTTCTTCACTGCCATGTTTTAAAAGTATTATATTATGCCATGACGGACTGCCACGACGCAGTGTTTATAACTTTGTTCTCTAGTCCCCTTCCCACGCCTCCTCCCCCATTTTATAAATCGATGAATCCGATGTTTCTTCTTGCTTAGATTGGTTTTAAAAAAAAATCCACCAATACTACAAACACTAACTAAAAGAAACAAAAACAAAACGCTCACACAAACTATACACTTCCACAACACTTATCCCACCGCATATACATACAGAACACCGAAACGGTCAGGCTCTCACACGAACATCGCAAACGGGCGCGTGTGCGCGCGCACGCGTGTGCACACACGCTCACACTCGCACACCCACAAACACTCGCACACAACCTCTCACACACGCAAACATCAAAAACACAATTACATGAAATACACGCACACATACACACACACACACACACATACACACGCAACCTTCTCACACACACACAAACATCAAAAACACATTTACACACAAACACACACACATACACACACACGCACAGAGGCATGCACGTGCACTTGTGCGCACATACAGAAACTCAGAAGCCCGCACTCGCACGTCACCCTCTCTCTCTCTCTCTACATGCACACACACACGCACGCATGCACGCGCATGCACAAGCACAAAGACACGCACAAACACGGGCACACACACAGACATATGCATAGAAACAGACAAACACACGCACGCACGCACGCACGCAGGTATGCACACACACACGCTTTGGTCCAACATTTAAAGTGAAAAGTTTTCAAATCAAAGAATGAACGAAGAAGCGCAACCCTCCCTTACCTTCCTCCCTCCCCCCCCCCCCCCTACACAACACAACACACACACACACCCACACACACACACCCACCCACACACACACACACACACACGCTCACACTGAATTCAAATCCTTGCATGAGCATATATACATACAGACACACGCACACACACACACACAACCACACGGACAAACTCACGCACACAGTAATATTTTCACGCACAAGCACTTGAGCACAGAAGGACGATCATACACATACACGCATGCGTACGCTTGCGCACTTGCAAACACAAGTCCACACACAAACATCCTCAGAGGCACGCACGCGCACCCCCCCTCCCCCCTCCACATAGACACCCACACACACACGCGCGCACACACTAAATTTGAATCCAGGCATGAACATAATTGTATACTTAGGGATACACATTTATACTTATGTTTACGTGTGTGTGCGTGTGGGCGCTTGAAGGCACGCTTGTGTGTGTCTGTATGTATGTGTTTGTGTGTGTCTGTATGTATGTGTTTGTGTGTGTCTGTGTGTATGTGTTTGTGTGTGTCTGTGTGTATGTGTTTGTGTGTGTCTCTGTGTATGTGTTTGTGTGTGTCTGTGTGTATGCGTTTGTGTGTGTCTGTTTGTATGTGTTTTGTGTGTGTCTGTGTGTATGTGTTTGTGTGTGTCTGTGTGTATGTGTTTGTGTGTGTATGTGTTTGTGTGTGTCTGTGTGTATGCGTTTGTGTGTGTCTGTATGTATGTGTTTGTGTGTGTCTGTGTGTATGTGTTTGTGTGTGTCTGTGTGTATGTGTTTGTGTGTGTCTGTGTGTATGTGTTTGTGTGTGTCTGTGTGTATGTGTTTGTGTGTGTCTGTGTGTATGTGTTTGTGTGTGTCTGTATGTATGTGTTTGTGTGTGTCTGTATGTATGCGTTTGTGTGTGTCTGTGTGTATGCGTTTGTGTGTGTCTGTGTGTATGTGTTTGTGTGTGTCTGTGTGTATGTGTTTGTGTGTGTATGTGTTTGTGTGTGTCTGTGTGTATGTGTTTGTGTGTGTCTGTGTGTATGTGTTTGTGTGTGTCTGTGTGTATGTGTTTGTGTGTGTATGTGTTTGTGTGTGTCTGTGTGTATGTGTTTGTGTGTGTCTGTGTGTATGTGTTTGTGTGTGTCTGTGTGTATGTGTTTGTGTGTTCTGTGTGTATGTGTTTGTGTGTGTCTGTAGTATGTGTTTGTGTGTGTCTGTGTGTATGTGTTTTGTGTGTGTGTGTATGTGTTTGTGTGTGTCTGTGTGTATGTGTTTTGTGTGTCTGTGTGTATGTTGTTTTGTTTGTGTGTGTCTGTGTGTATGTGTTTTGTGTTGTGTATGTGTTTGTGTGTGTCTGTGTGTATTGTTTGTGTGTGTCTGTGTGTATGTGTTTGTGTGTGTCTGTGTGTATTGTTTTGTGTGTGTGTCTGTGTGTATGTGTTTGTGTGTGTGTTATGTGTTTGTGTGTGTCTGTGTGTATGTGTTTGGTGTCTGTGTGGTCTGTGTGTATGTGTTTGTGTGTGTCTGTGTGTATGTGTTTGTGTGTGTCTGTGTGTATGTGTTGTGGTGTGTGTATGTGTTTGTGTGTGTCTGTGTGTTTTGTGTTTGTGTGTGGTTCTGTGTGTATTGTGTTTGTGTCTGTGTTATTGTGTGTGTCTGTGTGTATGTGTTTTGTGGTAGGTGTATGTTGTGGTATGTGTTTGTGTGTGTGTCTGTGGTATGTTTTGTGTATGTTTGTGTGTGTCTGTGGTGTTATGTGTTTTTGTGTGTGTTGGTGTGTTGTGTTTGTGTGTGTGTCTGTGTGTATGTGTTTGTGTGTGTCTGTGTGTATGTGTTTGTGTGTGTCTGTGTGTATGTGTTTGTGTGTGTCTGTGTGTATGTGTTTGTGTGTGTCGTGTTTGTGTTGGTGTCTGTGTGTATGTTTTGTGTGTGTGTGTGTGTATGGTTTGTGTGTGTCTGTGTGTATGTGTTTTGTGTGTGTGTCTGTGTGTATGTGTTTGTGTGTGTCTGTGTGTATGTGTTTGTGTGTGTCTGTGTGTATGTGTTTGTGTGTGTCTGTGTGTATGTGTTTGTGTGGTGTCTGTGTGTATGTTTTGTGTGTGTCTGTGTGTATGTGTTTGTGTTGTGTTTGGTCTGGTCTGTTGTATGTTTGTGTGTGTCTGTGTGTATGGTTGTGTTTTGTGTGTGTATGTGTTTGTGTGTGTTGTGTGTGTATGTGTTTGTGTGTGTCTGTGTGTATGCGTTTGTGTGTGTATGTGTTTGTGTGTGTCTGTGTGTATGTGTTTGTGTGTGTCTGTGTGTATGTTTTGTGTGTTGTCTGTGTGTATGTGTTTGTGTGTGTCTGTGTGTATGTGTTTGTGTGTGTCTGTGTGTATGTGTTTGTGTGTGTCTGTGTGTATGTGTTTGTGTGTGTCTGTGTTTGTGTGTGTCTGTGTGTATGTGTTTGTGTGGTGTCTGTGTGTATGTGTTTGTGTGTGTCTGTGTGTATGTGTTTGTGTGTGTCTGTGTTTGTGTGTGTCTGTGTGTCTGTGTTTGTGTGTGTCTGTGTGTATGTGTTTGTGTGTGTCTGTGTGTATGTGTTTGTGTGTGTCTGTGTGTATGTGTTTGTGTGTGTCTGTGTGTATGTGTTTGTGTGTGTCTGTGTGTATGTGTTTGTGTGTGTCTGTGTGTATGTGTTTGTGTGTGTCTGTGTGTATGTGTTTGTGTGTGTCTCTATGTATGTGTTTGTGTGTGTCTGTGTGTATGTGTTTGTGTGTGTCTGTGTGTATGTGTTTGTGTGTGTCTGTGTGTATGTGTTTGTGTGTGCCTGTGTGTATGTGTTTGTGTGTGTCTGTGTGTATGTGTTTGTGTGTGTCTGTGTGTATGTGTTTGTGTGTGTCTGTGTGTATGTGTTTGTGTGTGTCTGTGTATATGTGTTTGTGTGT
>CM065747.1:28019491-28046991 GCA_033310375.1 Conus canariensis
CCTCTCGTGAAGTGCTCATGTATCTCCCCCTCTCTGTTGTCAGATCGTGAGCACTGACGTGAAGTCTTCTGAGACCATGTCTTTGTTCAAAATTTCTAATATTTATTTTGTATGTGATTTTGGTGCATTTATTACATCCAAATGCAGAGAGCAGTGGTCTGAGTATTCTGTGAATCTGTCTGCTGTTTTGGTACATTTATTACATCCAAATGCAGACAGCAGTGGTCTGAGTATTCTGTGAATCCGTCTGCTGTTTTGGTACATTTATTACATCCAAATGCAGAGAGCAGTGGTCTGAGTATTCTGTGAATCTGTCTGCTGTTTTGGTATATTTATTACATCCAAAATGCAGAGAGCAGTGGTCTGAGTATTCTGTGAATCTGTCTGCTGTTTTGGTACATTTATTACATCCAAATGCAGACAGCAGTGGTCTGAGTATTCTGTGAATCTGTCTGCTGTTTTGGTACATTTATTACATCCAAAATGCAGAGAGCAGTGGTCTGAGTATTCTGTGAATCCGTCTGCTGTTTTGGTACATTTATTACATCCAAAATGCGGACAGCAGTGGTCTGAGTATTCTGTGAATCCGTCTGCTGTTTTGGTACATTTATTACATCCAAAATGCAGACATGGTGGTCTGAGTATTCTGTGAATCTGTCTGCTGTTTTGGCACATTTATTACCACCAAATGCAGAGAGCAGCGGTCTGAGTATTCTGTGAATCTGTCTGCTGTTTTGGTATATTTATTACATCCAAAATGCAGAGAGCAGCGGTCTGAGTATTCTGTGAATCTGTCTGCTGTTTTGGTACATTTATTACATCCAAAATGCAGAGAGCAGCGGTCTGAGTATTCTGTGAATCTGTCTGCTGTTTTGGTACATTTATTACATCCAAATGCAGACAGCAGTGGTCTGAGTATTCTGTGAATCCGTCTGCTGTTTTGGTACATTTATTACATCCAAATGCAGACAGCAGTGGTCTGAGTATTCTGTGAATCTGTCTGCTGTTTTGGTACATTTATTACATCCAAAATGCAGACAGGTGGTCTGAGTATTCTGTGAATCTGTCTGCTGTTTTGGTACATTTATTACATCCAAAATGCAGACAGCAGTGGTCTGAGTATTCTGTGAATCTGTCTGCTGTTTTGGTACATTTATTACATCCAAAATGCAGACAGCAGTGGTCTGAGTATTCTGTGAATCTGTCTGCTGTTTTGGTACATTTATTACATCCAAAATGCAGACAGCAGTGGTCTGAGTATTCTGTGAATCGTCTGCTGTTTTGGTACATTTATTACATCCAAATGCAGAGAGCAGCGGTCTGAGTATTCTGTGAATCTGTCTGCTGTTTTGGTACATTTATTACATCCAAATGCAGAGAGCAGCGGTCTGAGTATTCTGTGAATCTGTCTGCTGTTTTGGTACATTTATTACATCCAAAATGCAGACAGCAGCGGTCTGAGTATTCTGTGAATCTGTCTGCTGTTTTGGTACATTTATTACATCCAAATGCAGACAGCAGTGGTCTGAGTATTCTGTGAATCTGTCTGCTGTTTTGGTACATTTATTACATCCAAATGCAGACAGCAGTGGTCTGAGTATTCTGTGAATCTGTCTGCTGTTTTGGTACATTTATTACATCCAAAATGCAGACAGCAGTGGTCTGAGTATTCTGTGAATCTGTCTGCTGTTTTGGTACATTTATTACATCCAAAATGCAGACAGCAGTGGTCTGAGTATTCTGTGAATCTGTCTGCTGTTTTGGTACATTTATTACATCCAAAATGCAGACAGCAGTGGTCTGAGTATTCCGTGAATCTGTCTGCTGTTTTGGTACATTTATTACATCCAAATGCAGAGAGCAGCGGTCTGAGTATTTTGTGGATTTTTTTTACCTTTCATTTGTGGGACGTTTTCAATTAAAGTGTAGTGAGCGAGTGAAGTAGTCTGTAACACTGCTGTCATATTTTGAATGACGGATGTTCTTTCCCGCAGATTTACAAGCGTCCGACCATTTCATATCAACGAGTTATTTTCTACACAGACATCAGTCAATCTACGTCCTGCCTTTGGAACAGTACTGTCTAGAAAATATCTGTTTTAAGCACAGTCACAACCATATGAGGATAGTAGCGTGTAATGATTGTTTTTCAGTCTGACTGAATTAAGCCACAACTCCTGTTCCGGCATTATAGTCTTCATAGAACGTAATATTGCCCTGAGACGATCACCAGTCTGTGTAGTTTTCAAGATTTTCCCATTAGCTGCATGGTCTTTTCTAAATAATATCTGGGAGCGATGCACGGCAGGCTGTGTGTAGGTCTGTTTGGCTAGCTTCTCTTTCTTTTTTCTTTTAGTGTCCACAATCATCATGTTGATTATTCTGACACTTTTGTGTGTATGACCATTTTTTTTTATTCCGCTATTAAGGCAGCCACACTCAACTTCGGGGAAGGTGCATGCTATGTGTAACGTGTCATCCATACCAACGGCCAAACTGGCCTTCTCTTCCGAAAGTTGGTGATGGGATTTTACGTGTGTGCAAGATGATATACGTGCGTTCACACACGGAACCTCGGTTTATAGTCTCATTTGAAGGACTGTGTGGAGAATGGAGTCAGAACCATTGTTAACTCCGAGGGAAAAATCCCCCTGTACCGAAACGGCCCGGCGGAGATGCAAACCCGCAACCCCAAGATTACGAGTCCGATGCTCCACCAACTGAGCTGTTCCAGGCCCCGAGCTTGACAGGGTGAAATATACCAACATTGTCATCTGCTTTAATGCTTGTAATGTTTTCAGTGTGGATGGCTAAGGTGAGGAACTAATGAATGATATCAGATCACCTTTGCTGATATTTGCCGAGAACATATGGATGACTGATCAAAGTAAATGCGCGGTAATTCTGGCAACGTTGGAAATGTCCTTAGTGGGAAGGGTGGCGATGAGTGATCGAGTCCATTGCGTGGGTCACCCGCCAGTGTGCTACATTTGGTTGCTGACGGCAGTTAGGGAATTGGTTTCTGCCTCTCCGCCGTCTATCAAAGAGTTCTGCAGGGATCACTGTCTGTACACTGTTGCTCGATTCAGCATTCCTAGCATTCACGATTTCTTGCTCTTTCTATTGCAACACATTTTCAAGATATTTCTTGTAATCCATGGCTTCGATTTCCACTGGCTTACTCTTAAGACCTCCGTTGCTGCTTCAGTCATCACCTGCTTGAAATTGTTCGTGGGGGCTTCAGGATTTTCTACAGACGAAGTGGTGAAATTTCTTTCTACAGCTGCTCGGTACAGTTCAGAGTTAGGACCTTTCATTGTTTTAAGATTGAATTTGAGACAGATGGGTTTTTTTTTAATTGTCTCGTTGTTCTTCAAATTCATTTTCAAAGTTCACGATGGTCATGGTCATTACAAAGGTCAGCTCCTGAAAAATGTCCATAGTTTAGCGCTCTTGGGGCCAGACCAGATCTGGGTTTTCACAAGAATTTGATCCAAATTGCTGTGATACTGACCGTTCGGGGAGCACCGTATAAATTGTCAGGATTAAAAGAAAAAAAAAAAACATACCGTCCTGCCAGACTTTGTTCCTTTTGTTTCTCACTTTGAAATCAATTGTCGGGATGTTTTATGCTTATGCGTTGACGACGACCAAGTCATTATCATTGACACATTCTAGCAGTCGTAGTTGTATCCATATCTGAGGTGGTGACATTACAGAAACAGCTGCAGAAATTCCTACAGTCTGTTGGGCGTCTATACCAAACTTGACATTCTGTTGCAGTTACCCTGAACGATTAGGACGCACTTCTGTGGGAAAGTGCAACATCTGAAGTGACATTTGCTATAATCCATGTGACAATGTCACGGCGCTCTCGTGTCGATTTGCTGTGTTTTGTTGTGTTTCTATAGCATTGAAGAGTGGAAGCATGAAAACAAGCTTCTGTGGCGCGCGCATCAATGGAAAAAAGGAATTCTTCGACGACAGTTTCTGTACCTGTATAAATCATTTACTACGCCCCGCTTCATTTTATGACTGAGGTGAACCCAGTTCTGAATGGCAGCAGACAGCCAAAGAAAGACAAGCTCCTCGACTGTACCGGAGCAACCAACAATCCAAGACGTCCAGGTTATTCCTTTGGCGAAGTTCCCAGCAAACTGATTCTCCACCGCTGACACTTGCCCATGGGAACTCTTCAACGGGAAAATGGCGGCGGCGGGGAATTGGTGCCGGCCACAAACTGTTGGCAGTGTCCATACGCAGCCACAAGGTAACCGCACATCAGGGGACAGAGTCGCTCCATTGTTTTCATGATGTCCAGCTGAAAGCAGATCGGAAGTAATCAAATCAGCCCAAATGCGCGCGCGTGCGCGTACACAAACACACAGACCCACACGCACGTGCGCGCGCGCGCGCGCGCGCACACACACACACACACACACACATACACACACGCACGCACGCGCACACATACACACATACACGCACGCGCGCGCACACACAGACACACACACACACGCGCGCGCGCAAAGAATAAGAGCCACTTCGACCTATGGATGCACGGTTCAAGCTGATTTCAAGTAGGCCGGTCCCTTGCCCATTTGCAGACTTGCTTTGGCACTGGGTTCCAGGAGTAGTATTGATATGCCGGTCTTTGCCTTGGTACTTCTTCTTTCCAGGAGGAAGGCCTTGACCGGCAACCATCTGGACTGCTTCACCGCCCATCAGGAGTTGTCGGTACTTCAAAACATCCGGGAAGCGGTGCACACTCTAGTAGCGTGCCCCCTCCCCACGAGAGTCTGGGCGTCGAGATAAAAACTCTGAGTTCTGATTGTTGGCTCTTGTCTCTTCGTTCATAGTCCGCTTAGACAACTTCCGTGCGGCTGTGGTTTGAACAACGGACATCGTCAGAGTCCTCTGTGTGGGCGACAGGTGTATGTGTCAAGTTCCACGCTACCCATTTGTGATTCTTTGAAGTTTTTTTTTTCTGTTTTCTTTTTTCTGTTTTTTTTTTTTTTTTTTTTTTTTTTAATCAATAGAAAGGAAAGTCCCGGTACTCTGTCATGACTTTCCTTTTTCTCTTTTATTAGTTCTCTCCTCTTTCTCTATCAGGTGTAGCTTAAGATGATACCAAGTTCACCAGTTACTCATTTTTGCAGTGAATGCCGATCACCATAAGCAGCGTCAAATCATCAGAGCTCACTGATGAGTGAATTGTGGCTTCAACGATGTATCCACAGCTGTCTCTCTACTCTATGTGGTCCGGTGAAGGAGTGATGGCGGTGAACTAATAATGATAATGATGAGGACAAATTCTATAGCACCCATCCTAACAACGTGGGCTACAGAGCGCTTTACAAATTCTGAGAAATCGATATCTAAGATATAAGATGTACACACACACACACACACGCATGCACGCACGCACGCACGCACGCACGCACGCACGCACGCACTCACACACACACACACACACACACACACACACACAACACACACACACACACACACACACACACGCATGCACGCACTGGCACACTCTGTCACATACACCGACATATGCACTGTGTAACACGATAAACAGCTCATTTGCATACGAACAATTGTGCAAGCAACATATAGCAATTCAGTAATATTTCAGCTTGTATTCTGCAACTGACGTTTAAACAGATAAGTTTGAACTGCAGACTTGAAAGTCAGGAAGGAAGGGACTTGGCGTAGCTGGAAAGGTAGCGAATTCAAAAGAATAGTGCTACTCTAGAACCGTGCTGCTCTCGGCTATTTGCGGGAATTCGAAAAATTCGGTCACAGAGGAAGAACGGAAGGAACGTGTGGGAACACCGAATCATTCACACCCATTACTGCAGGGCATTGCGCTGGTGGGGAGTTACAGGAGCCATTACTGCAGGGCATTGCGCTGGTGGGGAGTTACAGGAGCCATTACTGCAGGGCATTGCGCTGGTGGGGAGTTACAGGAGCCATTACTGCAGGGCATTGCGCTGGTGGGGAGTTACAGGAGCCATTACTGCAGGGCATTGCGCTGGTGGGGAGTTACAGGAGCCATTACTGCAGGGCATTGCGCTGGTGGGGAGTTACAGGAGCCATCACTGCAGGGCATTGCGCTGGTGGGGAGTTACAGGAGCCATACTGCAGGGCATTGCGCTGGTGGGGAGTTACAGGAGCCATTACTGCAGGGCATTGCGCTGGTGGGGAGTTACAGGAGCCATTACTGCAGGGCATTGCGCTGGTGGGGAGTTACAGGAGCCATTACTGCAGGGCATTGCGCTGGTGGGGAGTTACAGGAGCCATTACTGCAGGGCATTGCGCTGGTGGGGAGTTACAGGAGCCATCACTGCAGGGCATTGCGCTGGTGGGGAGTTACAGGAGCCATTACTGCAGGGCATTGCGCTGGTGGGGAGTTACAGGAGCCATTACTGCAGGGCATTGCGCTGGTGGGGAGTTACAGGAGCCATTACTGCAGGGCATTGCGCTGGTGGGGAGTTACAGGAGCCATTACTGCAGGGCATTGCGCTGGTGGGGAGTTACAGGAGCCATCACTGCAGGGCATTGCGCTGGTGGGGAGTTACAGGAGCCATTACTGCAGGGCATTGCGCTGGTGGGGAGTTACAGGAGCCATTACTGCAGGGCATTGCGCTGGTGGGGAGTTACAGGAGCCATTACTGCAGGGCATTGCGCTGGTGGGGAGTTACAGGAGCCATCACTGCAGGGCATTGCGCTGGTGGGGAGTTACAGGAGCCATTACTGCAGGGCATTGCGCTGGTGGGGAGTTACAGGAGCCATCACTGCAGGGCATTGCGCTGGTGGGGAGTTACAGGAGCCATTACTGCAGGGCATTGCGCTGGTGGGGAGTTACAGGAGCCATTACTGCAGGGCATTGCGCTGGTGGGGAGTTACAGGAGCCATTACTGCAGGGCATTGCGCTGGTGGGGAGTTACAGGAGCCATTACTGCAGGGCATTGCGCTGGTGGGGAGTTACAGGAGCCATTACTGCAGGGCATTGCGCTGGTGGGGAGTTACAGGAGCCATTACTGCAGGGCATTGCGCTGGTGGGGAGTTACAGGAGCCATTACTGCAGGGCATTGCGCTGGTGGGGAGTTACAGGAGGGGAATTGACGTCCGTAAGGAAAGGAGTGCAGGGAATCGACCCGCGGGGGATTGTGGGCGGAAAATCATCGTACAATCACCAAATATAAAGTGACGTACATAAACACACTAAGCTGCGTTAATGTCATCCACAGAGAAATGGAAATGCATTTGTAAAAACAAACAAACAAAACAACAACAACAACAACGGCAGCAGCAGCAGCAACAACCCTGAAATCCTTCATTGACAGCACCGTGACTATTCCTTAATCAGTGTCAGTATGGCATTTAACACAGAACAGAAAGGAAACCTTTTTGGCCATTTGATTCATCACCCTTCAGGGACAGTGGATGTGTAGAACTAGCAGATCAAACGACGGAAGAAGTGAAGAGGGACAAAAAGGAGCAGAGTGCATTTACATCTAATGACAGAGAAAGCATGCCCCGCCCCCCCCCCCCCGCCTCCCCCCCCTCCCCCCCCCCACACACACACATAGTTGACTCTCAGTGATCAGTTATTTTCAGGATGAATTCATCATGGAGATGCTCTTGGTATAAAAAAAAAAAAGGAACTAATGGGAAAGGGAAATATTGGGAAAGGAAATTAAAAAAAACCCAAAAAACCCAGGCAGATTAAACTGTAGATAAAGAGTTACAAGAAAAGAGAACTGGTGCACCTACGCAAAGCAAAATAAACAGGAAGAAAATACATTAAAGTTAAACGCACAATGGACGTGGAAAGGTGAAAAAGCAGTTAAATATTTGTGTAATCTTGAACAAACAAAACAAAACAACAACAACAACAACAACAAAAAACGACATTTGGTCGGGAAAACATGTATGTTTATGTATTGATGTACATGTATGTTTCATGGCATTTGCCATACTCTTTATTAGTTTCCCCTTGCTTCTCACGTAATAATGCTCAATGGCTGTATCACTTTAGACAAAGATTAAAAAAAAAAAATCCTTGAAAACCTGACAGTCAACGCTGCTTTAGCAAGCTGATCATTTCTTCAATTTGCACTGATGAGTGTGACTGACGATGTGGTCCCCCACAGCAGTCTATCGAAACACTGGCAGACTGTCACACTAAACACGTCACCACAGCGAGATGACTGCATCATAGTCGTGTTCAGCGATATGAAGTTCTCACCATGGGACAATCCTGACAATATTGTCAGCCTGGAAATGGAAACCATTGTCCGTCAAGCTAAAAACATACTGCTTGTGTTGCTGTTTCTGACTGGCGGACCAGCCAGCGTCATCAACATGGCGGTGTTCTACAAACAAGGTCTTCAGGATCGTGTCAACGTGTGTCTCTTTGCTTTGTCTCTCGCCGATGCAGTATATTTGGTCACGATAATACTGTTCAATGGTGAGGAACTGCATCTCTATTTGACGTCGACGGAAGCGTTTGGTCCCATTGTCACGTTTCCGTCGAACGAAAATTTGGTTCTTGCAGTTTCAGGTTTTATCTCCCCTGTGCTGTCTACCATCATTGCCACAGAGAGATGCCTTTGTGTGTTCAGTCCTCTCAGATTTCAAACCCTTCTACGCACTAAAACAATGGCGGCCATCATCATTGTGATCAGTGCTGTGATGGACATGTTTGTACTTCTTTGTGGCTTTCCGATATCGTGTTGGGTGTACTTGTGTGTATGATCCTGTATCAGCTGTAGCAATAACAACAGCCATTGAAGGGACGTTTTACAGAGCTCATAAAGAATTCATCGATTATCTGCACAGTTTTGTCTTCGGCATTGGTCTGTCAGGGATCGAAATGATTGTGGTGACGACAACAACAATAATGACGATTGTGAAATTACGTCAGGCTGTGACGTGGGGATCTAGAGCCTCTTCTTTGATTTCACCAAAGGAGTTGGCTCTGACGAAGATACTGGTGGGCAGCTCTGTCTTGTTCATCGCCTGTATCTGTCCTGTAGCTTTGATTCGTTTTAGCCAGTTGTTTTTACCAGAAGTGAATTCTGGTCGACGTCATTACAACTTGTTTCTCGTTGGTGTCTGGCTCACTCAACTGTTCAACACCATCAATTCTACCTTCAATTTCTTCGTCTGTTACGTTATGGGGTCTCGCTACAGACAAACAGTCTCTTCGTTGATCAGCAGAAAAGTAAAGGCGACAAAATTGAGAGCTGGGGCACAAGAAAGCTGAGAGGAAAAAAAAAATTACAAGAAAGCTGAGAGGAAAAAAAAAATTAACAGCACGAAAACAAGTAACGGGCATTGTTCCAGAGAAATCTATGGTCATCTGAAGAGATTCTTTAGTTTGACTGCTTGCACACAGGTAATTAAGTTGGAAAGTAAGAACAATCCAGACCTCAAGAGATCCAGTTACAGAGTGATGTGTAGTGAACAACATTAGCAAAGCTCAGAATATGGATGTCATGGGATGCCCTCCAGTCATTAGTATCTCCAACAATCCAAAGACAAACGCAGAATTTCTCCCAGGAAAAAACAAACAAACTCGGTTTGTTGGCTCTCAGCCAAGGATTAGACCTTCTACTGGAAAATATTCCCTGCCTCTAAACACAGATGAATTCTAACGACAAAGCGTGACTGTTACGTTACCTAAACGAAAGTTTGAAGTTAAGAAGTGATGAAGTCATCAGTTTGTTCAGTTTGCTTTTCGTTTCAGTGGTCATGAAACAATAACCTCTATTTTTTATGAATACTTTACATACTCGACATGAACATCATCCATATGAACCAGCACTGTACTTCTCATGATCAAACGTGGGTAAATCAGAGGATCGATTGTCGTCTGCTCAAAATCCTAGGATTTTGAGAAACACGAAACATTTTCGTTTGGATGGAAGGTGCAAAACACCTAGCCGCCTGACAGTCAACAAGGTTTTGACTGCTGGGCTGTTAATCTGAGTGTAATTAACAGAATGAGATAGAGAACATGCTCATAATGACTTGTCACTGTGATCATGCTTTTTTTTTTTTTTTTTCTGTCCCAACCTCTGCGACACCTCAGAGGCAGTGCACCCACGCCGCTCATTCCGACACCCCGTCCACAGCCTCAGCCCGGTCGGCCCCGCCGCAGTCCCGGCACCGGCAATCCACAGGAAGCAGTCAATGTCAAGTCGTCAAGAGGCAACCCACCGGAGGAGACACTGCACTGCTGCCGAGTCACTTCGGTGGTGTTCAGTGGCGCCTGTTCTGATCTAACATATGCAGGATACCACCTACTAAGCCCCCTACTGACGAGAATAATTGCTTAGTCGCGGAGCCGGCGTGAGTGAGCTCTCCCTCTGGAGGGCGCCACCACGTCCGTCCAACGACAGCCCCCATGGACTCGCCGATACCGGTGACCCCGACGGAACCAAACCAAGACCACAGACGTGGAGAGGACATCGAAATTGAGGTCACCATGAGAGCAGGGCATAAAGGGCCACAGAATTTGAGACATTTTTTTAATGCTGATCGATGAGAATGAGGATGATTAAGATGATGCTACGGATTTCCATTTCAGTCTGAGACTACATGACAGGGCTGTACTCTACGCTTCCTTTCATAATGTATCCTGGCATCAACCAGGCCCGAGAGATGCAGGCACCTGCAGTGTTGGTCAGGAAATTTGAGCAACACTCTCAGAAACGCATCCATTAAGTGGATGAAACTCGACTGTGTGGTCCCAGTCTTCCCAACTGAGTCCTCAGCAAACTCAACTCTGGGTAGGAGCCGGTCGGGGCAGAAAAACCCACATGACTCTGATGGGATTCGAACCCACGACCTCCCAGCCGGGAGTCCGCGACGCTAACCACTTCGCAACGGCGGCTGGTCCACTGTGATCATGCTGTTGAAGTTATGAGCAGCAGAGGGAATCTCTTGTATTTCTCTCCATTTGACTGGTCCACTGTGATCATGCTGTTGAAGTTATGAGCAGCAGAGGGAATCTCTTGTATTTCTCTCCATTTGACTGGTCCATTGTGATCATGCTGTTGAAGTTATGAGCAGCAGAGGGAATCTCTTGTATTTCTCTCCATTTGATACTGTGAAACAGCTTGAAGAAACAGAGAATTCTCTTGTATTTTTATTGATAGGTATCTATGCATAGAACAAAGTAATTACAGTTTCATTTGTTTTTAATCTGTAATGGCAATATTCTGTTTTCAGATTTACGCATACATTTCTCGACCAAGAAGTTCTTATTTTTAGTTGTGCACTAGTAATCGATAATCCCGGTTTTAAGTTTTGCGAGGATAACGAGTTGACCAAGAAGTCGTAATTGAGTCTGGGTTGACTGTGATCCGACATCCTGTGTAGCTGGCTTTGTGCAATCGAGGGACTGTGATCCATGCCGTGTGCGGATTGAGTCTGAGAGACTGTACCTCATGCCCATGTGCTGGCTTTGTGCAGTCTGAGAGACTGTATCAGTGCCCTGTGCTGGCTTTGTGCAGTCTGAGAGACTGTACCTCAGTGCCCATGTGCTGGCTTTGTGCAGTCTGAGAGACTGTACCTCAGTGCCCATGTGCTGGCTTTGTGCAGTCTGAGAGACTGTACCTCAGTGCCCATGTGCTGGCTTTGTGCAGTCTGAGAGACTGTACTTCAGTGCCCATGTGCTGGCTTTGTGCAGTCTGAGAGACTGTACCTCATGCCCATGTGCTGGTTTTGTGCAGTCTGAGAGACTGTACTCTCATTGCCCGTGTGCTGGCTTTGTGCAGTCTGAGAGACTGTACCTCATTGCCCATGTGCTGGCTTTGTGCAGTCTGAGAGACTGTACCGCATTGCCCATGTGCTGGCTTTGTGCAGTCTGAGAGACTGTACCACATTGCCCATGTGCTGGCTTTGTGCAGTCTGAGAGACTGTACCTCATTGCCCATGTGCTGGCTTTGTGCAGTCTGAGAGACTGTACCGCATTGCCCATGTGCTGGCTTTGTGCCAACACCCTGACTCACTGACCATCATGCAGAGACACCTGTTGGACACGGTCACAGCAGCAGCCATGTTGGCTGGTGTTGGCACTGGAGAAGAACAACACGTGCATTGATGGTTCTGCCACTTGCATGGCAATAACGGTTCACCGTCAAATGGAATGGTGAGGTATGCCTGCCCTCCGGCCCCTTTGACCCACCTACACCCCATTATCTCCCCTTCTTTCACCACCGTCTCTTGTTACAACGATCGCAGTCTCCCCCTCCCCCCCCCACCCCCCACTGCACCATCTCCTCCCACCATCCCTTCCTAGTCTGAGCCTCCCTCTCCCCATCCCTGTCTATTCCTATTAGCGTAACGCTAAACGTGTATTCCTGTGCCACCACTTCTACCGCTAACACACTCTCTCCCTCACCCTACCCAGTGAGTGTTTTCTTTTAGAATGCTGGGACTTGCATGATGTGAGACACAAACGTTTTACAGCAGATTCCATGAAAACCTTGTTCAGAGATGTTCCGCCTGATGCGATCTTTGAGTTCTTGAAAGAGATTAACATTTTTCATCGGATCTGAGATTTTATAGTGGAAAGATTTGTAACAAAATTTTGGGTGTGTTTTTAGAAGATGTATTTTAAAGAGTTGTGTGAATGAATGACTTGTGAGTTGAATTCAACGCGGTGACAGCCCTGATATGGCCCTTTGCGGTCGGCTGGGCTATAAGCAACATTACCTTTCTTTACCCAGTGAGTCTGAGTCAATAATCATTGTCCATCCCTGCCCCACATACATGCAGTGTACCCCGGCTCCGCACTTAGCCAATCATTGTCGTCAGCAGGGGGCTTGGTAGGCAGTGTCCAGGGTATGTTGGATCAGAACAGGCGCCACTGAACACCACCGAAGTGACTCGGCAGCAGTGCAGTGTCTCCTCCGGTGGGTTGCCTCTTGACGACTTGACATTGACTGCTCCCTGTGGATTGCCGATGCCGGGGCTGCAGAGGGCTGAGCCGGGCTGTGGCTGTGGATGGGAAGGGGGGGGGGGGGGGGGGGGGGGGGGGGAGGGGGAGGAACGAGCGGCGTGGGTGTGGTGCCAATGAGGTGGCACAGAAGATGGGGAAAAAAGATGCAGCTTCCATGTCCCGTTCCTGACCTGCCCCTTTTACTTTGGCCTCTTTCTGTTCATTTAATCAAGACATACTGTTCCATGTCTTTCATTTAAGAGAATCCAAACTTTAAGATGTTGTTCCTGGCGATAATGTCATCATTGGCTACGACGTCTTTCGCAAAGAGACCATTTACTTCCCAGATCTACAGGTGTTATTGTTTACATTCTTGAAACATTGAAAAACACTGGGCGTTTGGCTGGGAAGACTTTGCTTGGAAGAAACAAAACACGGTTCAAATGGACATTGTGCATGGAAATATGCCCGAAAGTACTGAAGTATTGGTCAGGTGGAAGAAGCAAAACGGTTCAAATGGACATTGTGCATGGAAATATGCCCGAAAGTACTGAAGTATTCATCAGGTGGATGTCTCTACCACCTTGATGGACGCAGCATAGCTTGATGCCGCTGCAGTAATACTGCTAAGTGATTTAAGTATTCATTTTTTGAAACCTCATCAGTCGTAGACAGACAGATTTTCCTGGTACGGTTTATCTCAGATTATTGACACACCTGCCCGTGTAACTGAAACTAGCATTCCCTGCCGAGGGATGCCGACATTTTCTGGTATGTTACATGGCCAAAAGATGAAACTGAATTCTCCAAAGCAGGTCACAAATAAATGGCATAGAGATCTTTTTGCAGCATTTATGAAGGTAATTTTCTCGCTAGCCTTGTTCACCCCTTTCCTCTAATGTTGGCAATGATACTAGCCCTGAAGCACTTTGTTCACCCCTTTCCTCTAATGTTGGCAATGATACTAGCCCTGAAGCACTTTGTTCACCCCCTTTCCTCTAATGTTGGCAATGATACTAGCCCTGAAGCACTTTGTTCACCCCTTTCCTCTAATGTTGGCAATGATACTAGCCCTGAAGCACTTTGTTCACCCCTTTCCTCTAATGTTGGCAATGATACTAGCCCTGAAGCACTTTGTTCACCCTTTCTCTTGTTGCATGTACTAGCCTGAAGCACTTTGTTCCCCTTTCCTCTAATGTTGGCAATGATACTAGCCCTGAAAGCACTTTGTTCCCCCTTTCCTCTAATGTTGGCAATGATACTAGCCCTGAAGCACTTTGTTCCCCCTTTCCTCTAATGTTGGCAATGATACTAGCCCTGAAGCACTTTGTTCACCCCTTTCCTCTAATGTTGGCAATGATACTAGCCCTGAAACACTTTGTTCCCCCTTTCCTCTAATTTGGCAATGATACTAGCCTGAAGCACTTTGTTCACCCTTTCCTCTAATGTTGGCAATGATACTAGCCCTGAAGCACTTTGTTCCCCCCTTTCCTCTAATGTTGGCAATGATACTAGCCACTAGCCCTGAAGCACTTGCGTAATGACTACCCGCTGCATTCAAAACGCCGGGATTAAAACATATTCCTGAACTAGAATGGACTTCCTGAACTAGAATGGACTTCCTGAACTAGAATGGACTTCCTGAACTAGAATGGATGAGTAATGAAATACATGCTGCCACTTACTGAGGTGATGCTCTTGTTGATATAGGAGCAAAATCATGTGAACGACAAAAGCAAAATAGTTTAGCTCAATGAAACAGACTGTGCAAAGCAAATGACCTGGATCGTGTTCTTCAAAACAAAAGTCCACAAGGAAAGCAACAAATGCACTTAAAGATCCCAATCCAAGACCTGTCTCATAAGCAACATCACATGAGACAAAATCCATAAACATTTTGCTAGCATGCCAGAACGTATCATCTAACAAACTCATTCTGAAAGAAAAAAAAAAAGCCCCAAGGTCTCTGCTATTCTAAGGCAAGGAATGGTAAGCATCGGTTACAAACAGTGAAATGTTTTGACACACGTGAATAAATCTGCTTGCTGCCGATAGCGAGGGGCATATTCTGTTCTCTCTGATCTAGGCTTTATCTGCTTCATTTGATAGCATAGATTTACTTCTGTTTCTGATCGGCACCTCATTTCTGCTGTTGTTGGTCTGCATTTTCCTAGTATTGTTCGCACCTTATGCACACCACACACACACACACACACACACACACACAACACACACACACACACACACACACACATGCGCGCACACGCACACAGACAAATACACGCGCGCATATACACTTACGCAACAGACACATTCGAACGCACTCATATGCATCTAAAAGTAAACATGCGCAAGCACACAAACAGACGAACTGATATACACACTGTCGCACGCAACCAAGCACACACAACAGGTAAAAAAATGCACACATACACATATATACACACACGTACATACACACGTAGCGCCCGCGCGCACATACACACACACATACACAAAAGCATACGTGCACGTGCTCGCGTACGCACACGCACACGTGCATGCATACACGCGTGCTCGAATAACACTTGAACTAGTGTACACACACACACACACACACACACACACACACACACACACACACACACACACATTTTTAAATTGCAAATCAATAGATACGTTCTTTCTGATCAGTTCACAGTACAAAAGAGTCAAGCGACTCTGTACACACACACACACACACACACACACACACACACACACACACACACACACACACACACGCGCGCACGCTGTCAGACACCAAGCCCCATTCTGTCTTTGAGACAAACCCATACTTTGTGCTGCATTGTTTAGGAACACGGTTCTGAACGAAGTACGTAACAGGTTGCGTAAAAGCTTCACTCAGAACTGTAATTTGCATCAGAGTGTTCCAAGAGCTGTGATTGGGGAGACCAGGCTCAGCCAGTCCTCTTCAACACCCTGATTGGTCGCTATGTGCACAAGTGTAGGGAGCTGCTAGGACATTCGGGAAAACGGTCAGAAGGAGATTTTACATGGCCGTAGTAGCAGCGCAATTCTAGGCTCTCCAGAGTGACAAGGCTACAGATCCTGACGGGTCTCCCTGTCAGCACACGGCCTCCTGGAAGCTAGTACTCTCTGGTGGAGTCCATTCAGGAGCAAACAGAAGTGTGGTGCGGCAACATCCTCGAGGACACAAACACCGAGGCGGGACTGGCCATCTGTCCAGTCCCTACCGACGCACCACCTCTACCCACGCCAGGACTTCACCACAGCCAGGAACGGCCAGGAGGATCCGTCCTGCTGACAAGAGGATCAAGACCCGAAGAGCCCCTCCGGAGAGCAAACGAAAGCCCTTCTAGTTCACCCAGCTGAGAACGTCACGGTGTTTGACGTCAAGCACCGTGACGTTATTTTCCCAATCGCTGTGGAACCCCGAATAGGGTCAAATCCTGAGGGCCCAGTCAAGCCTGAAGGTGAATACGTGCCACGAGAAGCAAAGCACATCATCAACGAGCAACGTCTACAGGACCGATGATCAAGGGTCACGACAACGTCGACTGACCAGGAATCTTCCGTGATCATCACACGACGACAGGAACTGATGTGTGCTGGCTAGACAGGCCAGAACTGCATAGTTTTTTTTTTTTTTTTTTTTTTTTTTTTTTAGCCCACAAGACATAAACACAAAAGGAAGGACTGGCTTTGGTCAATGTGAAGGACTTGTTTTAGACTGGGATTTCATCATTTGGCTATGTGCATGCTTGTGTATTTAAATAAATGTGTGGTTAATTTACATTTTGATTTCAGTGACTGAATCGAATGATAGAGTTGCGGCGAGAGACCAAAATTCGAATAGTCAGGCACCCCCTAGACACGCTAACACCAGACGAAATTAGTGCCTGACAACGCGCGCGCGTGCGCCCGTGTGTGTGTGTGTGTGTGTGTGTGTGTGTGTGCGTGTGTGTGTGTGTGTGGTGTGTGTGTGGTGTGCGCGGGCGTGCATATGTGCTTGTGTAAGTATGTGTGTGTAAGACTCTCTCTCTCACTCTGTGTGTGTGTGTGTGTGTGTGTGTGTGTGTGTGTGTGTACACAGAGTGCATTTATTATTTTGTTCTGTGAATTAATTAGAAAGAAGTATTTACTGATCTGCATTTTTTTCCACAAAGATTCCCCATTGGTTTTTTTTTTTTTTTTTTTTTCATTGGTTCTGACATTGGACTTGAAGGGTATCTTGCTATGATGGCTGTTTAACTCAGTAGAATAAATAGGCACGATTTTCAAATTAAACTCTTTTTGAAAGGGATGTACTGCAACAAAGGGACACAGAGATATTTCGATCGTCATTGTGGTGTGTGCACTAGATAGCTGTAGTTCATCATTGGAATGGTGTATACTGCGGGTTAAATGCATGCAGTTGATGTGTGTGTATGTGTGTGTGTGTGTGTGTGTGTGTGTGTGTGTGAGAGAGAGAGAGAGAGAGAGAGAGAGAGAGAGAGAGAGAGGTGTGTATGTGTGTGTGTGTGTGTGTGTGTGCGCGCGCGCGCATGCGTGCGTGTGTTGTGTGTGTGTGTGTGTGTGTGTGTGTGTGTGTGTGTGTGGCGCGCGCG
This sequence comes from Conus canariensis, assembly GCA_033310375.1. Lineage (NCBI taxonomy): Eukaryota > Metazoa > Mollusca > Gastropoda > Neogastropoda > Conidae > Conus > Conus canariensis. The sequence goes on from CM065747.1 coordinate 28,037,066, forward strand.
CGTGTCTGATAATTGGTGCTACTGCTTTTACACAAACAGAAGAGAGGCCAGTAACATACTGATGGCGAGTTATTATCGCTGCTTGTTCGGAATCGACACGACAGTAACAAGAAGATTATTGAAAAAGTCTGAACTCTACCTCAGCTTTGGACCCTTTTATTTCATCATCAAGACAGCTCAGCATCCTGTGATGAAACTGACATATAGTATTGGCTCTCTAGAAAGAAAGACAGAAAGTGTAGATCTCTACTTAAAAAGTGATGTATAACGAAACCAAGTCCGACAAAAATATAGATTTTACTTATTGATTCGAATTGAGTTATTTTTCTCGTAGCTTACGATAAAACGCTTCAAAGGAAAATTTCTGAAGGCACACAAATTCTTTTTATTGCATGCCATATTTCATAAATCAACGAAAATTAACCTCTCCCGTTCCCCGAAAAATGCCCTTTGTGGAATTTGTATGTAACATGCAGTGACATGTCTTTAAGAAAATAGACCGGACAATTGATACCAAAAGAAGGCACTTTGACTTTTTACATACCCAACTATTTCTAGAACTAATACCTGCAATATGGGCTCTGGAAATCGCAGCTATGTAGGCTCTGAATGTATCCAGAATAAAGCTCGTACATGATTCTTCCGATATGGAACATTGAGCTTCCGTGGCAAACAGCAAGGCATTTTTAAAATCACGATGAAACATCACTGTGGCTATCATCACAACTTTATAAACGTTTTACGAGGACATTGCCAACACAAAATATATTGAAGTTTGCACCGCAACTCAATCATTTTTGTAACAGTAGTGTGACTTTAAAAACCAGACCAAATCCGTTGCATCCGATGCTGTAACGTCTGTTAAAAATCTCCCTTCTTGCTGGAGTGTGCATAGCAGTGAAAACTGGATCCTCTCTACTGGCTGCACAACGATGGCTTCCATTACTGAGCTTTAGTTTGGTGCTGGCAGACGAGCTAGTTGTCTGGGAATCTGGTAGGCAAATCTGATGCTGGAATCACTTCATGTTGTGTGACGGGGCACATGTAGGTGGCGCTGTCCACGAGACAGGAGGATGACTGGCTCTAGATTAGAAGCTGCGGGCCTCTTTGGCGTCTCTGTCGAGATAGTCCATTCACTATTTGTAAGCTCAACTGACAACATGGTGTAGCAGCTAAGGTCCATGTTGTATGTTGTCTCTCTCTTTGGGGCCGGAACAGCTCAGTTGGTAGAGCGCCAGTCTCGTGATCCTGGGGTTGCGAGTTCGAATTTCGGTACAGGGGGATTTAATCCCTCGGAGTTAACATTGGTTCTGACTCCATTCCCTATACAGTCCTTCGAACGAGACTATAAATCGAGGTTCCGTGTGAGAACGCACGCACAACATCTTGCGCACACGTCAAATCCCATCACCAAGTTTCGGAAGAGAAGGCCAGTTTGGCCGTTGGTATGGATGACACGTTACACATAGCATGCGCCTTCCCCGAAGATGGAGTATGGCTGCCTTAATGGCGGGATGAAAAACGGTCATACACACAAAACTCCACTGCTTGTCTATATATACAGGCAGTGTCCGCAGGAGTATCAGCCTGCGTACGCAGAAAGAAAAGAAAGAAAAGTATGCTGTCTCGAAACATTTCGTAGCGAAGTGTTTTCTATGTATTCCACTTGATACGCTTTTACAATGAATAGGTTTTGTAGCTGTGTGGCGGCACGGATTGCGCGTCAACTCATTTCACCACGAGCTGTAGTCTGGTGAAATACATCTCTTGCATTTCGCATCATGAGCCAATGAATAGCGTCGCTATTATATAATCGACAGCGCTGCTAGTTTGACGATCAAATTGCAAACTAGAACAGGCAGACCTGCTTCAAGTTCTTAACCTACAAACTTACCTAGTTGCGGATCGGTTTATACCTGCTGGGAGCACCGCGTAAGACTGAAAGGAATAGGGTCCAGAAACTCAGCAAGCGAGACTTACTAATCACTAATTTTGGTTTAATTTGTGAGCAATCAGGGCAGTTGGCGTTGTAGAGCAATGGCTCGAGCGTGTGATATTTTGCTGTTGGCATATTTTTGCGGTATTAGTTAACAATTTATGTCATATCATGTGAACAGTGTTGAAACGGGCTTTGTTCTAAATTCAGCGAAGCTCGCCGGAACGGGTATTACACCCAGAAACATTGTTGTGTGACATAGACCTCATGGTAGATTGACAACAGCAGTGTAACTGCAGGTAGAGTCACGGATATTACACCCAGAAAACATTGTTGTGTGACATAGACCTCATGGTAGATTGGCAACAGCGTGTAATGGCAGGTAGACCACGGCATTACACCCAGGAAACATTGTTGTGTGACATAGAACTCAATGCGTTATTAGCACAACGCACGGGCGTGCGACAGGCAGTACTAAACTATGGCATTGGTTACTATCTAAAGGTATTCAAACCCCCTCCCCTCCCCCAAAACAACCACACACACACAACACACACACGCACGCACGCACGCACGCACCCGCACGCACGCACGCACACACGCACGCACGCACGCACGCACGCACCACGCACGCACGCACGCACGCACCCCACACACACACACACACACAAACCCAGAGACTGTTTGCTTGCCCTAAGATAAAACACGTTTTTCAACAATGCTTGTCCGGTCTGCAACAATGCCTGTTCCTGTCTGCAATAATTCTCTGTTCCTGTCTGCACATGCTCTGTTCCTGTCTGCAACAATTCTCTGTTCCTGTCTGCAAAATGCTCTGTCTGTCTGCAATAATGCTCTGTTCCTGTCTGCAACAATTCTCTGTTCCTGTCTGCAACATGCTCTTCCTGACTGCAACAATTCTCTGTTCCTGTCTGCACAATGCTGTCCTGTCTGCATAATGCTCTGTTCCTCTGCAATAATGCGTGTCTGTCTCACATCTCTGTTCTGTCTGCAACAATGCTGTGTTCCGCTGCAAAATCTCGTCCTTCGAATAATCTTGTCGTCTCAATATGCTCTGTTCCGGTTTCTGCAACAATGCTTTGTTCCTGTCTACAATAATGCTCTGTTCCTGTCTGCAACAATGCTCTGTTTCGGTCTGCAACAATGCTCTGTTCGGTCTGCAACAATGCTCTGTTCCGGTCTGCAACATATGTTCTGTTCCGTCTGCAACAATGCTCTGTTCGGTCTGCAACAATGCTGTGCTCCAGTCTTTTGAGAACAGCGACTTAGGCCGTTGAATGTTATCGACATCATCTTTTTGTGATGTAAATCCAAACGTGCATAATATCTGAGCGTTTGGTAGGCTCTTCCAATTTTAGATCATGTCCAGGCTTTGAGTTGATTTCTTGTTTCTGAGAGGTGTTAAGAGAAAGTGTTCATCATCATCACCTACTGTGGAGAGCATTCAGGGATAGGAATCTTATATACATTGGGTTTTCCTTACATAAAAGCTACGTAGTCCATTTTCTTGACATACAATGCTGAACCCACTTTTGGAATTTGTAGTAAACACTAACTAGTTAGCGCATATTAAAACATCACGATAGTAATTTAACGACATGATGTACATTATATCTTGTCCTTGCGCATTTGTTGATGTGTACTTCTTGAGTCGGAGTCTCACTGTCGTAACAAGCAGGTGTGGTCTGATGGCACGTCACACCCTCATCACCTCACATCACGCCATGATCGCCTGAATTTCCTGCTGATGCAGATGTGGTCGATCTGATTCTCCGTGACGTGGTCCGGGGATCTCCATGTCGCCTTGTGGTGCGCTGAGGGAAGATGCTGCTCCTATCATCAGCTGGTTCAATGCGCACAGGTCTGCAAAGCGTTCTCCATTCTCCTCATCTGTCCAAGTCCATGTGTCCCCATGATGTCTTCATAGCCCGTGTTGTCGATCCTACCTTGCGTTAAAGTCGCCCATGAGTATTGTGTATGTCGTTTGCTCCTCTTTTGTCCAGCACAGCTTGTACTTGCTGGTAGAAATCATCTTTCTTTTCCTCTCTGCATCATTGGGGAGCGTAGCATTGGATGATGTTTAGCTTGATTTCTTCTTCTTGGTGCTAAACTTGGCTGTATGTTTGCGGGAGTTGATAGGTTCCCACCGATGAGTGCCGCTGCGCCTCTGTGTCAGCATCAGGCCACACCTTCTGTATGGAGCTCCGTCTTCGTGTGTCCCGATACAGCAGCAGCTCTCCTGATGAAAGTCTCAGCTGTCCCGTCTGTAGCCACCTTGTCTCACTCAGTCCTAGACTCCTATCTGTAGTCTTCATCTCTCTTGCTATCTGAGGTTCTGCCCGCTCCGTACATTGTCCTGATCTTCCGGGTGGCTATCCTTGTTGATTTCCTGGGGTCAGAAGGGGAATCGTCTTGCAGCTTCCTCTCGCTTTCACTGCCGACCATGAGTCAGTTTTAAAATTCAAATCTTTGCCAAGTCACTACTATTAATGATGGAAAATTGTAGCCTGCCTTGTTTTCCCCCACTACTGAATTGTTCACCATTATATATATATATATATATATAAAATATTGTGTGTTTGTGTGTGTGTGTGGTGTGTGTGTGTGTGTGTGTGTGTAACCCCAACATAAAATAAGGAATTTCCGTGGTAGATTACAGCCAGGTTGGTTCTGCAAAACATTAGTGTAAACAAAAAAAAAAGAGAGTAGAAAATTGCACAGATGCTGTGTGTATAGCTTTGATGGCAATTTTTACTAAGCAGGAAGTAGTCCCACAGAAAATAAAATCGGAAATGAAATGAGGCAGGGAACAGTAAACGATAAACAGTAAACAAGTGGGGTATTTTTTGCTCCCATAAGAAAACCTAACACAGAGTAACTTTTATTCAAGACTGGCACAGCCTTTTAAACTTGAATAAAGTCAGACAAATACATAGACGAACAATCTAATAGTGGGGGAAAAAACAAGCGCAGGCCAACAACTGAACTGTCTTCATAGTAATGACTTGGCAAAGACTTAGACTTAAGGAGGGGAGGGGGGGGGGGGGGGGTTGAAGATGGAGAAACAGGGAACATAAAATTAAGAAAATATGTTACAGATATGAAAACTCTTCACTAGCTGCATAAGGGAACCATCGCAATCCCTTTTGAAGGCAGATATATTTGTATTGCCTTCAAAAGGGATTGCGATGGTTCCCTTATGCAGCTAGTGAAGAGTTTTCATATCTGTAACATATTTTCTTAATTTCATGTTCCCTGTTTCTCCATCTTCAAACTCCCCCCCCCCCCTCCCCTCCCTCCTTAAGTCTAAATCTTTGCCAAGTCATTACTATGAAGACAGTTCAGTTGTTGGCCTGCGCTTGTTTTTTCCCCCACTATTAGATTGTTCGTCTATGTATTTGTCTGACTTTATTCAAGTTTAAAAGGCTGTGCCAGTCTTGAATAAAAGTTACTCTGTGTTAGGTTTTCTTATGGGAGCAAAAAATACCCCACTTGTTTACTGTCCACAGAAAATAAACAAACAAAAAAAAATCTAAATTGTATTAGGGATTTCTATTATTATAACATTCTAGGAAATCTTTATGAGTTGTATAAATTAAGGATTACTCATTTAAAAAGAAAAGAATGTTTTTAAGTAATTTCCAATTAGAACAAGGAAATGATGATTTCCTGTGTAGGCGCCCATGTGACTTCCTGTTTGAGTGCCCATGTGTCTCTCCTGTTACGAAAAAGAACCACCACATGCTAGCCACCTTTGACTTAGAACTCCAGCTGCAACCAGAACAAGCTGAGAGGGCTTTGGGGCTGCTCTCTGCCACTACCAGCAGAGACGATTTTTTCTTTTGGCTTAAGACCCTTGTTTTTGTTTTTTGGTTGTCAGTACTGGTTCTTATTCAAACTCCTAAAGGCTCTTAAGACTCTTAAAGATCTTCTAAAAACTTCTAAAATCACTTTGAATTCTTTGAAAACATTGAAACGCTAAATTTTGTAAAAGTCTAAAAAGTTCTCAGGATCTCTGAGCTGTTTTTTTTTTAAATTTTTTTTATTTCCATGTGGTTGTGTATGGATAGGCCATACTGTTGGAAAGGAAATATTTTGGGCTGATCTGGGAAGAGTTTGTTCCTTTGTTTTCCTTGATTATTTTGGCTTAGTTAGTTCCTATTATTCAAATAAACGCTTTGTTTTGTTTTTGCTCCATTTGTGGACTCCTGTGTGTTATATTGGAAATTGTGTTTGAGTAGTAGAAACAAAGATACTTAACAATCACGCACCTCACCCAACATTGTAACCCAAGAAAAGGGAGGGTTATTAAGAATTCAAGTTCAGTGAACTAAAGACATTTAAAACCCAAAAGGACACGGGTTATATATATATATATATATATATATATATATATACACCACATGACCTTCTTCTCACCGACCCATTACTTCTCACCGACCCATTACTTCTCACCGACCCATTACTTCTCACCGACCCATTACTTCTCACCGTCACAATTTCCTCTCACCATTCTCCATCCTCTGTGAATCCCATCCATCACAATGTCTGCCGTTCCAGTCCCCTGACATCTACAGTGAACAGGATATACCCACCTTCCATGCCCCCGAACCATCGCTTGCATCGAGCTTGTGTCTCTTTCTGGCTTGCTGTGTTATGCACCGAAGACGTCGATTTGCGAATCATTCAAACGAGAATACGGATAAGTGTACCTGCTGTCTTTGAATCATATTCAGTATGTACGTTCTCTAATGCTTAAAAGCAAGTGCTTTGGAAGTAATGCAATAAAAGGTGTAAATATAGAACAATAGATCTTCTAGAATACTCGTCAGCCTAATTTTCATCCTGGCGTGTTAGACTAAATATGATTAGGGAATAAAGCAATTGAGATTGCTTCCACTGTTCAGAAAAAGCAGAAAAAAACTCCGAAGGAAATACCAAGGACGCAGAACTCACTGCAGCACTGTCATCCTGTGAAGCAGAATACATTGCCTTATCAGTTGCTGTGCAAGAAGGTCTATATCTCAGTCAGCTGTTGAATGATATTGACAGAAAATTTCAATCTGGTCCTGCTTCGATCTTTGAAGATAATCAAGGCGCTATTGCTCTGGCAAACACTCCGGTCCGTCGACAGAGACCAGAACGCATTGATATCCGACACCAAATTCCTTCTGAATTGAACCAAGGCAAAACTGTGCTCGAATATTGCCCTACTGCAGAAATGTTGGCTAATGTGATGAGAAAACCTGCTACCAGATTTCAGTTGCAGAAATTCAATGAAATGATTTTTGGCAGCTCTGAGTATCTCTCGGTCTTCAACTAGCATTGCTGTGCATTTCATGATTCACCATCCAAAGAGTTTAAACGACTGTATTGTGAATGCTATAGTTGATGAATCATTTGTATTGTCATGTCCATGTCATGTTCATGTAACCAAGTATAGTAGTGTGAAATAGAGTGTATTGATAAGATGCACTCAGTACCTGAAACTATCTACATATAGAACAGTTACATTTGAATTAACATTTAGTAACTGCATTGAATTGCCATGCTATGAATTAAAATTGAAGTCGTAACTATTATTGCAATCAAGCGGGGGGGGGGGGGGGGGGGGGGGGGGGGGGGGGGGGGGGTGGTGGTTGAGTTCTGATCTTATAAAGTTACATTATCAAGTCATTATGTTAATAAGGAAATTAAAAGGACGTTACTCCCGTAAAATAAAACAAACAGTTAGTCGTGAGCGTTGGCTGTCACAGCATTTTTAGTTTTCTTGTCTCCATTATGGAAAGACCCTTTCACTCAACACAACCAGGCTGCTTGGGACTGGGTGAAATGGTGATGACGTGTGCAGCATACCCCCCCCCCCCCCCCCCCCCCGCCGCACACCCAACAGAGCTACGGCATACCAGAGTAATAAGAAAAAAAAAAATCCTAACGGCGACAAACCGAAGGACCAACACACAGACTTTCCTTTAGCGATACAAAGTTAAAAAACAAAAAAGAAAGCCTTACAAGCTTGAAACATGTTGCTTTCCCCTTAAATGACTGGAGATGGGGTGCTTCTCACAAACAGTAAACGAACACACATATGAGCGGCAGTTACGAAACGATGAGATGGGGGGGGGGGGGGGGGGGGGGGGGGGGCTGGAATAGCCTAGTGGTAGAGTGCCGGACTAGTAATCCTGGGGTTGCGGGTTCGAATCTCCGCCGAGCTGTTTCGATACAGGAGGATTTTTCCCTCAGAGTTAACATTGGTTCTGACTCCATTTTCCATACAGTCCTTCGAATGAGACTATAAATCGAGGTTCCGTGTGTGAACGCGCGCATAACATCTTGCACACACATAAAATCCCATCACAAACTTTCGGAAGGGAAAGCTAGTTTGGCCGTTGGTATGGATGACACGTTACACATAGCATGCACCTTCCCCGAAGATGGAGTGTGGCTGCCTTAATGGCGGGATGAAAAACGGTCATACACACAAAACTCCACTCCCTTTGCTGGGCAGATGGGATTAATACTTGCCTGTCTATACAAGGAGTGTCCGCAGGAGTATCAGCCTGCGTACGCGGAAAAAAAGAAACGATGAGATCATATGCATGCCAAGCAGCATGAAGATCTCGGTGATGAAGAGAATGGAGGGAAGGTGAGTATAAGCTCGTGAGGTTCAAGTGCTTTGCAAAGTCCACAAGCGCATTTCAGTTTCAGTTTTGTCAAGGAAGCGTCACTACATGTGGACTAGTCCCTGTACGCTATACCATATCCGCTAAGTTTTGAGACCACACTGCGCAGGATTTACTACTGATGGAAATATGAAGATTAAAGGGTTTAGGACGACGGTCTCATAGGAACGACTTAGCATTTGTCTGATCTGCGCATTAGCCCAGCGCGTTGGTAAGACTCTAACAGTACATTGTCTGCGCCACTACTGTAATTGTATGTGTCTTTGCGTGGGTGGTGGACACGGGCCTATGTATGTGTGTGCCAATATGTGTGGAATGTATGTGGATACGTGTGTGTGTGCACGCACATGTGCGTGCGTGTGAGCGTGTGTGTGTGTGTGTGTGTGTGTGTGTGTGTGTGTGGTGTGTGTGTGTGTGCGTGCGTACGTGCGCGCGTGAGTGCGTGAGTGCGTGTGTGTGTGTGTTGTGTGTGTGTGTGTGTGTGTGTGTGTGTGCGTCGTGCGCGCGTGAGTGCGTGAGTGCGTGTGGTGGTGTAGTGTGTGATGTGTGTGTGTGTGTGTGTGTGTGTGTGTGTGTGTGTGTGTGTGTGCCAAGTTTTTTTCACCCACATCTAAATTTTTGCGTCGATTTTCCCCATTGGCTATTTTCTACGATGAAGACACTTTTCTGTTAACCTCATTCATTTTCTAATTTCCAATTTTTATAATCATACTAATCCAGAAAAATAAACTAGGGTCATCGTGTTCAATTCAGTTAAAAAAAATATATAATCATGTTTTGTTCAAAATGCAAAAACTGACAGAGACCCTGACCCAACATGAATGGTATGATGAAATTCATCTACCACAAATGCACATGAATTTTTTTAAACAAAGGGAAGTTAGATGACTTGTACATCAATTTTACCAATGTACAAAGAAAACCCCCAAATCATTTTCATTAACTCATCCAAACATGTACGACAGATATATAATTGGTTTTTAACGTCACTCAGAGTCCATTTGGAAGGCCACAGATGGGTTTACGAGTAAAGCATCCTAATCCAACAATATCATAGAGCAGCATTATACCAATCACACAAACAAGGCAAAATGTGCTCAAAATAGAACAATTTAATTAGAATAACATTGGAAGAAATTGATAGCTTTCTGAAATTCTAAGAATATTCCCTTTGCATCTGCCCATGTCCATAATGTCTTGACTGATAAGTGCAATGTGTTATGTGTTTTAGGGAAACCAGAAGCCATGGAATCAGTGGAACGCATGACAAAGTTCTAAAACTTTTGGAC
>CM065747.1:28051991-28091991 GCA_033310375.1 Conus canariensis
TCCATTTGGCTATTATCCAACATTCCCCAGACTTCTGATGCATATATCAAAATAGGCTGTATCTGTGAATCGAATAATTTCCAAAATAGATTCACATCATAGGAGTTCAATTTTTTTCATAATCCTCAGAATATCCATGACACCTCTCTTTCCCTTTCTGCACATCTCAAGCCAGCCCTTACTCAAGCTTAATTTTGTCGTGAATAACATCCCAAGGTATTTATAGCTACTTGTCACTCTAACTTCTGCTCCACCATAAAACCATCTTTCGTATTTTGATAAGTAACCACCATTTCTGAAAACCATTACATTAGTTTTGTTTAGGTTCACCGTTAATTTTAACCTATCTGATTCTCTTTTCAATGTGTCTAACTGATTTTGCAAACCAATAGGAGTATCTGCTAGGAGGATAAATCATCAGCGAAAAGCATTAGAAACAAGTCAGCAGCACCAGGTAACATTTGAATTCCATGTTTCCCTCCCCCTGTTATCTCTATCGCTAATTCGTTTATGAAGAATGTGAACAAAAGTGGGCTAAGCAGACACCCTTGTTTCACTCCCCTCGGGCAGCTAAAATAATCAGTATAAGCTCCTTTCTCTCGAACACATGCAAGAACAGACTCATACATTCCATGAATAGCTGCATACAACTTCCCATTTACGCCATTATTCCCCAAAATACACCATAGAACATTTCTGTTGACTGAATCGAAAGCTTTCTGAAAATCAACAAATGCAACATACAGTTTGGATTTTGTTAATAAGTATTTTTGTACTAAAGCATACAGAGTAAATATATGATCTATTGTGCTATATTTGGATCGGAATCCAGCCTGCTCTTCCATTATTTTCTCTTCTCTCTCTGCCCAGGCTTTTAATCTTTTGTTGAGTATATGTGCATACATTTTACTAATAATACTCGTCAGTGCAACACCTCGATAGTTGTCAGGATTGTTACTATCACTTTTCTTGTGCAGAGGAACTATTATTGATTTAGACCAAGATTCTGGAAAGATTCCATTATCAAACACTGAATTAAAAAGATCAACCAAGAAATCAACTACAACAGAGTTAGCACATTTGAACATTTCTCCAACTACTTTGTCTGGCCCAGCACTTTTTCCATATTTGATGTGTTTTATACTGTTTAAGACTTCATTTCTTGTTATTTGATCATTAAACAGTGGTTCGTCAGTAATTTGTTCGTCACTATCGATATCTACGCTCAAATCTTCCCAATCGTTATCAAATCCATTAAATACATTGTAGAAATGTTCATACTATTGTTGCGAGCTGATTTCATTATAAATTACTGGTTTTCTACTGATTGATCGAATGGTAGACCAGAATAATTTAGGGTCGTTAACAGATGCTTTCAATCTAGTAATTTGTTTTTCATCAAATTCTTTTCTTTTCTCTTTTTTCACTAAATTATAGTCTTTCCTTTCCCTAACGTAAGTTGCTTTGTGTTCTTTTTTCAGTGTTACAGATTTGGTTCTTTGATATCGCTTCAAACACCTTTTCACAAGTTTTTTCTTATTCTCGCACTCAAAATCAAACCAATCGCTCACTTCTTTCTTGTTTTTACCCTTGGTCCTTACCATACACGCAGCTGCACTACACAAAGCTTTCACAAAATATTCTAAACCAGTGTTGATATTCACATTAAGATGCTCTGTAGCTTCATCACAGCACTGTTTGAACTCATCTGAATCTAGTTCCTCCTTATAAGTCTCTGCGTGTTCTTCAGACCAAATAAAGCGCTCTTCTGTATGAAATACTGGATGTTCTTTTCTTACATTCATATTGCCTGTTTTCCATTTAATTCCACAGGTAATGCCAGGAAAATAAACAATCGCCAACCTTCATTCTGCAATTTCTTAGTAAATCTTTAGTGACAATGAAATAATCAATTAAACTACTTCCATTAGGTGACACAAATGTAAACTCTCCTTTCGAATCATCATTGCATGTACCATTAACAATATCTAGATCAAACATAAAACACAAATCTAACAAAGATTTACCAAACTTATTTACACACGTCTTTAGAGCGGCGTTTTAACACATCATTTTCATTGTCCTTTTCATGATCATCTTTAGTACAACCATCTTCATCATATGAATCATCACCATCATAGACATCAATATTATAGTCACCCTCCCCATCAACATCACGATCTTCATCATCATCACTATCATCTCCGGGTGTAAAATTTGACATAGGCTCCAGTTTGGGTTGTTGACGTCCCGTCCGTGCATTCAAATCACCACATAACAGAATATTTACATCCTTATTTTCTGTAATTTCTAACATATTATCTTCAAGGATCAAGATTCCATCTTTAATTGCATAGTTGTTATACATCGGCCCACCCTCTGGTACTACATAACATGCAATCAGTAGAACATCCTTGGTTGTATTAAACAATGATTTGCTAACATTCAGGACTATCAAGTTATCACAGTTTACACTGACCTGAGTGACAAACAGTTCATGTATTTTCTTCACCATTAGCAGCACACCACAAGAATGACGACCCTGATATGACAATTTCTTTGCTGGAGCATGAAATTTTACAAAATCAACAAACACACCAGAGAAATCAAACTTTTCATGAACAAATGTCTCAGTGAGGCACACAAAATCAAAACCATTTACATTATTGATGAACGAAACATCATTAAGTTTAGTGTATAAATTTTCTATGTTATAATTTAGAAACGTCAGACATCTTTGGCCACATAAGAATTAATGCCAGTTTGTTTTCTCGACCCAGACCCTCGTCCTGTACCGTGTGTGGCCACCCCTTCCCCCTGTCCATACTGTGATCCACTGGTGGGGGGTTTCCTGTCCGTCACACCACGTACACACTGGGATACGGCCCCCGCCTCGTGGTGACGTGAATTGGTCGGAGAATCCCGGCTCTGGTCAGGCAACACGTCACAAGATCGTGCTCTGCCACTGAACACAGGTGTCGATGTAGCGTTCGCACGTTCGGAGACTCCGCACCACTGTGTGTTGGTGTCACGGCTGGTTGGCTGCTTGCTTCCCCGGCATCACGCTGACCCGTAGGTTGATCGGCACGGTCACCACCCCCCAGCGCGTGCTGACCTCCTTTCTCCGCCTCCACTCCTTCTGCCGCTCCCCATTGGCTGCTGTGTTGTCTGACGTCACAGTGAAGCGAAGGGGAATCCCCCGTGCCACTGTCACCTGCCACGTGAGTGTCGGCAGACTTTCCATCTGTGCCAGTACTTCTCAGTGTTGTGACAGATCGTGTATCCGCTCTTGCCACCTCTGCATACGATCGTGGATCGGGTCTTCGTGGTCCTACTGTCAGTTTTCCCCGGACAAAGTAGGCCGCCATACCGTCTTGTTTTGCCTTGGCTACTGTTGCTGCCTGTCTTCTCGTAAGATCGTTTGCTAATCTAACACCTCTTTTCTCCAGTTCGTGTCGTAGCTCGCGATCGCGCATTATTTTCATTGTGTCTTTCCATTGCATGAAACAAACAATCATTGTTCTTGACTCGCCTGGTTTGGCATGGCCCACCCTGTGTGCACGCACAATGTCCTTCTCTGTCCACACTTTAGAGCTGTCAACACTGTTCAATGTGTCAATAATACATCTAGCACAGCTTTCGAAGTCTTCTTTAGCTCCCGAAGGGATACCAAAGAATCGCAAATTATTGCGCCTTGAAAACCCCTCTAATCTGTCTATTTCTTCTGACATCATCGTAACTTGTTGCTCTAATTTGTTCACAGTCACTGTCAGTTTCTCAGTCTATTTCTTCCCTTGTGCCGTTGCTTCGAACAACTGATCTAAATCCGTGCACATGTGTTCTATGACGGCTGATAGTCTGTGTTGTTCCGTTTCAACTATTGTACACCTGTTGTTGATTTCTCTACACTTCTCTGACACTCTCCCCAGTTCTGATTTGATATCTGTCAGTTCGTGGCGTATGAAATCGTTTTGTTCTCTCTGTTCTCTCTGCTGCTTTGTCTGCTTTTCGCGGTCTAGTTTCCATTCTTCTCTTTGTTGCGCGAGAGCCGACATGATTTCCGCGGCAAAATCAGCACTGATTGCGCTATCCTTTGTCAGTGTTGATTCCATCTTATTATCGTCTGTGTTCTTCTCGTGTCTAGTGCCATGAGGATCAGGGCCAGGATTCGGCTCGATGTTTCCACTTCATAGCAGTTTCCACATCGTACGCACAGCGTTGGCAACACAATACATCACAATCAGTTCGGATACATGTGTGTGTGTGTGTGTGTGTGTGTGTGTGTATGTGTGTGTGTGTGTGTGTGTGTGTGTGTGTGTTCGTGTGTGCGCGTGCGTGCGTGCGTGCGTGTGTGTGTGTGGAGCGTGCGCATGTGTGTGTGTATATGAGAGAGAGAGAGGAGAGAGAGAGAGAGAGAGAGAGAGAGAGAGAGAGAGAGAGGAGAGGAGAGAGAGTTTGTGATGGCTGTAAATCAACTATGTACAGCACTCAATGTGTTGTGTGTGTGTGTGTGGTGTGTGTGTGTGTGTGTGTGTTGTGTGTGTGTGTGTTGTGTGTTGTGTTTGTGTGCGCGCGCGCGCGCGCGCGTAAGTGTGCGCGCGTTGTGGAGAGGAGAGAGAGAGAGAGAGAGGAGAGAGAGAGAGAGAGAGAGAGAGGAGAGAGAGAAGAGAGAGAACTATTGATGTGGCTATTCTACTTTTAAAAAGGCGTAATTTACAGGTAAACAGATGGAGAGAGTTGCCAATGCTTGTTCGCGATCGATGCGAATGTGTTGTGAAGAAGACTGAGGACACGTGTTGATTCTGTTTTTGGGCACGGTCATACTTGATTGTGAAGACACCTCGCCCCATCCGTGATGAAAATCAGTTGTGAAGACACCTCGCCCCATCCCTGATGAAAATCAGTTGTGAAGACACCTCGCCCCATCCCTGAATGAAAATCAGTTGTGAAGACACCTCGCCCATCCCGTGATGAAAATCAGTTGTGAAGACACCTCGCCCCATCCCGTGATGAAAATCAGTTGTGAAGACACCTCGCCCCATCCCGTGATGAAAATCAGTTGTGAAGACACCTCGCCCCATCCCGTGATGAAAATCAGTTGTGAAGACACCTCGCCCATCCTATAATGAAAATCAGTTGTGAAGACACCTCGCCCCATCCTGATGAAAATCAGTTGTGAAGACACCTCGCCCCATCCGTGATGAAAATCAGTTGTAAGACACCTCGCCCCATCCCGTGATGAAACATCACCCGTTGTGAAGACACCTCGCCCATCCCTATGAAAATCAGTTGTGAAGACACCTGCCATCCGTGATGAATCTGTGAGACACTCCCCCCCCATCCCATAATGAAAATCAGTTGTGAAGACACCTCGCCCCATCCCATGATGAAAATCAGTTGTGAAGACACCTCGCCCCATCCCATATGAAAATCAGTTGTGAAGACACCTCGCCCCATCCCGTGATGAAAATCAGTTGTGAAGACACCTCGCCCATCCCTATGATGAAAATCATGTTGTGAAGACACCTCGCCCCATCCCATGATGAAAATCAGTTGTGAAGACACCTCGCCCATCCCGTGATGAAAATCAGTTGTGAAGACACCTCGCCCCATCCGTGATGAAAATCAGTTGTGAAGACACCTCGCCCCATACTTGATGAAAATCAGTTGTGAAGACACCTCGCCCTATCCCATAATGAAAATCAGTTGTGAAGACACCTCGCCCCATCCCGTGATGAAAATCAGTTGTGAAGACACCTCGCCCCATCCCATGATGAAAATCAGTTGTGAAGACACTCGCCCCATCCCATGATGAAAATCAGTTGTGAAGACACCTCGCCCCATCCCGTGATGAAAATCAGTTGTGAAGACACCTCGCCCCATCCCGTGATGAAAATCAGTTGTGAAGACACCTCGCCCCATCCCATAATGAAAATCAGTTGTGAAGACACCTCGCCCCATCCCATGATGAAAATCAGTTGTGAAGACACCTCGCCCCATCCCGTGATGAAAATCAGTTGTGAAGACACCTCGCCCATCCCGTGATGAAAATCGGTTGTGAAGACACCTCGCCCCATTCCATAATGAAAATCAGTTGTGAAGACACCTCGCCCATCCCATAATGAAAATCAGTTGTGAAGACACCTCGCCCCATCCCATGATGAAAATCAGTTGTGAAGACACCTCGCCCCATCCCATGATGAAAATCAGTTGTGAAGACACCTCGCCCCATCCCGTGATGAAAATCAGTTGTGAAGACACCTTGCCCCATCCCGTGATGAAAATCAGTTGTGAAGACACCTCGCCCCATCCCATGAATGAAAATCAGTTGTGAAGACACCTCGCCCCATCCCGTGATGAAAATCAGTTGTGAAGACACCTCGCCCCATCCCCTGATGAAAATCAGTTGTGAAGACACCTCCCCCATCCCGTGATGAAAATCAGTTGTGAAGACACCTCGCCCCATCCCATAATGAAAATCAGTTGTGAAGACACCTCGCCCCATCCCATAATGAAAATCAGTTGTGAAGACACCTCGCCCCATCCCATGATGAAAATCAGTTGTGAAGACACCTCGCCCCATCCCGTGATGAAAATCAGTTGTGAAGACACCTCGCCCCATCCCATAATGAAAATCAGTTGTGAAGACACCTCGCCCCGTCCCAAAATGAAAATCAGTTGTGAAGACACCTCGCCCCATCCCGTGATGAAAATCAGTTGTGAAGACACCTCGCCCCATCCCGTGATGAAAATCAGTTGTGAAGACACCTCGCCCCATCCCATAATGAAAATCAGTTGTGAAGACACCTCGCCCCATCCCATAATGAAAATCAGTTGTGAAGACACCTCGCCCCATCCCATAATGAAAATCAGTTGTGAAGACACCTCGCCCCATCCCATAATGAAAATCAGTTGTGATGACACCTCGCCCTATCCCATAATGAAAATCAGTTGTGAAGACACCTCGCTCCGTCCCAAAATGAAAATCAGTTGTGAAGACACCTCGCCCCATCCCATGATGAAAATCAGTTGTGAAGACACCTCGCCCCATCCCATAATGAAAATCAGTTGTGAAGACACCTCGCCCCATCCTGTGATGAAAATCAGTTGTGAAGACACCTCTCCCCATCCCATGATGAAAATCAGTTGTGAAGACACCTCGCCCCATCCCATAATAAAAATCAGTTGTGAAGACACCTCGCCCCATCCCATAATGAAAATCAGTTGTGAAGACACCTCGCCCCATCCCATAATGAAAATCAGTTGTGAAGACACCTCGCCCCATCCCATGATGAAAATCGGTTGTGCAGACACCTCGCCCCATCCCATAATGAAAATCAGTTGTGAAGACACCTCGCCCCATCCCGTGATGAAAATCAGTTGTGAAGACACCTCGCCCCATCCCATGATGAAAATCGGTTGTGCAGACACCTCGCCCCATCTCATAATGAAAATCACCCAATGTTTAAGCATATGAGCGTTAGGGAGGTGCTCTGCAGAGAGAGAGAGAGAGAGAGAGAGAGAGAGAGAGAGAAGAGAGAGAGAGAGAGAGAGAGAGAGGAGAGAGAGAGAGTTTATTCATGTAGGCCTCAGCCCCTCATGAAGGGGTAAATGTGCAATATGTAACCCTTCATCATACCAATTCAAAACAAGTACATCAACAACGGCTATGGTAACGGTATACAGCACTTTGAAGTGGCTATATCTCTGTATTTAAAAGCCTTATGTTAAAAACAAGGAGAAGATGCGTATAACATCAGATTTACTACATGCCATCAGTAAACTCAGTTTGAATAAACAGGATTCAAGAGAGAGAGAGAGAGAGAGAGAGAGAGAGAGAGAGAGAGAGAGAGAGAGTGAGAGAGACAGAGATAGAGAAAGAGAGCTTGTGTATGGTGTGTGTGTGTGTGTGTGTGTGTGTGTGTGTGTGTTGTGTGTGTGTGTGTGTGTGTGTGTGTGTGTGTGTGATGAAAACAAATCTAACTTAACAAGGTCTGATACAGATACATATTTTTAACTTTTCATACAAACCGAGTCATGAGCCGGAATAGCTCAGTTGGTAGAGCGCCGGACTCATGATCCTGGGGTTGAAGGTTCGAATTTCGGTACAGGGGGATTTTTCCCTCGGAGTTAACATTGGTTCTGACTCCATTCCCCATACAGTCCTTCGAATGAGACTATAAACCGAGGTTCCGTGTGTGAACGCACGCACATCTTGCACACACGTAAAATCCCATCACCAACTTTCGGAAGAGAAGGCCAGTTTGGCCGTTGGTATGGATGACACATTACACATAGCATGCACCCTGCGTGAGAAATGGAAAGGATGAAGGTAATAAAGAAACTGAGTGAACGATATTGACCGGATGACACAGGAAACGACCGAATGATGCGCAGGCAGGCAGCTCTTCAGTCGGCACTACCTAGGTAGGCAGCCCGTTGTGTAAACGAGAGTGTTTATTATATTATGTGTAAAGCGCTTAGAGCCCTAATCTTCAGAGAATGGGCGCTATAAAAATTAACATTATTATTATTTATGTATTTACTGTCTGTGATGAAAATACTCATCAAAATTATGTTTATTCTGATGTGGGATTTTTCTGCCCCGACCGGCTCCTACCCAGAGTTAAGTTTGCCACAGGCTCAGTTGGGAAGACTGGGACCACACAGTCGAGTTTCATCCACTTAATGGATGCGTCTCTGAGAGTGTTGCTCAAATTTCCTGACCAACACTGCAGGTTTCTGTATCTCTTAGGCCTGGTTGACGCCGGGATATATTATGAAAGGAAGCGTAGAGTACAGCCCTGTCATGCACTCTCAGATGGAAATGGAAATCTGTAGCATCATTTTTTTTATCCTCATTCTCATCGATCAGCATAAAAAGGTAGTCTTAAATTCTGTGGCCTTTCACGCCCTGTTCTCATGGTGACCTCAATTTCGATGTCCTCTCCACGTCTGTGACCTTGGTTTGGTTCCATCGGGGTCACCGTATCGGCGAGTCTATCGGGGCTGTCGTTGGACGGAAGTGGTGGTGCCCTCCGGATGAAGAGCTCACTCACGCCGGCTCCGCGACTAAGCAATTATTGTCATCAGTAGGGGGCTTAGTAGGTGGTGTCTGCGTATGTTGGATCAGAACAGGCGCCACTGAACACCACCGAAGTGACTGGGCAGCAGTGCAGTGTCTCCTCCGGTGGGTTGCCTCTTGATGACGCAAAATGAGGCGACTGCAAGCGGAAATCTAAACAAATGTGAAACGTTATGATAACGCACAGCCAAAACAACGTATACAAACGAATCACAAGACAAAAACGACGCGTTTCGACCTCTTAGGTCTTCTTCAGAAACACAACACTCAGGATAACGAAAATGGACGAGCGATCACGTATCTTCATCCAGTTCGGCGCAAGATAGGCGTTGAATGTTCTTCCACAGAATAGGATGAAGACAAGTATTCGCTCGTTCATTTTGTTCTCAGTGTTGTGTATCTTGCCTGAAGAAGCCCTTAGAGGTCGAAACGCGTCGTGTTTTGTCTTGTGAATTGTTTGTTCACGTTTTTTTTTTTGGCGGTGCGTTATCAATGACTTTTCAAATTAGCCTAATAACAGTTTGGTATGAGCATGGAAGGGACAAAGTCGCTGGGGGCTTTTCCCGAAGCATGGTTTTTGCTTGAGAAGTGCATCAGTGAGGGGTAGACGTGGAGGAGGAGAGAACCTGTCGCTGCAGTGTCTTAGCAGCAGACTTTCACACTTCACCTTTATTAGCAACACATGGGTGAAGAAAGGAGTCTGCCGCTGGTAACCAGGTCCTCTGACATCAGTTAACCAGCAGTTGTGCTGATGAAGCACTGGCAGTGAAAGTCATGTTTCTGTGTAGATATGATGCCATGTATGGAGCCTCTTCTCGTTCGCAATCGCCTCCCCCCCCCCCCCCCCCCCCCCCTACCAACTACTGAATCGATTTGACCAAAACTTTTTGAAAAGATGGAATGTAGATCTAGAACAAATCTGTGAATTTTAGAGCTCATCTGGATAAGATACCGGATCCGGGATCCGTTTGACTAGACTGAGGTCAGCGCTCTTTCAACTTTCCTTCTATTTTCCGATTAAAAGAAAATCACAGTGTGGATACTGCGTTCTGCCAGTCTGTTAGAGGTAGGGTACGTCTTGCTCGACGTTAAATGCATGGCCCGGCCCGAGTTTGACGTGCAAAGTTTTTCAAACTCTCTGCAGTTGAAGTGTGATCCACTGGCAGTTGTATTTTGCTTAATAAGTATTCCATGATTTACAACCTGCAATTTAATCTGCAGAATGATATTAACTGCTCTGATGAATTATACCTTTGCTGTCCGTTTGCAGCGATGAATATGACTGATCAAGTAGCTCTCCATGGTCACTCGTCTGAACACGTCCAGTTTGTCACACAAAACACATCGTCACACCGAGATGACTGCATCACAGTCGTGTTCAGTGAGATGGAGTTCTTACCCTGGGACAATCCTGATAATATTGTCAGTGCAGAAGTAGAGACCATCGTCCATCAGATCAAAAACAACCTACTTGCGTTGCTGTTTCTGATTGGTGGACCAGCTAACGTCATCAACATGGCGGTGTTCCTCAAACAAGGTCTTCAGGATCGTGTCAACCTGTGTCTCTTTGCTCTGTCTCTAGCTGATGATCTGTACCTGGCTATGACATTCCTGCTGCATTGTGAGCAGGTGTACATACAGTTCACTACACAGGAACTAATTGGCCCCAGTACGACTTTTCTGGTCAACAAACATTTAAGTGTTCTCACAGCTCCGGGTTTCATCTCTCCTGTGCTGTCGGCCATCATTGCCGTTGAGAGGTGTCTTTGCGTGTACAGTCCACTAAGGTTTCAAAGCCTTCTACGCACTAGAACGATGGCGATTATCATCACTGTTGTCAGTGCCGTCATTACAAGTCTGTATTTCATTGTGTGTTTTCGCTATCGTCTTGGGTGCATGCATGATCCCGTAACAGGCGTCGTAATGAGAACATTTATTGCAGGAACGTTTTACAATGCTCATAAAGAACTGATCGATCATTTGCATAGTTTTGTGTTTGGTGTTGCACTCTCTGGTATTGAAATGATTGTGGTGACGACAACAACGATAATGACGATTGTGAAATTACGTCAGGTAGTGACGTGGAGATCCGGAGCGTCCTCTTTAATCTCCCCCAAGGAGATAACTCTGACGAAGATACTGGTGGGAAACTCTATTTTGTTCATTGCTTGCATCTGCCCTGTGGCTGTCATTCGTTTTAGCTGGCTGTTTTTACCGGAAGTGAATTCCGGTCGACGTCATCACAACTTGTTTTGCGTAGGTCTCTGGATTGCTGAACTGTTCAAAATTATCAATGCTACCTTCAATTTCTTTGTCTATTACATTATGGGATCTCGCTACAGACAAACAATGTGGTCGTTGTTTAGCAGAAAAGTAAAAGTAATAAAAGTGACAGAAAGTTAAAGAAAATCATGAAAAAATATTACAAACCCACCGAACAAAAGCAAGTGACAGACGCTGTGCACTGTTGTTCCCCTCCCCCCCCCCCCCCCCCAAAAAAAAAAAAAAAAAAAAAAAGAAAAAGTAAAAAAAAAAAAAAAAAAGGAAAAAAAAACCCCAACAAAACAAAACAGAAAGAGAAAGAACAAAGAAAAACCATCATGCCCAGCAGTAAAGATTCGATACTTGAAACTGTTGGCACAGTTATGCTTGAGCTTGAAACTAAAGGATAATCCAAAGCTCAAAGTTTCTACGCACAGAATGACTTGGGTTTGTATAACATAAACAACGTTCAAAATGAAAATGTCACGGGAAAACCTCGAAGCCACCACGCTTCCAACAGATTCATGGAGAGACTCAGACTGGACTTTTTTTCGTGATGAACTCAGATCAGAAGCTTCCTGCTAGGAGTAGACTTTATACTTCCACAAGCTTCTGGACTTGAAAGAACGGCAAACTCTAGGACAAGCTTTTGACTCCCTGTCATCTGAAGATAGTCCACTGATTGAGATTTAATTGGTGTTGAAGTCCTTGAGATTTAATTGGTGTTGAAGTCCTCGCCTTATCAACTCTGCTTTGAACAGAGGTGATACTTGAGTGGACTGTTTTTCGCGTAATAGTCAGTTGCTACCTGGATATCAATGACCTGGCACTATACTTGTGGTCAAGCGTAGTTTCAATGTCAGCACAGTCAGTAGACTGTTTATTGTCTGCTGAAAAGCTGGGAATCTTACGCCACACGCGACATTCGTCTTTTGCTGGAAGGTACAAAACACCAATCTTCCTGTCGACCAACAATGTTTTGCCGGAAGTTCATCTGACAACTTTTCAGGTAATTACGTTTTTTGAACTTTGTGGTATGAATTGCCGCCATTACACGTATTCTGTTTGCAACAAGAACAGCAGAATCTCTCTCTCTCTCTCTCTCTCTCTCTCTCTCTCTCTCTCTCTCTCTCTCTCTCTTTTGAGAAACTTGTCATCTCAAACAAAGTTAATGGCTCATACATTTTCTTTTCATTTGACAAACACTCTAGACGTTAACTAAAAGCGCAAAGGCGCAAAAAGTCCCGGTTCATTTTTTTCACTTTCAGATCTACACCAATGACATCTATAATGGTGGAAAAGAACTCCCGTGAGAGGTGTCTTGAGTAGAATGTCTGGTGTTTGCCACTGGAATCTTTACAGGTGAGTTGGAGATTCTGATTACAACTTGTCCTGATGCATATGCAGATATTTCAGACAGTGAATGTTTGATAATCAAAATACTGTCTTTGTTCTAGACAAGTCAAGCGAATTTGCCACACGTGGTTAAAATTTGATTTTTTTCTGAAAAAAGAAAAAACAAATTAGCAAACAAACCGTAATCTATGGCGGTATTCAACACCAAAACACTCCGTCAGTTTTGAATAGATATAGTAATCAATGTTTGTACATTTTTCATGCTGTTGCTGATGTATGCATGGGTGCATGACTTAGAAACTTCCTCTTTAAAAGGCTTTTATGTTTATTCCATGAACTTTTGGTCTGTTATATGTGTGCTAGTTGAATGGGTACCATAAGCATCATTCTTGTATAGTACCTTGGTTTTTAAGAGATCGCAATTTTTGTTCCATAAGCCTTCGGCCTGCTACGCGGGTGTCATTTAAATGGGTGCTACAAGCAGCGTTCTTGTGGAGTCACGGGTATGCACTGTACCTTTCTTGTGTATATTGCTTGGTCAATCAGTGGGAGATTGCATCTCGTAGAGATCCAATTACAGGCTGTTCTGTGCAATTCTTAGCTGCTGACAATGCTTCGGTTACAAAACAGCAGAGCTGACCACTTTCACTGTTGGAGGCCTTTTGACCTCACTGGCATCCTTAAATGGATCCTCAAGCAACGGCTTAAAGATTTTCTCTACATTTTGTACAGTTTACATACTGATTTTTGTTTTTCAGCAATTTATTCCCTTACCACACTTTCTGTTCGTTTTACTTTTATACCCTTTGCTGGCTACTTTGGGGTGTTGTTGGATTCTACTTTTGAACCCTTGGTAGTGAAAATACCACAGAATCTAGACTATGGTATATCTCTATCTGATGCCAGGGGAGCACAGACACAATCAGCCGTTCCTCCCTGATGAGTCCATTAACGCGGACGAAAGGCCTGCGAGCAGGCGATATGAATGGTTCTGTCTTCAGGATGAATTACGATGGTTCCTCAAGCTGCTAGTGAAGGGTTTTCTGTTTATGATATATTTCCCTGGTTGTGCATTCTCATTTTCTGTCTTCTCCCATTCCTCCACTCCCACCTCTCTTGCTGTTGTCAATCTTTGCCAAGTCATTGATGGAATGATGCAGGAATTGTTAGCCTTACTTGTTTTCCCCCACTACTAAATTGTTCGGCATAATATTGTTAGGTCAATCAGTGGGAGATTGCATCTCTTAGGCGATCGAAATAAAAACTCTTATGTGCAATTCTTAGTTAAGAAAAGATGCAATTAAGAAGTCAATTAGTTACGTGCAGAAGTTATATGAACATTACATGAACATTTCGTTCGCTTATATTATGGAAAATGGGCTATAATTACCAAAAGGGAGGGGGGGGGGGGGTCTTAAGGTCTTTAAGAATGGAGAAAGTCCTTCAATACTGCAATCCTTAGATTTAGATGGCACGGTGTCAAAGTATAGATAAAGTGTAAAATTCTATGAAATCCTTTTAACAACAAAACGTATTAGGAATTGCATAGGGGAAAACCCCTATTGAGTTAAGGGAAAAACCCTACATTTTCGTGAAATTGTTTACTGTAACCATGGGGTCAACATTCTACCCCCCCCCCTCCCCCCTTCACTAAAAAGTTACATAGCATCTACAAAAGAGCAGCTAAAATGAGCTTAGTGATTTCAGTGCACGCTTATATACACTACTCAAAACAATTGAAGTACCACTTAGGAAAACTGCTGTCATTCGAAAGAAAACAAAGCTGAACATAATTTAATGATTGAATATTTTATTTTTATTATTCCTCAATCCATTCACAATTTATTCAAACACCGTAACAAAAAATTATCTTTGTTTTACACTTGATTAAAGAGGCATACCCCCAAAATGAAAAGTAACAAGAGTCTATGGTAGATGTCATGATGTTAATAACGGGTATGACCACCGTTCGCGTTCAAACAAGCGTCACATCGACGTCTCATGGAGTGCACCAGGCGGCGGAGAGTGTCCTGGGGGATCGCCTGCCACTCCTGCTCCAGCAACTGAAACAGCTGGTCCACGGTGTCTGCTGGAGGGTTGTGGGCCCGCACTCGCCTCCCCAGCACGTCCCACAGATGCTCTATGGGGTTCAAATCTGGTGACCTGGCAGGCCAGTCCATTCTTGTCACCTGCTGCCCTTGTAGGAACTGATTCACGATGGCGGCGCGGTGGCACGGCGCGTTGTCGTCCTGGAACTGGGCGCCCTGGCCAACTGCCCTCAGGGCGGGCATCACAAGGGGGCGGATGATGGTGTCGCGGTAGGTGGCACCGGTCAGGCGGCCTTCAACACGGTGTAGGGGGGTCCTGTGATGTAGGCTGAACCCACCCCACACCATCACGGACCCACCCCCATAGCGGTCATGCTCCCTGACGGCAGCGTCAACGTAGCGTTCTCCAGGACGTCGCCAGACGCGAACCCGCCCGTCGTTGAACCTGAGGGTGAACCTTGACTCGTCTGTGAAGAGTACTGTTGCCCATTCAGCTCTTGTCCACCTTCTATGACATGCTGCCCAGGCCCGACGATGAGCTCGATGCGCTGGGGTCAGTATTGATCTCACTGCTGGGGACCTTGACCTCAAGTTGGCGTCGTGGAGCCGGTTCCGAACTGTCTGGGTACTGACGTTGACGTTGCTGGCTTGTCGTAGCTGGTCTCGGAGTACTGTGGCACTGGCTGAACGGTCTCTCAGACAAGCGATAACAATGAACCGATCCTGCTGTCTGGAGGTGCTTCTCATCCGTCCACGTCCCTGCTGTTCTTCAACACTTCCAGTGTTAAGCCAACGGTCTCTGAGCCTCAGAATGACTGGGTGACTCACTCCAAGCCGTCGACCAATCTCCCTCAACCCAATACCTTCTTGGTACCATGCTATCGCTCTTCCTCTGTCGGTGTTGCTTAGTCGTTGTCTCGCAGGCATGGTTAAATCTTCCTAAATTTCGCGACTTTTTATACCCGTCAAATGTGCTAACTGATTGCAATTCTGCTCAGAAAAGACATTGCTTTCACGTGCATCACATTTTTTTTTCTTGCTGTGTCTGTGTCAAAATCTGGGAGCGACACAAGTTCGATAATTTCTCGGGATTTTTTTGCCTCAGATGCGACGCGGTAGATAACTGCTGACCGACTTTAACATAACAAAAATGCACGAGGAGTAGTATTTGAGAACCGGGTAAGCTTCTCCAGCAGAGTTTATTCAATTATCAATATTAATTGGTTTATCAGAGCTTTTTAAAAATTGCATACAAAAATTAGGGGTGGTACTTCAATTGTTTTTAGTAGTATATATACAAATGCTGCAAAACGACAAATTTCCCAACTTCTTGTAAACAAACAGGTTCAGAAGTTGCCAAATATGTCGGTTGAAGCATGTCGGTCAGTCAGCTACTGGTAAAATATTCTAGATTCTAAGAAAGATTTTCCAAAGACAGGCAAACATATTTCATATATGCAACCAACAAGACATTATACTTCTGAACCTTTCTCAATGTGTAGGAATTCCCATTGTTCCTAAAATGCTTCCATGGGAGCACTTGAATGGAAAGTTTGATTTAAGAGTATGCAGTTTTAGAGAAAAGACAATATTTATATGCTAGTGAATGATGTGTGAAAACACTTGCCGAATTCTTGTTTCAATCATGTTAAGACAAACACTAATGACCGAGTCATGGATACTGCTTGTAGCGATTTTGCATTCGTTGTTCTATGCTACAGTTTCATCTGGGAAAATGGTTTTCTGTATACATAGCTGAATTATATGCAGTCCTTATGGCCTTAGCAGGGACATTCAAACGAAGTCACATTTTGCTATGAATCATCTCTAACTTCAGTGTCTGAACGTATATGTCTGTGTGATATATGCGAGAATTATGTGGTAGATGTGAATAATTGATCCCATTTTTATGACGAAGAGACATTAAATAAAACATCTTAACTCAAATGAGCTGAGGTCGACCATCTCGGCGCAGTCACTCTTCCCCGAAGATGGAGTATGGCTGCCTTAATGGGATAAAAAAAACGGTCATACACACAAAACTCCACTCCCTTTGTTGGGTAGATGGGATTAATACTTGTCTGTCCATATGGGGAGTGTCCGCAGGAGTATCAGCCTGCGTACGCAGAAGAAGAAGAAGAAGAAGGTTCTGTCACTCATCCCGGCCACATGAATTTAGAAAAGGCGTGTGACTCCATGAGTGAACACCAAGTTGTGCCTTTTCCGCCAGCCATTGAGCACTCAACATGCCATTATATTATGCAAAGATGCCATTTTACCCACAAGGAAGAGAACGACATGTCATTCGACATTCTCTTTGCAAGAAAAACAAGCCGAAGACCAAACAAGAAAGCCAGTGACGCCTGGGGATGAGTCATCCTCTGCCTTTTGGGACTTGTCCCTTGCGTTGTGCCCCCTTTCAGTTGGCTGTCTCAAGGCATATCTCGCATGGTTTCATTCAACAGAACTCATACTTTCAGATGCTGTTTCTAAAAATACTGCCATCAGTTCTGCCCATGCTTCCAGATCTACAGGTACATATTAATTTACGGTGGTGAACTCTTCAGCATTTGCAACACTTGACAGCTTTCCATTTGAATCGCTTTGACTGAGACTGGACTTAGAAGAGCCGAAATGATTGAAGTCGGTAATACATACAGAAACCACCAGACAATTTTTTGACTGACAAATTTGCCGTTTTGATGGATGCAAGATTTCTTAAAACGATTAAAAGGACGCTTCTATGTGATTTTACTATTGATCTTTTGAAATCTTATCAGTCACGGACACCTACCCTTTCTTCACAAAACTTACCGAGGATCAACTGCACCTCAACCCGTGTAACCTCAACCAGCTAATCATTGACAACGTACTAGCCAACAAAACATCGTTACACTATGTGTTCTTGTTAAGGGATACAATAACCATTTTCCAGTGTGTGTTACCGTCACGACCACCCACAAGGACATGAAGAAACAAGCCACATTGGTAAAGGCTGAGAGGACACAACAATCTGAGCCTTTTGTACAATCTGCACCATTGAATCAGGCATGCACTTATTCTTTCATCTATTTTGATGAACACAAAAGAAAACAGGATCAGAAAAGAGGATGGTGATGATGATGTGTTCTTGCTAACTAGACAGAAAGGATTGGATTGTCTTGCTCTGTCCTCTCTTTAAAACTTGGCGCCATCTGAACGCTGTAAGTGAAACCATGGCACGTGATGAACTCAGAATGGGTCACACAATATCACTATTACGTATTACTTTTTTTTAACAATGAAAAGGTAAGCAAATTTGAAAATTCATTAATAACGCATCGCCAAAAAACGTAGACAAACGAATCACAAGACAAAACACGACGCGTTTCGACCTCTTAGGTCTTCCGCCTATCTTGCGCCGAATTGGATGAAGATAAGTGATTGCTCGTTCATTTTCGTTGTCCTGAGTGTTGAGTGTCTTGCCTGAAGAAGACCTAAGAGGTCGAAACGCGCCGTGTTTTGTCTTGTGATTCGTTTGTCTAAGTTTTGGGGCGGTGCGTACTCTTTCCAGTTCAGTCAGAACAACATGTATGGCATCAATTATCAGATCAATGGAGCGTCTAAGGCGGTGATTTTCTTTCTTCTTCTTTTTTTTTTTCCCAATGGACGAAATCCAACTCTTCATTTTTTTGGTGCTTAACACTGTCCTGTTCATCTGCAAAACAACGAAAAACAACACAACAACTACAACAAAAACAAACAACAACAACAACAACAACAACACACACACACACACACACACACACACACACACACACACACACACACACACACACACAAAGCGGGGAAAAAAAAAACAATTTCCACTACTAACTCTTTCTTTTTTTTTTCTTCTTTAAACCAGTCTCGTACACACCATGCATAGTCTGTATGTTCTCTTACAGATGGACACACTCTTGCTAATTTTAGTGTTTTGGCGTTTGATACAAAGTGTCTGGGTTTGTTAATGTTGTAATGTGTGCTGCTTGTACAAAGAGAACTACATCAATAAATCAAAAGACTAATTATTTTCTTTTCTTTCAGTTTTTTTTCCCAAAGGATAGAGAGAGAGAGAGGAGAGAGACACACACACACACACACAACACACAGACAGACAGACAGACAGACAGACAGACAGACAGACAGACAGATAGACAGACGACAGATTGACAGAGAGAGACAGACAGACAGACAAACAGTCATACAGACAGAGACGGCATCGTAGAGTTGAACGTAAAAGTTGTTAGAAATCGTCTCACTAATTGGCTATTCCCCAATAAAAAAAAAAGGTCCTCAAGGAAGACGTGGAGAAAGCCTAGAAGCGTGACAATAGGCGTAAGTGGATTGTGTGTGTGTGTGTGTGTGTGTGTGTGTGTGTGTGTGTGTGTGTGTGTGTGTGTGTGTGTGTGTTTCTCTCACCCCCCCTCCTCCACCGCCCATCCCACTCTCTCTCACCTCCTCAAAACCCCGGTCTCCCCCCCTACCCCTCGCACCCTGGATCTTCCATTCCCCCCCCCCTCCCCTTCCACTCTTAGACGAATTTTAGTGTTTGGCACAAAATGTTTGGGTTATACATGAACTGGCGTCGGGTGTGCTCATTTTGTTAAATTAGTTCTTAAACAAAGATAAACGGCTATAAATAGGAACAGGTACCATACCAATGGTGTGTATATGCACATACACGTGTGTGCGGCACTTAAAGTTTATGAGTGAGCAACTGATAGAGAGAGAGAGAGAGAGAGAGAGAGAGAGAGAGAGAGAGAGATGATGATGATGATACTTTGGGGCAAGTCGTGGGAATCATAAGGTGCGATATTTCATTTGGCAATCAAATCTTAGGTATATGGGCGAGATAGATTTTGTTTTCTTTGCTATAATACGGTCATTTTTCTGATCAAGATGATGTTGTTTATAATTTTCAAAGCGTCTCTGCTTAAGGATCGATTATCTATTCCCAGCAGGACGTCACGTAATGACAGTTTTATTTGCATTCCAAGAAGAACTTGAATGTAAGTTTCGATCTTTTTCCAAGAAACAGAAACGGGCGAACACGCTTAACAGAAATGTTCGATATAATCCACTTCATCCCTACAGATGAAGCATCTGTTATCATCCACCTCATCCCTACAGATGAAGCATCTGTTATCATCCACCTCATCCCTACAGATGAGCATCTGTTATCATCCACTAGCTTCAGTTTGTGTGGTAGTATATTTGTAGGCTAGATGTGCATTATTTTCCATTCTAGTTCCTGTCATCGAACTTCATTTGTTACAACGTGAGGGAGTGTCCATACATTTTTATCGATTTCAATGTTCAGTTTTCTTTGCCAGAAACTGATGGCACAAGGCTTTATATATGTTCTTCCTTTCATTTTATTACGTAATTGCTTTGGGAGAGCGTTAGCTACCGCGTTTAGCTGGAGCATAATAACGGCTGGACGTTGGTCTGATTTTTTGTTGAAGTTCTTCTTTGTTTAGAAGTCTATATTCATTTAGGTTTATTAAATCTGTGATTCTGTCTATTCCGCTATTTTTCCAAGAAGGAAAAAAAAAGAGAATGATTCTTATATTGTATTAACCTGTTACTCCATATTAGCTAATTTTGAAGTTATTTATGTTGATTTTTTCATTGTATTTGTGACTATGCGCATCAGGAGAAGTACTGGCAACCCGACAGCAGTGGAAGCCAAGCTGTATGCACCTGGAGGAGCTGCGACGGACGCAGCCTTCATCGAGGACACGGGTGCTCATCTAACGGGATGGCGAACGAGGAAGAGAAGATTGTATTTAGCGTTCTGTTTCCAGATAGGTGCAAAGAACTTTCCCCCCCAAACTCACTTTTAATTTTTCCAAGAGCTCTCTGCATTTCGGGTGGCTTACAGTTTATTTCGTATATTAGATTGCCACATGCTATCTGG
Organism: Conus canariensis; assembly: GCA_033310375.1. Classification (NCBI taxonomy): domain Eukaryota; kingdom Metazoa; phylum Mollusca; class Gastropoda; order Neogastropoda; family Conidae; genus Conus; species Conus canariensis. The sequence continues at coordinate 28,072,684 of CM065747.1, forward strand.
TGGTAATACCACTTGGGAATAAGACTGCAGTTTTTACCCTCTGACTTGTACAGTTGCCTATCCATTGAAGATAAAAGCACGTTTGTAGTTGACTTATGTTGACCATTATAAGACCATCGTGCTCGAAACTGTTTTCCATCACTTTTCTCTTGACCTTTCGAATGCTTTTTTTATTTGAGTACTTCCGTTGCCAAACAAATTTAAATAAGGTTCGGTTTATCTCCGTGAGAACTTTTTCTGGCAATCCAACTGACTGCATTACGAATATAAACTGACTTACTAAGAGGCTTTTTACGACGAGTATTTTCCCACGTATACTAAGATCTCTACGACTCCATAATTTTATAAGGCTGAGCATGTTTTACACTCTTTTTATCCAGTTCTCTTTAATGTGCTGGGCTCTTGTGTTGTTTTTAAAGAATATTCCGGGAATCTTTTTTGTCCGTAAGTTCAAAAGGTATACTTTCTTCGTAGTTATAAGTACCAATCCGCATCCCTTTGGTTTTTGTGTGATTCAACAGAAGACCTGAAAACTGAGAGAATTCTGTAACACTCGAAGAGGCATGCACGCTGTCTTCATTGTTTTGTAGAAAAAGTGTCGTATCGTCGGCAAGTTGCTTTATTTTCAGTTGTTCGATTTGTTGTCTGTTCTGATAACACTTTGGTCAACTTATTCCGTGTATGTCACTGTTTCTGATTTTAGCCGTTAGCAACTCAACCGACAATATAAAAGCAATGGAGCTAACGGACATCCATTTTGCCTGCCAGCCAACAACATCTTGTCAAGACGAACGTCTCCATGCTGCAGTCGCAGCGAAAACTTGTCCCTAAAAGCTTAGGCTATGAGGACGTAAAACTCAACCATTCACGGGCATCCTTGTCTGATTCCACATGTCACCGGAAATGGTTGGGATATCCATCCTCCATGGTTTATGCTACTGAAATTATTGTTAGTGAGAATTGAAATCCATTTTATAAACTGTTCACCGAAACCGAAGATTTGGAACGCCTTTAACATGAAGCTTTGTGATATCGAGTCGAAAGCTTTTGAAAAGTCTAGACCTAAAAGATAACCAGTTTTGTTTGTGTGATTTAAATATTCAATGATGTGACGGACCGTTTTTCATCCGGTCACAAAGTTTCATGTGCGACCGTGCTTACCGGAAGGTAGTTGTCCGGAAGCCGGTTGCAAAAGTTAGCTGACTGCTACTCACCGGCGCATTGCTATAAGCCAGGTGAGTTGCACCGGTTAGGCAGTCTCTGCAGTGATTCCGGCAATACAAGTCACAGAAGGCCGAAGCGGGACTCAGCTGTTTGCTGGTAGCAGTCAGTTGCCCCCAGGTTGATAGTGTTCCCTGGACTGACGGGGACTGGCTGCTACCGGGTTAGGGCCGGGGCCATAGCTGTGTTGACGCCCCGTTCTCCACCTGTTTGCTGCTGGTGTTGAGAGGCCGGCCTGAGCGCCGACAATTGCCCTACCTGCTACTGCGCCCGTGACCGACCACTGTTGGGCCAGTGGGTTGGAGACGTTGCTGCTGGTGAGCCAGGACGTCACTCCTTCTTTTGTGCCAGCGACCTGCGTCCGAGGCCGTCGCTGTGTGTGTGGTGTGTGTGCCACAGCTCTTGGTTGGTGTTGAGCCACAGGTGGTGTGTATGCCACAGCTCTTGGTTGGTGTTGAGCCACAGCTCTTAGGTGTTTGAGCCACAGCTCGTAATTGAGACTGTCACTGTGTTGCTGACAGAGACGCCACGAACGTGTTAGTTTTCTTCATTGTGAGCCACAGCTCTGAAGAGACTGTTGTCCCGACTTGACTCGTCGCTGCCGCCGTCGTCATCATCGTTGGACCCGGCAGTTTTTGATAGCTATAATTGTATTGACTTGTTGTGTGTGTACACCTGATGGTGGGTGTACCAACCTACGTTTAATTGTGTGTTTATTTTGTATGTGTTTTGCTTGATGGCTCGGGCGGCATAAAAAAAGAAGTGTTATTTTGTTGCCTGGCTGTCCATGTTCGGGTGAGTGGGTGTGTGTATGTGAATTAGAAAAAGTCGTGCATGCATCCATAATTCTGAGTGAGTCAGACTTCCACACACACGCACTTCCATCCGTAACAAATGATATCGTCGATTGTTCTTAAAACTGTTGATATGTTCCGATCTTTAAGTTATCCGACTTGGTCTTCATTTATTAATTTCGATATTACTTTGCCTGTTCTTCCTGCTAGGACTTTAGCTAATATTTCATAATCAATGTTCGAGAGTGTAATTGGTCTCCAGTTACTCAACTGTTCACGCGCTAGCTCTTTCCCCTTATGTAACAGAATTATCATACCTTGTTTTTGTGTGTATGGCAATTCTCCTTTTTCAAACGAGTCGTTGAAACAGGACGTTGACAGTGTCTTTATTTTGCTCCAAAAGAATTTCATAAATTCCACAGTTAAGCCGTCACTGTCAGGAGATGAACCATTTTTCATTGCTTTCAGAGCACAGCTTGCTTCTTCTACAGATATTAGTCCCTCACAAAGAACTGCTTGCTCATCATCTAAAGTAGGTCATTGTACATCTGCAATGAATTATTCATAGTTTCTTGTATATTTTCTGTACCTGTGCTCTGGTTATACAAATTAGTGTAATAATGAGTGTGTTCTTTCAATATCTTTATTTGGTCGGTTATGACTTCGCCGTCTTCTCTTTGTATCCTCGTATTTACCTTTTTCTTACCCCTTACTTTTTTAGGTTAAAAGAAATATTTTGTGTTCTTTTTCCCTTCCTCTATCCATTTTACCCGAGCTCTAATCTGTGCACCCCTAGCTTTCTTAAGAGCTAAAATTTCTAATGGCTGCTTCACTCGAAATATTTCCCGTTGCGTTTGAAGATTAGTTGGATCGTTGATTATTTGCTCCACCAATTTGTTTAGAGTGACATTGTAATTTCAATATTTTGTTTTTCTTTGCGTAAGCTTTATAGCTGCCACATTCTGTACAAAACTCTCTTATTTTGATTTTGCATGATTCTCACCTTTCTGCCGGGTTACTCTCTGTTTGCTGGTTATTTTCCGCAAGAGATTCATCTAGTATTTCATTCATACGTTGTTGGAAAACTGTGTCTTCTAAATAAGAATTTTTAAAACGCCAGTATCCTGGGCCCTTGATGAGCTGGTTATTATTTAACGGCTTTATGGTCAGTGTATGGAACTATGGTAACGTCACACGTGAAGCATTTAGGCAATAGGTGTTGGTTTACGAAGCAGTAATCTATTCTACGTGCGATGAAGGGATGTTGTTTGCACCAAGTTAATTCCTTTTCTGTGCCATGAAAGATCCTCCAAACATCAGTCAGTCTAGAATTCGTTATTAATTTGTTAAGGCTGTCCACCTAATGTTTTGAGTGTGGATGACCTGATATGACGTCGAGTTTGCAGTCTACTGTGCAGTTGAAGTCACCAGTTACCAGAAGTTTGTTATCCGAGTACTGACGTGTAATATTCTGTAATTCTGTGAAGAATCGCATTTTATCGACATTATTGTTCGGCGCGTAAATATCTATGATGATGACATTGAGTTCTTGGGTTTTTACTGAAGCTATCAGGATTCTATCGTATTTGTTTTCTACCTTTATTTCGCCGGAAAAATGCTTGGAAGCTAAAATGACTTCCCGTCTACTGTGCTGTGTTCCTTCATTATACATAATTTTCCCTCCCCACTTCTTTCCCCAAATATTAATATCTTTTTTGGTGATGTGTGACTCTTGAATACATACGATACCACATTCCTGTCCTTTAAAGTAGTTGAACATCGCCTTTCTTTTCATGTTGTTTCTTAGCTCTCTGGCGTTGATAGACAAAACTTTCAAAGCGTCCATTATCAAACATATGTTCCGGCATTTGAATCACATTTCAGAGCTGTTAGTCCATTGACATAGCTAGGTCCGTCAAACAAAGAGGCAGTGAAGGGAAGAGGGGGGGAAGGGGGGGGGGGGGGAGGGGGGGGGGGGGGGAGGCTAGCCTTCGTGGTCATTCAGTTCATGAAAAATGGTTTCATCGTCGTCAGTGTCACAGTCCATGTGTTCCGCCAGCTTCGGTCGTTTGTCTGTCTGGTCCAAAGGGGAGTCCTTGGATTGTTGTTCTTGATTTTGTCATTATCACTGTCGTCCACTCGGTGTTCAGTCATGGCACTGTCTTCACTGTTTTCAGTCGTGTGCTTGGCATTGTCTGTTGTCGTGAGGTTGGTTGTAGCATGACTTGTAGTTTTGGCATGCATGCCACACACAGGATCTCCAGCCTTATGTCCGTCATTGTAGCACTGTCTGCACTTCACTGAGTTTTTGCAGTCTCTAGCGCTGTGGCCCTTGGAGAGACAGTTGCGGCATTCTGCATCCTGCTGCTGTCTGACGACCTTCTGTTCCTTGTGGTACAGACTGGCTCTGAATGGGCCAGTCTGCACGTGTTTTTGGAGGGGTTCGTTCGGAACTCCTATGTAGAGGAAACGCCTCCCTGTTTTCCAGTGAGCAAATTTTTTCTCTCTCATCTCTGTATATTTCTAGAATTAGTTTTGAACGGACAGAGACCCCTAGTTGTTTAACGGACTGCAACAGCTCGTCGTCTGAAAACGATAGTGGAACGTTACCGATGACAAGTTTAGTCGCTGGCGGCTGATCCTCTCTCTCACCTGACGCGCCGCTGATCGGGTCTCTGACGAGGAAAGGGTTCTGGCTTTTCATGGTGATGTGAATGGCACGAAGAGAAAAAGCCTGTGTTAACAGTTTCTGTCTGATGGTATTATTGCGGGGATAAATCCTCCACAAGGAGCCTATTCGTGGAGCTCCGTCCATACTGTTATGACCACAGACTTTTACCGCCGTGGCACAAAGTTCGTGTGTTGTAAATGATTTTTAAAAATTTTTTTTTATCGAAAGCTGGAAGTTCATTGTTAATAACGAAAACGGGCAAAGAACGCTCACTTTCATTCTCCGACGACATCTTGAAACACAACACCACGATATTAACAAAAGTCTAATCACGAAAAGTGGATGAAAAGTGGAATTACATGGTATAAGCTCGCAGAAGAAGAAGAAGAAGAAGAAGAAGAGAGAGAGATAGATAGATAGATAGAGAGAGAGAGAGAGAGAGAGAGAGAGAGAGAGAATAAGGTTAAAAAGAGGGGAAAAAACTCCACACATACACACTGAAGATCTTTGGAAGGAAAGAACAACCTTATTTTGCCATGATATCTATTGGTGCATTTTCCAATCATAATTTAGTCAGAACAATCTTAAATTGCCATTTTATGTATTGGTGCATTTTGCTACCATATTTGACGTAGGATTTTTCTTCGCCTTCTTTAGATAAGCGCCATTCTTTCGAAAAATATTTTGGTTATTAGTCTTCGAGTTAAAAAATGCAAACACATCTACCATTCATTTCCAAGTGGATGCGAGTCTGTGGCTGTAAGCTGCCTCTCGCCCACACGTCTTGACGCTAAGCAGCGCATACTTTTCCCAGCTTCTGTTGTTCATATTCATAGTCTGTTGTTGAGCGTGCTGTTCTGCATAACAATGATCCATGATTTTGGCAGCCAGGTGTCTCCAGCCAGCACTGACGATGATGACGTGCAGAGCCAGAGACGCTCTATCAGCCAAGGGCAGGCACTGGCAGTCTTCCAACCATCCCTGGTAACGAGGTTGTCTCCCTCTTTGGTTTTTTCTAAATTGAGCATGATAGATGTCTGAACTGAAATCGTTGAAATAGATATCTGAATGTGCGTCTGTGACTCATGTTCAGCGAACAAGTGGCTTGAATGCAGATGCACGCAGAATAAATGTAATAACGTATGTGAAATTTAGCACGTAATGAAACTTTTCATACAGACTCTTCCTCCTTGAGCGTAGGAGTAAATAGTGGAACAGCGAAACATGCAATGAAAACGGCGTCCTCTCTCGGGAGAGAAGGGTGGCAGATCCAAATTGATAAAAAGTAAACATGTCTTCCCTGCCCTTCCCTTTGAACGCTTTTGCATTCTACCACACACACATATATATATATATATACACAATTATAAATAAAGCTTGCTTTTATGTCTTAGATTGAAGAAGAAATAGGGGGATATAAACATTTATGTCTGCAGTGGTAGATAATTCTGCTTAACTAACAGTAAGTGCTTGAGTGGGTGAATGGGGTTCTCAAAATGAACCTTCAGCAAGTTTATAGTCGTCAAGAGAGAGACAATCTCCAATGGGGAGAAAACTCACTAACTTATAACTCCTGGTTAGATACCGATAATTCGAAACCTGATTGTTTCTCCTCAGTGACCGCGAAAAGTGGTAATTTGACTCCTCTGCCTTTTCGATTTTAAGAAGAATGCTATCTCAGAAAAAGCTGGTGTGCAATACTGTAGTATGTTTATTGAGTTTTCAAAAAACCAACCAAAGGTGCCACCTAAGAAGCAAAAGGAAATCATGAAGGAACAAAACAAGCTACATTTTCTTGTGAAAAGTAGAAAATATAAAAAGATAACCTCTTAAGACACAAGTGCTGAGGGCCAGTTCTTGGAATGAATCCGCAAGGGACTAAATTACTATAAACTAATAAATTCCAAGGATAAGTACTGAGCACCATTCCAGCAACTTACAGAACAGCTTGGTGTTGCAATGACTGCAAGAAATATTCAATTATAAACAAAGCTTGCTCTTATGTCTTAGATCGAAGAAGAAATAGGGGGAGATAAGCATTCATATCTGCAGTGGTAGATAATTCTGCCTAACTAACAGTATGTGCTCAGTACTTATCCTTGGAATTTATTAGTTTATAGTATATATATATATATATATATAAAATATTATATATATATATAAAATTCATAGCAGATGAAAGAAATAGCTGTCCAAAGGAATAGGTCTCAGGTTCCGGACAACCCCCCCCCCCCTCCAAATTTCTGACCCAGGTCACCAGACATGACCAACAGCAAACCACGGAATTGCATTTCTCGTCCTAGCATTTAGTGATACGGCGCCCATCATCTTCAAATCGGTGAGGATGAAAACTTGATTGTCGGTTCTTTACCCATCTAGAACGTTACTAGGCTGCTCGTGTCTGATGATATGCAGGTCAAGATAATGTGATGCGAAATACATTTTCCCCTGGTGCGGTCAGGTAGGTGTGAAAATATATGATCTCAATGACAACGACTCAAAGGTTTTAAGGGTTTTCTCTTACTATGCAGAATAGAGAACCCTTACAAGCTTGGGAGACGTGATTTCCTCAACAACAACAACAACAACAACAAGAACAAGAATAACAACAACAAAACTATTGAAGATGAAACATTAACAAAAATATTGAAATACTGAGCGAACAACGAAGGAACAAACAGATCACAAAACAGACACAACTAGTTTCGGCCTGTTGGGTCTTCTTCAGGCAGGACAAACAGCATTCCAAACAACAGAAACAAAGGATGAACAGCTACTTATCTCTTCCATCTGGCTGAAAACGGCGTGGGTGGAAGTCTGAAACTACAAAACAGACCTGAACAGAAGAAGGAAGAGGTTGGAGGGGAAATATATGGACGAAAATTATTGCACTATTAACGATAATGAAAAAAAAAGTACTGGTGTTCTAATCATATGATGATGGTAATGACAAGAAGAAGAAGAAGAAGGTGATGAAGAAGAAGAGGAAGAAGAGGAAGAGGAAGAAGGAGAAGAAGAAGAAGAAGAAGAAATAGAGGAGGAGGAGGAGGAGGAGAAAGAAGAAGAAGAAGAAGAAGAGGAGGAGGAGGAGGAGCAGAGAAGAAGAAGAAGAAGAAAAGAAAGAAGAAGAAGAAAAGGAGGAGGAGGAGGAGGAGGAGGAGGAGAAGAAAAAGAGGAGGAGGATGTCTCGGTCCATCCCTACAGCACTGGCCCGCAGTACTCTCCACAGACACACGACAAGACAACTCGTTGTTTATCTGCTGTATATGCTACAACTCTTTTCACTTTTCTCAATTTTTAGTTTCTTTATCAATCAATTCATCCTTTTTTTCGTACTCTATTTTTCTTTTAAATACTTATACTTCTTTTACATATCTTTCTTCCTTATATATACTTCTTTTACATATCTTTCTTTCTTACATATACTTCTTTTACATATCTTTCTTCCTTACATATACTTCTTTTACATATCTTTCTTCCTTACATATACTTCTTTTACATATCTTTCTTCCTTACATATACTTCTTTTACATATCTTTCTTCCTTACATATACTTCTTTTACATATCTTTCTTCCTTACATACACTTCTTTTACATATCTTTCTTTCTTACATATACTTCTTTTACATATCTTTCTTTCTTACATATACTTCTTTTACATATCTTTCTTTCTTACATATACTTCTTTTACATATCTTTCTTACATACCTTCTCTCCATCACTCACAATTTTTTTTCTGTTTTGGTATTACTCTGAGCTTTTTACGCACTAAAATGCTTCATTCTTTGCCACCTATGTGTACTACTACTACTACTACTACTACTACTAGAAGCAGCAGCAGCAGCAGTAGTAGTAGTAGTAGTAATAGAAGTAGTAGTAAACTTTTTAATGAAATTATTGTTGTTGTTGTTGATGTTGTCGTTATTTTTGCTGTTGCTGTTGTTGTTGTTGTTGTTGTTATTTTTGATGTTGTCATTATTATCCTCAACATCATCATTTTTACTATCCATGATTTATGATGAACTTTTATTTATCCATGATTTATGATGAACTTTTATTCCATTTCTATTGCCTGAATTGTTGCCCATTTCTTTGATTTGTTCCCTTTTGTAATACTACTCTTTCCATTATCTGCATCTTCATAATCATGATCATGAGTTTAAAAGTTTTATGACGATCATCATTATCATTTATTATTACGAATAGTAGTATCAGATTTCTTACATTTTATTTTACAATCTTTACTGTGTTCATCATAATTATCATCATCATCATCGTCATCATCATCATCGTCATCGTCATCATCATCATCATCATCATCATCATCATCATCATTATCATTATCATCATCGTCATGATGATGATGATGATTATTATTTTCATGATGATGATTATCATTATCACTATTATCATCATCATGACTATTATCATTATTATCAACACTATTATTATTCTTACCATTTAATACTATCATTGTTTTACTATTATTATCAAAGTCTGCATTTTCTTTCGTCCAGCCTCTGCCCTCTTTTCTTCAGTTCCATTCCACACCACATTTCCACTCCCATCGAACAGATAAGCAACTCTTCATCCTTTGTTTCTATCGTTTTGTAAAGAAGACCCAGCAAGTCGAAACGCGTTGTGTTTGTTTCGTAATGTGTTCGTTCCTTTGCTTGGTGGTTCAGTAATATCAGCTTTGTTGTTGTGTTTTAATTGTCCGTCCGCAGTCACCACCCCCTTTGACACCTGCCGGAGATGAAGGGTTTCACAGAAGATGGCCAACACATGAACGGTGTTCAAGAGGACCGTGACATGATATGCATGTGTTACAATAGGACCGGGTAGACGGCCTGAACATCAGGATGAAAAAGAAAGTGAATGGAAGGTTCTATAAAACCATGAGGCTTACTTGTTTTGTAACCTCCACAGTCACACACACACACACACACACACACACACACACACACACACACACACACACACACATGTGCACACGCCCTTCTGCACACGCACACACACACGCGTACATACATGCACAGACACACACGTGCACACACACACACACACACACACACACACACACACACACACGCGCGCGCGCGCGCGCGCGCGCACTCATGCCTGCGCACGCACATACACACACACACACACACACACACACACACACACATGCGCCCATGCACACACATGGGCCCATGCCCACACATCATACACACACACACGTGTACCTCCACTACACACCACACACACACACACACACACACACACACACACACACACAAAGAAAAAATGGTAGGTAGGCACTCAAAGTCTGACCAGTGCATTGGGCTAATGCGTAGGTCAGACATCCGCTGAGACGTAGCCACGAGACCCTCTTCTTCTGTTGTCTCATCTTTGTTGTTAATCCATTTATCCATCAGCTTCAAATCATGCGTAGTGTGGTCTCAAAACTTAGCGGATGTGGTGTAGTGTATATGGACTGGTCCGCACGCAGTGACGCCTCCTTGATGAAATTGAAACTGAAATTGAAACTCCACAGTCACATGACACGGAACCACTGAATCACCAAGTATGTGGACCACCGATGGTTTGATTCCAATAGAAATAGACGATGCGCTGGTAGTGCAAAATGTGTAAACCATTACATCGGTAAAGTTGCAACAGAATCCGCATAGCAGGACAGAAATATGTTTGCAAAATGTGATGAAGGTAAATCTTAAATAAATGTTAGCGAATCGCCCAGAGAAACGTGGACAAACGAGTCACAAGACAAAACACAACGCGTTTCGACCTCTTAGGTCTTCTATGGGCGAAACGTGGACAAACGAATCACAAGACAAAACACAACGCGTTTCGACCTCTTAGGTCTAGAAGACCTAAGAGGTCGAAACGCGTTGTGTTTTCTCTTGTGACTCGTTTGTCCACGTTTCTCTGGGCGGTTCGCTAACATTTATTTCAGATTTGTTTAGATTTCCGCCTGCAGTCGTCTCACTTTGCAATTAGATCTGTGATGGAGGTAGTTACAGATGATCTAGTTCAATCCCTGTTTTCCAGTGTGTACAATTATACTGACCCAGAATCACTTTAGTTCTAGCTACCCATGTTTGATTATGCTCCTAATAGACAAAACCTTAAGAGTAAGATATATTCCTTAACTGAAATAGGCGACCCATAGATCACAAGCTACCACTCACCTATGCGAAGAACTTTTTCAGGTAGGAAGGTATTCCGATAAAAAAAAAAAATCACTAGAGAAAAATTAGCTACTCATGTTTTATTCTGCTCATAACAGACAAAACGTTAAGAGTTAGATGCTACTCATGTTTTATTCTGCTCATAACAGACAAAACGTTAAGAGTTAGATGCTACTCATGTTTTATTCTGCTCATAACAGACAAAACGTTAAGAGTTAGATGCTACTCATGTTTTATTCTGCTCATAACAGACAAAACGTTAAGAGTTAGATGCTACTCATGTTTTATTCTGCTCATAACAGACAAAACGTTAAGAGTTAGGTATATTCCTTAACCAAAATAGGCGACATACAAATTACAAGCCACCACTCATCCACGCAAAGAACTTTTTGAGATAGGAAGGAATTCCAGTCACAAAAAAATGGAGAAAAAAAAAAAACTGGTGAATAACGCTAATTCATTTAATCGGACAGTGAAAAAATATCTGGACTTTGTTTCTTGTGGACAAAACAAAGCTATATATGATTTTACATGATGTATCATATGAGCAGCCTCACGCCAAACGAATTCAATACGTATTACACAGTAATGCCAGAACTCACATTAAATAAAATCATACTGAATTAAAGAAAAACTCGAATACATTGGCAATTTTCTGGAATTTTGCGGATATTCATTTACAAATAACCAAACCCTTACCATATGTGACTGTCGTTTACAATTCATCCAATACAATGGAAGTCTGTAACCAATTGATACATTTCTTCCTCTCATTTGTGGGAAATCAGAAGTTGTTGAATTGATAGTGTATTTTGAAACTTTCGCGTCCTGTTATTTCTGAATCTTTTACATACATAACATTTGCATTGAAAGCTGTTCCTTTTCAGCACCGTTCAAAGTCGCAAAAATGGTTCCCATCTTCAAAGATGTTGACTATTCTGAGCTATCCAATTACAGAAATATATATAACTTGCTGATGTTATCCAAGCCCTTTGAAGAGCAAGTAAATGAATACTATTGCAACCAGCTTAAACCATAAATTCAACTTAGTGAACTTCTGTTTCAGGAAAAACAAACCTCGTTAGATAATATATAAGAAAATATCGATATATATATATATATACATAACAGGAGACTAAGTCTTGAGCAATTTAGCCCTTTTTGACAGGTGTCATTAGATTGTCTGTCCTAAATGTTCAACATCTGATATAGTAGCTGTCAAGTACGTTGCCCTCAAGGGCTCACTTTTATGCCAAGTCTTTTTTCCTATCCATCTAAAAGATCGTCCTCTTTATATTGAAGAATCCAGTGAACGTCCTGGTGATGACACGACAATTCATACATGTAGCTCAAACCTAAATTTTATGTCTACATTATCACAAGATCTGATCCAATAAAAAAAAGAAAAGAAAAAGAATCGACCGCAGAAGAAGAAGATTATACTGAAGTAGGAGTCTTTCCATTATCACTTTGGTCTGTATATATGTTTCATGATCTTAATTTGATTACCTCGACAAGGAATATTAAAGCCAGGACAAGTTGAATGTTGTGAGTTCTTTTGCAGTAGGCTACAATGATCCTGACTTACTGATCTGGTGCCAAATGTGTTAAGGAAAGCTCATACACCTGTACGTACTGTCTGTGTTGCAGATAAATGTCAACTCCCGAAGGAAGCAGGGCCGTGTGAAGAAGCTTACATGCCCAGTTACTTCTACAACAGGGAGACAGGAGCATGCGAGCAGTTCATCTACGGAGGCTGCCAGGCAACGACAACAGATTTGGAACTGAAGAGGACTGCCAAGCTGCCTGTGTCAAAGGTATCTGAAGACTTGCTGTATTTTCGTTGGACTTTCTCAGAAGTGGGAGAAATTCCTTCTTATTTAAAAACCCCGTTCAGAAACTATAGATTAGCATCATCATCCTATTATTCTTTGCTTGAAAAATGTTAAGAGTACCCATTCTCTCAGACGAAAGCCCAAAACGTCTGCCTTTTTTAAGCAGTATGTACGTAGGATCCATGCACTTGCGTGTGTATTGAAATGAGAATGCACACACACACACACACACACACACACACACACACACACACACACACACACACACACACAGATTCGAAGGGACAGAAAAAGACGAGGACGGTTGGGGGAAAGACAAAGAAAATAAAAATAAAAATTCAGGAATATACATGAAAAAAGATCCACCATTAGCAGTCTATGGAAACCATCATAACCCGTCTTGAAGACAGAACTATTCATTTTGCCTGCTCCGAGGCTTATCGTTGGCTGGATCAGACTCGTCAGGGAGGCATGGCTGTTAATGTCTGTGGTTCCTTGGCATTAAATGGAGATATACCACAGTCTACAATTCCATGTTATTCTCACCACCAAAGGTCCAAAACCGGAACCCAACAGCATATGGTGCACTTCTGTTCTGAAACAATAAGACTGGAAGATGACAAAAATATAAGCTATCACCGACATGTACATTGCAGAATTTTAACTACTCATCCGATTTAATAAATTAATCAATAACACTACATTCCTGAGTTGATACAAAAATGAACTCGCCGTCAACATCCTTCTCTCAGCATGTGAACATGTGGGTATCGTGTCTTCATATATATGTGTTAAGAAAAGACAGAAACGTGCGTATACATAGGTGTATTGTGCCCGTCTGTCACTGATGTCTGACAGAAAGAAGACATAGGCGTGCGTGGGAAAACTGTGTCTGCCTCTTACAAATGCGTGTCAAGAAGAAGAGGGTATATTTTGTTTGTCTGTTACATATGCACGACAAGAAGAAGAAGAAAAAAAATTGAGCATGCGTGCATTGTGTCTGTCTGTCACTGTCTCTCGCGAGAACTAGGAAGGTGCATGACGAATTTTCCCCTGTATTTCTACAACTTCACATCTGGAGTTTGCGAAAATGTCATTTATGGAGGCTGCAGTGGCAACGGTAACAGGTTTGACAGCAAAACACAGTGCCGAAAGACCTGCCGGAAAGGTGTATGAAGATTTGTTACTTCAGTGTATGGTTTTCAAACAAATAGTGGGTACATTTTCTTGGATTCAGACAACACGTTCAGAGGTATGTACCTATATCATCATACTTTCTCAGAGCCATGGCATATTCTTAACACGAGCACCGGTCGGTTCTGTTACAAGCAAAATGTTAAACCATGACTTTTCCTTAATATTGTACGAAGGCCGTGCATCTTTGGAGCAGGGGCCGTAGTACTAGAGACTGGCAACCGTGGCAAGCACACTTCTCTGACCATTTTTGAACTTGCGGACAGGAGTGTTTGGACTGGAGTCGAAGAAATGTGCCTCCGGTGATGAAACCACAGTAAGGACTTTATTGATCGAATTGCTGATACATACACAAATCAACAAAATAGAACCAGAACCCAGTATCTCATATACATATATAGAAGAGAGATACTGGGTTCTGGCAGTCAAATTAGGTTTTTAAAAATGAAGACATTTTTTTAAAATACTGATCAATGAGGATGAGGATAATGAAGATGATTCTACGGATTCCCTTTCCGGTTTGAGACTGCATGACAGGGGTGAACTCTACGCTTAATTACATAATACATCCCGGCGTCAACCAGGCTCGAGAGATACAGACGCCTGCAGTGTTGGTCAGGAAATTTGAGCAACACTTTCAGAGATGCATCCATTAAGTGGATGAAACTCGACTGTGCCGTCCCAGTCTTCCCAGCTGAGTCCGTAACAAACTCAACTCTGGGAAAGGTACATGAAGTCTGGTTTTTTCAATGTCTGATTTTACAATTACAAACTTGAGTAAATGTTCACGGATTCGCAGAAAATGTTCAAAAGACACTACTATTTTGTGACAGTTGCATAGAAGCAGGGTAAAGTCCTGATGACCTTGTTATACACGATACGGATTACATGTTATGCCTACACTTTCAAGAGTTTTCACCATAGGCCAGTAGTGGCCGTAAAGAAGACATAGTCTTGGGTAGGTTACACACGCACCATTGCTTTTACACCCACTCGTATGGTTTTAAATGGTGAAGAAGCTCTGCGGTGCATTTCATGTAATGGTTCGCTCTAAAACACATGTTCATATAGACATTTGGGACACGCATGATGTCAGACATAATTACTTTACGGCAGACTCCATGAAATCCTTGCTCGATGTATTCAAACTAATGTGATGATGTTTTTTTTAGTTCCTGGAAGAGATAGACGTATGTTCCATCTGATCTAAGATTTTACGTAAGAAGGATTTTTAAAGCAGTTATAGCGTGTTCCAAAAGTCTGTTTTCACGTGTTGTTGTTGGGGTTTTGTTGTTGTTGTTGTTGTTGTTGTTGTTTTTCCTTCCTCATATACCACCTGTGACGAAATGACGGCCCCCAAATCGTAAATCGCGATTGGCTAGACTGTACACAACATGAAATGAAATGCCGTAAAGACACACGATGACCTAGGACGTGTGAAGGTAGAGTCTATTCACCTACTCCTAATCACCACTCCAGTGGTTTCTGCTTTTGCAAGCTCACGTTCTGATCACCAGCGTTTTTGAAAAAAGCTTGTGTCAAGCTGAGCTATTATTGAAAGCGGTATAGGAAAACAAAAGACTGCATCTCCCGTACCAGTGTAAACACTGAATTCAATCAGCGTGCAATAAACAACAAACAAGTAGGGTAACTCTTGCTCCCACAAGCAAACAAATACACGCCCATAACTCCAAAGGAATGCTGCTCACGACACCGAATTGCCCAGCAGATATGACAGCACAGAGCACACAGAACAAACAAGGAAACTGCTAGGAATTCGGTGTCGTAAGCAGCATTTCTGTGGAGTTAAAGGCGTGTATTTGTTTTCTTGTGGGAGCAAGAATTATCCTACTTGTTTGTTGTTAATTTTTTTTTAACTGTTCCTTGCCTCATTTCATATTTACTTTCGTTTCAATCAGAGTGGCTGACAGGGGTACAAAACCAAACCAACAAACCAAACCAAAGCATGGTTTCGAAACAGAAAAAGTCCGCATTACCAAATCACCTATATCAGAACAGTTCCTTCTCAAATCGCGTGATAGTAAGAAACAAATATAAACTATCATGAATGAACACGATAGTAAGAAACAAATATAAACTATCATGAATGAACAGGAGCTGTTGTAAACTGACATACAGCATAGAACACCAGTGTGTGTGTGTGTGTATGTGTGTGTGTGTGTGTGTGTGTGTGTGTGTGTGTGTGTGTGTGTGTGTGTGTGTGTGTTGTTGTTGTTGTTGTTGTTCTTCAGTTTAACGTCTTTTCACTAAATGTGATATTAGACAAGGTGTGTGTGTGTGTGTGTGTGTGTGTGTGTGTGTGTGTGTGTGTGTGTGTGTGCGCGCGCGCGCGCGCGCGCGCGTGTGTGTGTGTGTGTGTGTGTGCTTGAGTGTGTACGTGAGTGCGCGCCCGCATGCGTGCGTGTGCGTGTGCGTGTGTGCGTGTATGTGTGATGAGGAGAAACTCTAAGTAAGAATTAAACTGTAAAAAAAACAAAAACATCAAAAGTAAAAACAAACAACTGTACAAAATAAGATCATGAAACAGCAATTACAGGATTGAGCCAGCTGGGCTTAACATAAGAATTCGTACAAAATTTAAGAGACATGGTATCCTGGAATATGCACTTTGAAGCATCCTTTCTAAATTCTGACAAATCGGAATCAAAGCAGGGGCAAAAGTATAGAACGTGTGTTGTTGTACAATTATCAAGGGCGACGCAAGTACATCGAATATTCTTGACATATTTTGTTCTGAATGCATTTATTTTTAACCGAAATAATAAGGAGAGAAGTTGTTTACTGTGTCTTGGATATAATCCTATGTTTGTATTACGGTTTACTGGATTTACTGAGGAAGCCCTTTTAAAAAGATTACTTGCTCGAGAGTTCGTACAACAAAGTATAGAAGAGTCGGGTTTGTGTATTCGGGGGAGAACACTTTCTTTGTAGTATTCCTCAAATTTTTCAAAAGACGCTCTTTGTAAGAGAGAATATCCTTCATGTAAGCTCAAGTGTGTGTGTGTGTGTGTGTGTGTGTGTGTGTGTGTGTGTGTGTGTGTGTGTGTGTGTGTGTGTTTGCATGCGTCCCTGTGTATGTGCATTTGTGTATTTACTCTGTGTGTGTGTGTGGGGGGGGGGGGGGGGGGAGGGGGGGGGGGAGGGGGGATGAGGAGTGCGCGCGCATGTGCTAAGCGCTTTGTAAATGCTTTGCTTTATTGATAAAGTACTACAGATGTTTAGTGGTAGATGTAATGACATATGTTTTGCTATCGCTATAATCATTAGCACAATTATAGACATCATCATCATCATCATCATCTTCATCTTAATCATTGTCATATATATTGAAACGTTTTAGTGACAAACTGAGGGAAATTCTCATGGTTAGAGCTACATAGCTTCATCGCGGCGGTCGCAGGCACATAGCATGCACCTTCCCCGAAGATGGAGTACGGCTGCCTTGATGGCGGGGTGAAAAATGCCCATACACACAAAAGTGTCAGAATAATCAACATGTTGATTGTGGAAACTAAAAGAAAGAAGGAGAAGAAGGAGAAGACTGATTATCTGACTATTTCATTGATTGATTAATTTATCTATTAATTAGCTGGTCGTGTATTTATTCATTTTGTTCTTTTACTTGTTTACAGACACTGATGGCTCAACTGGACTGCACTCTCAGATAGTGATGGTGATGCTGGCAGTCATCGTTGGATGGTCCTTTATTCGCCTGTAAATGGACTGACGTCATGTCATAAAATGTCGTCAATTATGATTGTTGACGTCATGATGGCTGACCAGCGTGTTTACTCTGTCTTTTATGATACAGTTTCCTCGAATTTTCTCAGTGTGAAATTGGTTATACATTTTTTGTGCAGCGTTTGAAAAAAAAAAACCCTTCTGTAATGAATAGACTAATGTGACGGTTGTAAGAACATCCACTGATTCAGCTAATATGAGTTTCTGTATTTGCAATTCGAGAACTTTGGCCAGTTAACTGAGAAACAAAGACGTCGCCAGTCCTACGAATGAAGACGATGTATATTCAATAAGATTGGTGCTGGGCTGTTTATACGTCTTTGTGGCAAATGATATTTCCGTCAGCTTTTCGATTTATTAGTTTCATTCAGAAGATGTGGTTGCTTCATAGCGTTGTCAAAATGTGCATTATTTTTAATACACACGTTACTGATAAATGTTGAGTGTACTTAAACATCAAGAGAACAGCTCTAGTTTCAAGGCTTCGAGCACTATTTCAATTCACTGTTGTTTTTTTCCCCCGAATGATACTTCTCATTAATATACTGTAAACACACTTCAGTCTGAAGGCTGAACAGGCACATGGCTTTAAATCAGCGCATTCATTTTGTGAACTTATCAGCACTTTATTTCCAGACAGACATCGTTATTTAGTTACAGACTTTTTGTCGGAGAAGAAATCCCGGTGTGTACCCATGATGTGTGGGTCCTATGTATAATGCATTTTGATCATGAATACATTGGTGCTGGTGATGGCGAGGAAGAGGAGGAGGAGGAGGAGGAGGAGGATGATAGCAGATTCCTTGCGTGTTAGGGATCAGAGCAGAGGTGTGTGTTGAAAAGTTTGTCGCATGAGTCTGGCTATGGTTTGCCGGAGATATCGCGGGGTCTTATCTTCTTTCTCTCTCTGTCTCTCTCTGTCTCTCTGTCTCTGTCTGTCTGTCTGTCTGTCTGTCTGTCTGTCTCTCTCTCTCTCTCTCTTCTCTCTCTCTCTCTCTCTCTAGCAAGACATTTTCGTTCTGTTATTCCCGCGTTGTAAATAGTATTTTTCGTTGTAGGTTGTATTTGCAATTATTAATGTTTTACAATACTCTCTCTCTCTCTCTCTCTCTCTCTCTCTCTCTCTCTCTCTCTCTCTCTCTCTCTCTCTCTCTCTCTCCCCTAGTGGCAAGACATCTTTGTATTTTTATACCCGTGTTGTAAATACTATTTTTTGTTGTATTTGGCAATAGTACCTACGTATCATGTGTCACAACATGCTCTCTCTCTCTCTCTCTCTCTCTCTCTCTCTCTCTCTCTCTCTCTCTCTCCTCTCTGTGAGAGAGAGAGTCCGTGTGTGTGTGTGTGTGTGTGTGTGTGTGTGTGTGTGTGTGTGTGTGTGTGTGTGTGTGTGCCTGCCTCTCTCTCTCTCTCTCTCTGTCTCTCTCTCTCTCTCTCTCTCTCTCTCTCTCTCTCTCTCTCTCTCTCTCTCTCTTCTTCTTCTTCTTCTTCTTCTTCTCTTCTTCTTCTTCTTCTTCTTCTTCCCTCTCCCTCAGTCTGTGGCAACTCATCTTGATATTGCTATACTTGCGTTGTCAATACTATCTTTGTTGTATCTGGCTTTGGCGTGTACTTGTTAGAGTTTCGCGATAGTTTGT